>CATIXQ010000035.1:7006606-7029046 GCA_949711755.1 Leptidea juvernica
AGATTGACAGATGACGGCTATAACCTTGTAAACAACGGAGAAAGCTATCCACTGCGTTTTAAGCAACTGTTCGCTTTCAAACTTAGCCGGATTATACTTCGTCGCCAATGAGGATACTGTAATTTCTACAATTTCGAACTAAATATGTCAAATGACTGCACGTTTCATACTAAACTAAATTTCAATTTTTACTGACGCAACCCCGCGTCTTATTACGTAGTATTTACATCCTCTTTACCACAAAATGCCGATCACTGACGCAATGTAACATAATATGCCAGTTAATATACCGGCACCCAAACATCTTTTAAATCAGGAATAGTGCACCGTTGGCATCAGAAATCTAAGCCTGAGATCTATAGACCGTACTAAGACTTTGCTCAGATTTTACTTACGTAAAACTTAGCTGAGTGTGATAAAACGCGAACTTGACTTATGCATTGGGTTACCTTAAGGCGACACTAAATGCCAGCGACCTTGAGCGATATGAGTTCACGGCTGCCGGTCCGCCATCTATGTAACAAAGCCAATTTTTTCAATTTTCTTGCGTGGAAAACAGTTTATATGCTTACAATCCTCGTTATTCACTACTAATCTGAATAAATGAACCTACACAAAAAAGTACAAACTATAAGAATAACTTTTCTGATAGAAGTACCAAAAAAATGCGTCACGCCATGCCAAAAAACTTGTTTAACTTCAAAGAAAAGTGGTAGTTCAAAAAGGCTCGGCAGTGTTAACTATAACCAACAGCAGGCATTAGCAACCTACAAATAAGACTTAAGGACAACACTGTAACAGGATTAAGTAGTGTTCATAGGTCGAAAAGCTATACTTTCACCACAAAACTTGTCTAAAAACACCATGTTTGCGTGTCTTCGCCTTAAGCTTTAGCTCAAAATTTCAACTGAAAAAAGTCTACAAAAACGAAATCAAAGATTATGCTAAGCTTAAACTCGGTTAAGTCTAAGCAAAGTCTAAGTACGCTCAGCTTGTGCTGTAGTAGAAGTTTTTTTAATGACAATAGAACCTTTCGTGTGCCAGCCCAGCTTACACTTGAACAGATTTAAGCTATTGCAGAGCTTATATCGCGGGCCTTGAGCGTGGAGAGCGAATCCAGAAATTATGTAACGAAAATAACCTAACACTTACTTACTAGATCTATACAGATATTTCTATGTCTTTTTGTGCAGAAGGTCTCAGGTTCGAGCCTGGGGTACGTCTTGATTTTTTTTAATTTCTTTATTTTTTTTATCACGTTTTTTAATTTTTATTATTATGACAAACATTTTTATTTAATTTCACCTGTCCCGTTGTCTGTCTGTAATGTAATCTTGCAAGTTAAACTTCATTCACAATCAAAAAAAATACTGCATAAATAAAATAAATTAATAATTATAATTGCATAAGTTGATAAAAATGCTATGCAATAGCTTTACCGCGGCAGTCCCCAAGTGCCACACGTCTTTTTTTATTTTACTGTAATTTGAAGTTCTTTTAACAAGGTTGGATCCCACTCTGATTGGTCGTGGTAATACCAGAATGTTCCAATCATAAAACATTGATAGAGTATCTATGTATTGTGTAAAACTCGATGAACCAGAATGAATGCAGTGAACCAAATAGTTGTTATTCGAAAAGGTATTGTTATATTGGATCCAGTTTGTATTAACCGGTAATGTTGTATTTACTTTGAAAGCTAAGTAGAATATATAAAATAAGTAGTTTCACGAACAAACATTTAAGTTATCTAACGAAAGTTAACCACACACTATATTTACTTCATATTATTACTGAAATAATTATTTCATATACAAATTCAAATGTTTTTCAAAATAGTATTCAAAATCACTTATTGAATGTTAAAAATTACCACACATTCAAAATAGACTGCTTCAGACCTCAGAAGAACGGGCGCAAGAAACTCAGTGAGCTTTTTACTATAAAAATATGGATTACAATGTAATATCGTAGAATAAACATTTATAATTAAAGAGCCTGAGGGTGTCCGCTTCATTTCTAGTCTGTGATATCAATAAGAAAATCGTTTATGTTATAATAACCTTTCCCACACAAACGTTTTCTAACAATTCTTTTAAATTTCGTAATACATTTGTTTTGTACATTTTCTGGGATAATAATAAATAATTAATATACAAAATTTCCATACAAACTTCTATCGCTGGTAAGCTGTACGTCGTCCCATTGACAGACAGCGTGTACGAATAAGGTGAGTCATTGTCGATAAGTTTATTGGTACAGAAAAGTCATCGATTGTTACGATTTTTATCTCAAGTAAGAGATAGACTGAATATTGGGAACGGGCAATTCTTGTATATTATATACAATCTGAATCTCGGAAACGGCTCGAACGATTTTCATAAAATTTAGTATAATGGTTTAAATTTAATTAAATGTAGTTTGTCCGTGTTTGAATGAGACACAGCTACTACAACATTAGAATACAAAAGTAAATTTCGCCACTATATACAAGACTATAACAGCTCAGATGGGACATTGGGTGATCCGTAAAGAAGAGGACACCGGTTCGAATCCCGATGTCCTATTAGTTTTTTTTGTTCAAGTTTTATACATTCTTCTGAGCAAGGCACGGTCGTTCAGCTATTGACTATAAAAACGAAATCAAATATTATACTAAGCTTACACTCAGGTAAGTTTAACGTAAGTAAAGTCTGCGCAAACTACTAAGTACGCTCCATAGATTTGAGCCTGAGAGAACACGCGTCAATATTTTCGCGCTCTTTCATTACGAATGAATCCAATAAGATATTAATCTACATTATGATCACTTAGTAAATTAGCTCATTGAATATAACAATTATTACTAATTGTGTTTACAAAACCATTTCAATTTGTAGAAAACGACATTGTTGATCGGAACGAGTTTGAAATGTTACTTTTAAAAGTATCATAGTTTGGGAAATACCCCGCAGCTTTGAATTTTGGTTCTAGGAAAGTGTATAATAAGTTATTTTTGTGCGGCGAAAAGGGATTAAGCCGGTTATACCCCTCTCACCTACTTCTACCACGTATAAGTTTAACGACTTATAATATCGAACCTAAAATAAATCTTACCTTTATAAAATGTGTGATAAGGTTAGTGTTAAAAACATAAATGTGTTTTTTTAATGAAAACTAGCTGACCCGGCAGACTTCGTACTGCCTCAATCGATAAATAAAAGACCTTAACTTTTGTATAAAATAAAATTAAAACAAACAAAAGGAATCATTTTTTAAGTGTTACCCGTGTTTTAAGGAAGTTTATTTTTTACCTCTTCAGAAAGTTAGAAAGATATAAAAATTCTAATTAGTTATTCATTTTAAACTATTATTTTTATTTGATTTTGCACGACGGGGGAAAATCTAAATTGTTGTTTTTATATAAAAAGGGGATTTTCATGTTTATTAAAACCTTTTAAACCTTCCCTGGACTTCCACAAATAATTCAAGACCAAAATTTGCCAAATCGGTCAAGCCGTTCTCGAGTTTTAGCGAGACTAACGAACAGCAATTCATTTTTATATGTATAGATAAGGGACCAGACGAGCAGGATTTTCAGCTGATGGTAGTTTATACGCCCTGACAATTACAATGCAGTGCCGCTCAGGATTGTTGAATAACCTCAAAATTCTGAACGGGACCACAATTGCGCTTGTCTCCTTGAGACAACATGTTAAGTCTCATTTGCCCAGTGATTTCCCTAGCTACGGCGCCCTTCAGACCTAAACACGATAATGTTTACACATAACTGTATCACGCCAGATATAAATATATAATTTAGATACATTTCCTGTTAAGTGTGTATTAAACAAAGTATGTATTTTTTTAATAAGAGCGTTATCTCGCCTTCAAACGTCAAACTCAAAAAGTTTGGCAAGTACCTTTGTGTAGCTGGTTATAGTCCCGCATCGTTCATAAATTTTGTTTTCAAATTAATCTGTGTAAATAAATAATAATAATAAAAAACTACCTTTATGCTTGTTTCCCATGGAACCGCGAAGTCTACAACTTCTATTTTTAACATCTCTAATTCCAACTTTCTATTATTGAGTTTGAAAATTAATAACAAAAATTTAGTTAATCGGCCAAGACAGCTTGACTACCAAATTATTTCATTCATTCATTTGGAATTTCTAAAATCTCTCACACCAATGACGAATGTATATTTTCCTACTCCGTCACATTTATGCCAAGTGAAAGGGACAGCTAATTTACCTGAACTTGTAACAATAGACGCAAAACCATTGTTTACATAATATTCTCGGAAATGAATTGAAAGTTATAAGAATTATTATGCTTACTAAGTAGCCTTATGAATGTTGTGAAATGCAAACGAAATAATCTCAATAGTGTAGTGTGTTAGTGTTAATTCCGCCAATATTTGTTTTTAAAACAATTCGACACGTGTTTCGACTCTAAACGAGGCATCCTCAGAACGTGTTGTCTCGCCAAAATCTGGCCAAAATCTCGTGGCAATAATTATTTTAAAAACAAATATTGGCGGAATTAACACTAAAGAAAACTTAAATCATTTGTATATCTCATTATATCTTATCTCATTAAGAATAAAGTTATCGAGATCCCAATTTTTTTTAAATGAAAATAAGGGACGAGACCAGTAGGACGTTCAGCTGATGGTAATTGATACGCCCCGCTCATTACAATGCAGTACCGCTCAGTATTCTTGAAAAACCCAAAAATTCGAGATCCAATTTTTTTATATAAAAATAACGGACGAGACGAGCAGGACGTTCAGCTGATAGTAATTGATACGCTCCGCCCATAACAATACAGTGCCGCTCAGGATTCTTGAAAAACCCTACACATTTCTGTGCGGCAATACAATTGTGCTCGTCACCGTGAGACATAAGATGTTAAGTCACAAATGCCCGGAAATTTATCTAGCTACGGCGCCCTTCAGAATACAATAATGTTTACACATTACTGCTTCAAGACAGAAATAGGTGCCGTTGTGGTACCAATAATTTAGCCGGCATCCTGTGCAAAGGAGCTTCCCACTGGTAAAATTAGTATTGATAGTGTTAATGTTATTCAATGCTAAATTATTTTACCAAATGGGCTTCAACTGAATTAATACCAGAATAAAGATATCTAGTACTATGTAGCCACGGGATTTTAGCTTCAATCTCTTTGAACTTTACCAAACGACTGTAATGTAAAGTACTTTACCAGTGGGAGGCTCCTTTGCACAGGATGCCGGCTCGATTATGGGTACCACAACGGCGCCTATTTCTGCCGTGAAGCAGTAATGTGTTAGTATTACTGTGTTTCGGTCTGAAGGGCGCCGTACCTAGTGATATTACTGGGCAAATGAGACTTACCATCTTATGTCTCAAGGTGACCAGCGCAATTGTAGAATCAATTAACATCAGCTGAAAGTCCTGCTCGTCTTGTCCTCTATTGTCATTAAAAAAAAGTAGACACTCGCCAAAACTCTTGAACTATAGATACTAAATGGCGTAACTGACGCACCACGATAGTTAAGTGTATGATAATGTAACCTCGTTACGTGTATGGCAGCATACATACATACATACAAGGTACGGCACGTTACATTAATAATAGCGGACATTATACATTTCGCAAGCATTAACGAGCACATCTTATGACGTCACCAATACCGTGTAATAATATTGTGTCTATTGTGTAGGCCGTGGCGCTGATCTTGAGCACTCAGCGAAATTAATGAGCTCATAACACACATAATAGCTTTAAGGGTAAATGTTTTATAATAAACTTCCAGCCACTGTTCAGGCCTTATCTATAAATAAATTTAAATGTTTTATTAAAAAATGGCTCTGTCGTAAATCCTAGCTGAATAACAAAGTGATTGGATTATGATTATTTTATATTAATGACAATGACAGTACAATATTGTATATTTTATGAAAAAGAAAATGCTGGGAGAGTTTCTTGCGCTTTCGTTTCTTCTCTCTCAGCGCGCCATTTGTTTCCGATGCGGTACAGTAGTATTAGAAACGACATCAAAACGAATTCTAAAGGAATCAATTTTGAGAAAATAAATAACTTTACGGCTTCACCACCTCTGATATAAAGAATATCAAATATTCAAACCACAGGAGGTCGCCTAATTTTATTATTAAAAAAACGATATCTATTTACTTTTGAATAAAATACAGTTAATTTTACTCAGAGTTAAACGATTTAACGAAAGAAGATCCAGGAGGTCTATTACCAAAATCGAAAGCCGAAGTTTCGATCCGAATCGAAAGAACGAGGAAGTTCGAATTAATCCAAACTTCAAATAACCAAAGTACTTCGTATCCGATACTTCGGACGGATTTCGTTTCGGAACCATTAAGACTGAAGTTGTAATTACGATCATAATAATGTCAAACAACGAAAAAGTAAATGTCAAGTGTATTTGGGAATAAGGTAAACGAAAAACAAAATGTCTAATCGCGAACTTCGTATCCGAAACACTTTCGCAATAGCAAAATGTACGATCCGTCAACCGAAATTCCGTAATTCGGTTTTCGTAATAGGGCTCCAGAACTTTTTGAGTTTATTAATGACAAACATTTGTAACGGTCTTACGGCCATTCCCAATATTCAGTCTATCTCCGGTTGTGGCCTACTTGAGATAAAAAATCGTAACTATCGTTGACTTTTCTGTCCCAATAAACTTATCGACGGTAACTCATCTTATCAGTACACGCTGTTTGTCAATGGGACGACGTATAGCTTACCAGGGATAGAAGTTTGTATAGAAATTGCAACAGTGAACTGACCGGTCTGGGAACGGCCGTTAGTAACTCAAATGGTACGTTTATTAAGTAAGTGTAATTGATTTTCTTCTGAATATTGGCAGGAAACAAAGTTTTAGTACCTTTTTCTCGTAATGTTTTATGTGATTTCTTAGTACATATATAAATAACTGGGTATTGCATTGTTTAGCAATAAGGCCATTAATAAAGTTACGCTAGTAAGAATAAAATATAATATTTGTAATAGTGTAAGTGTTGTAAATAGACAACATTTTATACTTGAAAATTCTTCTAAATACCACCGGAAATATGACTAAAGTGAGAACACACTTAAATAAACACCTTTTAAGATTAAAACCAATTTCGTATATTTTCTCCATTTCAATAACCCTTTCTTTCTCCATTTTCGTGTATAAACAAAAAATCTAAATCGCATAAGGATAAAGGACTTATTATGTATTTTTCACTTCCCTCATCCAACGCGACCTTCGCTAAAAATATTCATATTAAACTCTTACCCCCGTATTCATAATGGCCCGCTAACTTTAAACAGTCGCTTAGCAGTGTTTTTTGTCATTCTGACTTAGGTCAATAGAAGAAGACAGAGTGAGAATTAGCAATGCTTTAAGTTAGCAGACTATTATGAATAAGGGGGTTATTCATTATTTATTTATTTTTTTAATCCCGGTAGGTGCAATGATTAATGGATGTTTGTTTCCGAGTTGTGAATGTTTATATGTATCTATGTATGTTTAAGTGAGTACCTATATCGTATTAAATATATAGTAGTCTTGCAACCCATACCTAATTTGGGGAAAGATAATATACGTGTAAAAGTGTGTCAATATTATTATTATAAACAAATAAACAAAAGTACACACATACAAATATTATTTCATTATAGTATTAGTACATATTAATTAATTAAGATACTATATTAAAGATAGTCAACTAAATATTTTAACTTGGTATTTTCATTTGTTAATAAGTAGGTGCCTATTTGTTACATTTAAGTAGTTGTTATCAGTAAATGAGTTAGTGATATCTAATTAATTACCACCATCTTTATTCTCCGCAAACGTGCTTTATCAAGACTATTGTATTTCAAAGCATTACTACATTACAAACGAGTACTAAAAAGATAATAAATACTCTTTGGTAACATTATCTATAGCGAGGGAAATATAAACTTACTTACAGTCTTTGTCATTATAAAAAAAAACTTATTTATTTTTCCAGGCGCCATATTGCTATGAATGATAAAATTTGACGCCAATATTACAAACTAGCTGACCCGACAGACGTTGTTCTGTTCATAATAAAAAAAAACTTGGAATTTCGTAAAATCCGTTGTTAGCTGACCTCTACTCGGTGAAAAGAATATTCCTACCAAATTTCACGTCTTCAGCTCTAATGGTTCCAGAGATATCGTGATGAGTGACTATATACGTGGAATTCTCTTTTATTATTACAAATAGGACAATATTATCATTTCAAGGGCACCGAAAGGCGTGGATGGAAAGACGTGACTCTACCTAGAGCTCCAATTGTTGATTAAAAAATAATAATTATTATATATGTACACATAATTATAATACCTCTTGAGAGAGGTAACTTAATATTTATAACCATTGATTAGTTAATTAAAACACGTCTCAATGACTAACATTTTCTGATGTACTTTGTAATCGAGTAAGTTTATACTAAATAATACATATTTTTTTATTTTAGGACGTTGTGTTTTGGTTTGAATTAATGGTGTCGTTGATAATGACCTAAATAACAAAATAATTAATAATAACTTACAATAACTAAATTAAATTTATACAATACGTGAATTTAAATTACGAAAGCAATATTTTTACACATCACTGACGATTCTAAACTTAACTGAATACATTTTAAGTAAAACTCACCTCATCTTCTTCGTCCTCGTTATAAAACGGATCCTGTAGAAGATTCTTCCAGTAAATAACATCCGACGATATGGCATACGCGTCATTGTCCCGTAAATTCGCATATAAGGGACTCTCGCGACTAACCTCGGAACTGACACTTATTAAACTATCCACTTCGATACTTCCCCCGCAGGAGCATCCCTCGTCCGTATAACTACAGCCGTATTCAATTTCCTCGTAAATATTTTCGTCAGTAAACGCGTCACGCACCGGCTCGTAGCCGTCGTCGGTCGGCCTGCCCGCCGTCATATCGTCAACTGAGTCTAAATCGCACCTGTCTCCCACCTCTTCCAAAGCGTAGATGGAGAAGGGCTGCGGCGAAAAATCACTGACTGTATCGAATGACAATTGTGAAATCGTAGCCCGCTGCTCGGCTTTTGACAAGACACGGCGTAGAATCTCGTCGGAGTTGTGATAACCGCTTGAATGACACCACACGACGGCGTACCTGTCCTTGCTAACACCTGGGTTGCATTCCTTGTAACTCCAACACGTGCTCTCCGAGTCACTATCTGATTCCGAGCGAATTTTCAATTCTAACTTAGAGAGGGACGGTTTAAAATTGCGCGGCGGCACAGGTGGCTTTTCGAAATCACTATCTTTCACTGTCACTGTCTTTTCAGGCGTACTGGTCACGAAAGGAATGACACTGTTATTATCCATGATTACACAGTTCACTTGTTCACCCGGCAATTCGTTCTGAACCTTTATATCTTCTAGACAACTGTCGAAGATGTTCATTATACTGTGGGAAACCTGAGCAGGAGGTGGGTTGAAGTTCCGCTGGTACTCATCCAATTTGTAGATCTCTTTTCCAAGTTGAGAGAGTATTTCATCGAACGCTCCGTCTGATTCGTCTTCAGAAGCCATAGAAGCGGGTCGGACCACTATAAGGGGGTCGTATTCTTCTGTGGTAGCGCGTATCGTGGTCAGCCAAGCGATTACCGGTTGAGCGGAACGATCGCGTAGTGTTTCTACAACTGAATGGGGAATCCAACTCGAAACCTCAACCATGTTGCTCGACACAAACCGCGATAACCGGTGTATGATTCAACGTCCGTATTTCCGCGAAAGGACAGCTTAATAACTTTGCTTGTTACCTCAGTACTGCCTGTTATTGTATCGACATTTGCACCCACGATTACTTATCTCTTTTCTTCCTAAAGTTAGAAAATGGCGTACGTTCCATCACTGACCCGTAGATACCAGATGATAACACTGGCTGTTTATAATTTATTATCAATGCCATTTGACATCCGAATTTAAACAGCAAATAATGGCCGTCAAGAGAAGAGTAAGTCGTAGCTTCGCGCGCTTTTTCATTTAAAATTCGAACGGAAGCGACCGCGCGCGCCAAGTCCAGCGCGATAGTGATGTACCAACTACCAACGAGAAATTAATGTAATGCGTTCATCCTCCACGGAGTCTGTGACCGATATTCTATGTTATTTCTGTTGGGACATGGCGTAACCGCTGTAAAAACTAAAAGCAAATGCAATGTGCATAAGATAAAGCTGATCATGTGCGATGTATCAACACTCAGAGTATAAAGTTCAAATCGCAAACAGATTCTCCGAGTCCCCTAGAGCAATGTTACTAAACTCTTATCAATTTTGTGTTGACATAGAGTATTTGTGCTAATTATGAGTAAACTATTAACTTGAATTGTACTGAGTGAGGAAAATACATAATTAATTAATGATTCATTATAATGAAGTAACAATGTTGCCAACCTTGTGTGGTTTTAAGGATTATCGGTTTGTTTCTGCTAGAAAACTAAATATATTTTGAAGCTTTATGATATGTGGTATATTACAATCACAAAGGAACCAATCATGTAATTGTGTTACTTAGGATGTATTTTAAAATGATTATTGACATAATGTTACTTTACGACATAACTCTTTGGGTCAATCTTAGAAAATTATTATTATGGACCCTGGTCAAGTTTCCTTACCACTAACAATCACCGTAAATCAATGTGTTTATGATTCCGATGGACTCAAATATCTGGAACGATTTTGATGAAATATTCTTTAAAATAGTCGAAAAACTTCATAACGAACATAAATAATTCTTATTTTATATAAAGACTTTTTGAATATATTCCTCCTCTCACAAAAATAACTACGAACTGCCTGTACAGTTGTGACAACAAGCAACTTGCATCTTTAATATAGCTTGATTGAACAATTAAACCGACTCAATTACTTCAATTGGTACACGCGTCATTTTGTACACTTTTTGTAAGTTTTAAAGAAGCGGCGCGCTGGGTTTTTTACATTCGTCTGTTCTAACACCCACGACGATGGTCTGACCAAATATGGGAGCAGACTCACCAAACCATTAGCATCGCAGTCCACCATGCGACAGACCGACACAGATGGGGGAAAGCTGTAGACAAACTTAAGTCACGATCTTCAGCAATGAGGGAACGACTGTGAAGAAGATGAAGTTCTAACATCGATACAGTAGGTATTGTATGCAACAGTTGTTCTTTTTTTAATGAAAATAAGGGACGAGACGCCCTCCCCATTACAATGCAGTGCGTTCAGGATTCTTGAAAAACCCAAATATTCTGAGCGGCACTACAATTCGGCTCGTCTCCTTGAGACATAAAATATTAAGTCATTTGCTCAGTTATTTTCCTACCTACGGCCTCCTTCAGACCGAAACTTAATAATGTTTACACATTACTGCTTCACGACAGAAATAGGCGCCGTTATGGTGTACCCATAATCTAGCTGGCAACCTGTTAATTGTTGATGGGATGGGGAACAGATATAATGTTGTCCCGCATATTAATAATAGATAGCAATTAAATTTAGACACCCTTTCGATCAAAATATTGAAGGGGAGTTCCATGAAGTTTATAAATAAATAACCGGACAAGGCTTAGTCGGAGTCGCCCATTGGGTTCCGTACATATTATAATAATAATAATAATAATAAAATTTATTGCCTTGAACTTAATTTAAGTATACAATATCAGCTTATTACAAAACATACATTAAGACAAAAGGGAGTAGGCTCAGCTTATGCTGCTTGTAATAATATTTTCATGCAGCGTGTAGAGGCGAAACACGTGTCGAATTGTTTTAAAAACAAAAAATTGGCGAATTAATACTAAAGAAAAATTAAATCATTTGTATAGTTGATAAATTAAAAAAAAGAGCTAAACAAAATTCACCACACTATAAAGATTTTAAGTACTTTTAAAAAAAAATGGCGCTATAACACGTTGAAAACAATTGTAATTTAGTAATTCTTGGTATTTTATTGTTAATTATATACAGTCGTCATTTGAGCTGTGTTACTGTGCGGATGGCCGTTTGGGCGGTTAAGTCCTCGAATGGCGACCACGTACCGGAAGACGCAGTGTTTGTAGGCCATCATAAGATGGACTGACGATATCGTCAGGATCGCCGGAATATATTGGATGAGAGCAGCCCAGGACCGAGGCCTTTGTCAAGCAGTGGACGTCTTCCGGCTAACTTGAACTGTGCTGTATCCGCATTGACAGACCGACAAAAGGATACACGACCGGACAGCGGAGTATCCCCGTATTGTCGGATATATCTCAATACGTAATGCGTGATCAAGCGTGGTTATCACGTATTAAGACACCTTTATACAATACGGACTTTAGTTAAGTATAGGGTTAATGTGCAAGATATAAATTTTAATGAGGTGATAGAAATGTGTTAAGAGCTAATTACTTGCAGGACGACTTTCGCCTGTACATACGTGCCAATAAAGAGACGATTCTAAGATGGCGACCACAAATGATTCCCTCTCACTTGCACATATAAAATCATCTATCTTGCATCCCTGTCTCGCTGTCAGTGCCACCTGTTTCGCTGCCATTTTAGAAATCGTTTCTATATTGGCAAGAGTTTTAAAGATATGGCGATTTGATATGTCAATATCAATCCAGCCAGAATAAAAACGTCATGATGTAAAAAGGAAGAGCAGGGACTTCACCGCTTTTGCGTTGAAAGTGAATTCTTACTCGCCTTTTCTTCATTTTTTTTAAGGAATAGGAGGATAAGCGAGCGTACAGGTCACCTGTTGTTAAGTGATCACCGCCGCCCACAATCTCTTGCAACACCAGAGGAATCACAGGAGCGTTGCCGGCCTTTAAGGAAGGTGTACGCGCTTTTTTTGAAGGTACCCATGTTGTATCGTCCCTGAAACACCGCACAAGGAAGCTCATTCCACAGCTTCGTAGTACGTGGAAGAAAGCTCCTTGAAAACCGCACTGTGGAGGACCGCCACACATTTTCACATTTTCTTGGTGAATGACGCAATAACTACGCTATAACATGCCACTAATTCAAACAGAATAAATCAACAAATCAGACATTGTCCTCTGGCCGGAAGCTCCTCCGGTGGATTACCAGATTCTTCCACTTGGCCACACATACAATAAAGAGCGGCTCGGATTATCGACGATCAAGTCATCTCCGCTCAGGGTCCTTTAACGTTACGGAGAGATAACGTTGATGTCTGGCGAGTTACACAATGTGCGTCTCAAAAGAAACTTTTGGAATTATCATCATAATTTTGGAATTAATTTTTGAACCAGTACGTCTTAGAAACCTTCAACGGTTAGAGTATAACCCCGCTTCATGGAGAATGGAGACGCGAAACTCGGTCCATGAAACTACCAGCATTCTCCTCGAGCACCACATCTCCAGAGCATAAATTTCCTTTTTCTGGACTTGTCGCAAAGTCAGTAATCAAAGTCACGAATCTGCAGCATATGGGAAATATGGGAAAAACAAGTGTTAGGACGAGCCGGATTTTCGTAGCTTTTGTTATGTTTCTGTTATTCCATATTTTCTTCAATTTGTCCATCGCAGTTCCTGTTACCGCAATACGGCGCTTTACTTCATCTACGCTACATCTATTTTGATGTATCGATCCTAAATTACGTATGAAATCTTTTTATCCGCCGAGCTGGTAATTTGAACAGAGCAGACATACGGAAGCAGTACGTAATGTAACCGTCTATAAATATCTTTTGTTTCATTCCGGATGAACATATTTTATATGTGTTTTGATCTTCAGTTATTGCTGTAATAAATTAACAGAACACAAGATTGTACAACATGGAGTTGTAATTGATGCGTTCGAGGCGGTATTTAAGAATCATATCTTAGTGATATCAGTGGGAGGCTCCTTTGCACAGCGGTCAGCGCCTATTTCTGCCGTGAGATTACTGCAATCTCTAAGTATTACTGTGTTTCGGTCTGAAGGGCGCCGCTATGAAATTACTGGGCAAATGAGACTTACCATCTTATATCTCAAGGTGACGATCGCAATTGTAGTGCCGCTCAGACTTTTTGGGTTTTTTAAGAATCCTGAGCGGCACTGTATTGTTATTCAAGGCGTATCAGTAGGACGTTCAGCTGAACGTCCTACTCCTCTCGTCCTTTACCTACTGTCATAAAAGCAAAAAGGTGAGATATTATGAGTCCGTCCGTCTTTCAGCAGAGTGTATTTGTCTTGTATATAATATCTGCGTTTATTATTACCTAATTAGTTGATTTTTGGCGAAATATTTAAAAATCAAGAATTCTGCAAGCCGGATCCAAATAAAAACAAAACAATTAAACTACCATTATATTAAGTCGGTTATAAACAAAATTAAAATACTGTTCCGAGAGTACTTACGGTTGCCAAAGACCACCCTGTACCTACCTATAGCGTACAAAATATAGCGTGCGCCTCTATAAATTCAAAAATTCAAAATAGGATATGATATCACTTAATGAAATTTAAAAGAATCGATACGAAAATATTGCCACAGACCTGAGCAGATCGGGCGCAAGAAACTCAGCGGTCTTCTATTCTTTTCATAAAATATGGTAACAATGCAATAAAATTTGTTATTCAATTGCCTTTGGTATCATTTAGAAAGTCATTAATGTTATAGTATACCTTAACCACACAAACGTTTTTTAGCAAATAGATTTTAATATATAAAAGAGAAATATATTATGCAATTCGCTCAAGATCCGTGTCTTTGTTTGACATAAAAAAGTTTTCTACGTTCCACGTTTAAAATCACAACGCGTAAAGCTTAATAATTCATTTCTTATTTAAATATCTATATGTCCATGGATTCAATCATCCGTCGCGACCAAACGGGACATAACAACAGACCACGCGTGGCGAGTAAATATGTATGTGGACCACAGTGGAGCACGTGAAAAACATTACGGCCTTACAAATAAACTTGGTATATATATTAAGCAAAGAATATGCAAAATGTTTACAAATAGACATCTTGCTTGTGATTGGTTTATTCTGACGTTTAACGTTTCCCGCGTTTATTCGCAAGGCTGCTTGACATGCCGAAATATTCAGAATTATCAATATATTGACAATGTTGTCAGCAATATAGCATTTAAAGAAGATGAACACTATATTCGCTGTCAGTGTATGTAAATGAGATAGCAATAGTCTGTGACGTGTGTTATGTTTTCATGTCTTCGTTCTGGACGATTTGTACAACATACTAGACAACAACGTCTCATATTTTAATAATAACTAAATTAACACAAAATCACTCAGTTACGTATTAACAATCAGAATTTATTCAATTAGAATTTAAATTAAACAGTTCTGCACCACGGCAGCCATTGTTTGTTTGTACCCGATGAATTAGATCCAAACAAAAATCACATACGCGAAAGGGATAGCAGATATTGTTGTGAAGTTGTAGTGTATCTCGCTTACTCTCAATACCAATCTAATTTATGTCTCTGGCACATTATTATTGTTATTTTAGTGACGCATCTTTTGTTCTTCTATCTACGCACTATAGTCAACATATTGCTTATTCTTAATTTATTCTTAGGTATAACTTTATGACAAGTTTATTTGTAAGGCTAATCGCGTTTATAAATAGGTCGCTTGTCTAGTTACTGGCTATGTTAAATGAAGCCCAAAAATATTTTTAAATGATTTTCTATTTCCGTGATAATTTAATGAATAGCGAAAACGCTCTAAAAAAAAGCGATTCACTCGATTGTATGATATTGCAGTCATTGATAGATTAAAAAAAATTATTGAAGTAGGCGTTACTTTGCGGAAATCCATAATTATTCCAATTTATTTGAGTTTTCTTTAGTGTAAATTCCGCCAATATTTGTCTTTAAACACTTCGACATGTGTTTCGCCTCAACACGAGGCATCCTCAGACGTATCGCCAAAATCTGGCACGAGACATTTTGGAGTCTCGTCAAATCATTTGGTCATTGATAGATTGACAGATGACGGCTATAACCTTGTAAAAAACGGAGATAGCCGAAATCCACTACGTTTTAAGCAACTGTTCGCTTTCAAACATAACCGGATTAGTCTTCGTCGCCAATTGCCATACTCTAATTACTTCTATTTCAAACTTATGTCAAATCACTGCACGATTCATAATAAACTAAATGTAAATTTAAATTTTTACTTAGGCAGTCCCGCCTCTTATTACGTAGTATTTACATCCTCTTTGTCTCAAACCTTCAAATATTTCTTGTGGTATTGGCATTTTTTTTTCTAGTATTTTTTTTATGACAGTAAGAGACGAGACGAGCAGTACGTTCAGCTTAAATAGAATAGCTAGGTACTCCTTTTTTTGGTCAGTCAAAACTAAATTGTTAGTTGTATTCGTAAGCGCCATCTAGAAACAGCGTTATAAACTATTAATACAGAATGATCGCTTCATACACATTCAACAGTTGATTAATATAGAGAACGTCTAGAGGGCGCTCTTAAGCAAATACTGCATTACACAATAATAATATAATTATTATGCCCGATTTGAATACATATTCATATTATCTAAATAACCTACATACATATTTTCAAGGTTGTTTCTCGCTAATAAGATTCAATCATACTTAAATACGTTTTAAAAATATATATCAAAATAAAGAATTGCTTAGTAGTTAATAGATGGCGTTAGAGCAGTAATATGTCGAGCAAAACAAAACACTACAAACTGCCAAACTTTGTTTTCGATCGTTTGTTCATATTGTCATGGCTCAAATCGTCTGCAGTTTTAGAGAAAGACCCAGCAAACGTTGAATTGCCATATATAGTCATAAAAAATATATACATAATAAACATTTTTGGGATATAAAAAATTTATACAGGATGACCGATTCTCAGACTTATCAAATATAATATCGTACGACAATTATTATTGTATTCGATTGCCATCTTGCAACCCTAAATTATTAAATTTCGTAAAAACTTAACTTTCGTTTCTCGTTAAGATTAAAAACTTATGTAAAAGAAAATTCCGGAGATGTCATTTCTTCTTTTTACAATTTAGAAATTTATAATTCTCGTGTCCCGGTGTTAGTTACCAAACTCCTCCGAAACGACTGAACCGGTTTGTATGAAATTTTGTGCGCATATCGGGTAGGTTTGAGAATCGGCCTGCATCTATTTTTCATACCCCTAAATATAATATATTTTTTTTTAATATTTTTATTTTTATTTTATTATGATTCAGCATTGAAAATATACATAGAACTTTAAATGTTCGCCCTTCTACGATCTACGATTCTGTTCCATCCACAGAATTGTGACGAGCGCAGCTGTAGTGCCGCTCAGAATTTTTGGGATTTTTCAAGAATGCTGAGCGGCACCAAAGCGTCCCAAATCCGATCATGTGTTTAGACTATTAGATGCCCATTATAGATATCATCACGGTCGGATTTAAACTTAATACCGCCCTTGGGCACCGGAAGAAATCCCCCCCAATACTGGAATTTTACTTAAACTTATAGTTCATATATTTTATTTTTCAAAACTAAAATAACTAATTTACTGCAGAAAATTTATCAAAAAAAAAAATACTAATTAAATTTCTTTAATTCCAGAAAAAAAAAACGATTATTATTTTATATTTCCAAGGAAATAAATTGATTAAATCGTTTTTATTATTAATTTTTACTAAACGTGCCAAAATTATAATTTACAAATAATGGATAAATTGAATTTCTTTTATTATCAAATAAAACAAAAATTATTAATTAACAGAATTAATTAAGTGAAAAAAAATTTTCTTGCTCATAAGCAAGAAATTTGCCGCCCTGGGCACTTGCCCCAACTGCCCCTAGTATAAATCCACCGCTGGATATCATAATATTATGAAATATTAATTATATCGAAATTTACTGCAGTTCCAATAATATTTAATACCTACATAATTATTAGGTACTTATAACTTTGAATTGTTAAACATCCGGAAGTAGCCTATCCCTACTCAGTGGTGAATATCTATTCGGCTTAAAAAGAAGGGCTTGCTCTGTTTGAATTCATTTTCAGTAGTCACAACAATAATGATTAATGACGTCAGTTGGTGCTGGGGCTGCTGCTTCGACTGCCGAAGACGGCAAGCGTCGCAAATATGTTGGTCTCAGTGAGTCATACATCTTATGCCCTTTGGTGTCGAGACACTTGGCCCGTGGGGCCCAGAGGCGCGGAGAATGTACAAAATACTATCATCGCGCCTCATTAAGGCTACTGGAAACCCAAGCGCTGGCAGCTATCTCGGTCAACGGATCAGCCTAGCTATCCAACGGAAATGCTTCCAGTATTCTAGGTACGCTTCCACGTAATGATAGTTTTAATTTTATGTAGTCATTGTAAATATAGTTATAAGATTTGTTTTGTTTGAATAAATTTGATATAATACTTATTATGAAAACAGAGAGCAGAACAGAAAATAAACTTGAAGATATTTCTAAAGTACCGATCACAAAAACAATTCGTTATTGTCTCTCTTTAAAATTGTTTATACTTATTACTTCCTCAATTAAATACTTGGCCAATTCAGCTTAAAATTGTATTGTAATTCTCAAATATTTTAATTAAATATAAGTTATAATTCTTTATTTTGTCTCTAATAGAATCTTCTATATTCATCATAACTTAATTTGAACACGTACAAATTCTCGCCAAATTTAATGGGCATATTATAATATTACTTCAAATGATTTTTATTATCATAAAAGGTTTTGCCTGCGTCTTCGTTCCAGGGGCGGATCTTACAGGCTTTTTGGGCTGCAGCCCAGGGCCCCGTGGATACAGAGGGCCCCCAACCGAACTGAAAGCAATAGACTAATTTATATAACATAACCATTCATAACCTGTCAATTTATTTTGCAATAAATAATGTTTTAATAAATAAATAAAATATTTGGTTTTCCTATTTTCTTCCTGTACTTAACATAATATATTATATATACCTACGACAAAATGGCAATTGGTTGAGTAATTAGGAAGGGCCCCTAAGCAGTATTAGCCCAGGGCCCCACAAATTCAAGATCCGCCCCTGCTTCGTTCGCACTAAATCTATTGTGAATAATGGACATGGCTAGCGAGGACGTCTGCAAAGAACAACAATATTGAGCCTCTCTAAGCCTGCGATCTAAAGAGCATACTTACTTTCTTATTCATAATGACTTAGCGGAGATTTAAAACATCGCTAATATAAGCTTGTTAAAGAATGGTATTCATAATCGCATAAAGCTGACGTGACTTATAGTAGCTAGGATCCTTCTATAAATCTATTTTAAGCAAAAAAACATGTCCGACATCGATCAGCTGTCTTGTATTTGACGTTAAATAATGTGTTAAATAGCTTCCCGCTCAAATTGTTGGATATCCATCATAGATTGAAAACCGACAGACTTAAAACTTTGATTGTTAAAGTTTGAACTAATTTTGACATCGACTTATGACAACTGACAAACCGATAACATTGAAAAGATGTCTGTTTCCAGTGA
The DNA here is from genome assembly GCA_949711755.1 of Leptidea juvernica. Taxonomy (NCBI): domain Eukaryota; kingdom Metazoa; phylum Arthropoda; class Insecta; order Lepidoptera; family Pieridae; genus Leptidea; species Leptidea juvernica. Next base: position 7,026,140 of record CATIXQ010000035.1, read on the forward strand.
CAGTTCCTCATTAAATTAGTTAAAATCATGTTTTTTTGTACGAAATGGCAACATTGCGTACTATTGAGACGTATTAGTTATGGGAGATTTATTTAACGAATATGAATAAGGAATTCTATCGAACGTTCGATAGGCTTAAAACACGTTTTAACTAATAAAGCTTCGAAAAGAGTTTTATTATGAATAAAGCTGTTAGAATATACCGTCAAGAAATGGTTTCAATTATGCGCTATTTTGGTGATTTCTTGGGATAGCAATTAATTAAGCCATATATAAAAACAAAGTCGAAAAAAACGCGTGAGTAACGTCGTTCCTCCGCAGGAACCCCCGCAGGTCCCTGACCGCACAGATTTGGTTTTTCAAATAAGTCTATTATTATGACAATACAATCTAGTGTTACAGAGAACAAACTTACTGGAGCGTAACGTTCCGGTTCATCATCTCTCGACTGTGAGCTGCAGTGTTTCGTGAATAATATGGGTTTAAGGTAATATTAACCTAGATAGTAGTAACAACTTCATCCGGTTATAATTTACATACATACATACACATAATCACGCCTCTTTCCCGTAGGGGTAGGCAGAGACCACCTCTTTCCACTTGCTACGATCCTTACATACTTGTTTCGCTTCGTCCACTTTCATTATTCCTTTCATACATGCTCTCCGGTTTAGGGTACTCTTGACCTGGCCTTTTATCAAGACGTCCCTAATTTGATCTTGAAACGTCCGCCTAGGTCTACCCCTTCCAACACTTTCATTCACACTGGCCTCATACATTTTCTTCGTCAATCGTTCTTCATTCATTCTCTCGACATGTCCAAACCATCTCAGCATACCTTTCTCAATTTTTGTCACAACATCTTCTTTCAGACCACAACGTTTCTTTATCTCACTATTTCTTATCCTGTCACTCAGTTTAACTCCTATCATACTTCTCAACGCTCTCATCTCAACTGAATTTACTCTGCGCTCTTCAGATCGAAATACAGTAATGTTTACACATTACTGCTTCACGGCAGAAATAGACGCTGTTGTGGTACCCATAATCTAGCCGGCTTCCTGTGCAAAGAAGCCTCCCACTGGTATTTGTACTGATATAGTCTAGTTAGCAGATTGTGAGTGCCAATCTATGCAGGCACCAGGTATATGAGACACACAAGGAATTAAATGTGCCTCTGTTTTGACGGACAACTAGGTGAAATTCGAAACTACACCATGATTTATTTCATTCAAATTAAAGTGGGCAATACTTATAAAAATTTATTCAGTTTTATTAAATTGTTTTTTGTTTAATAAACAATTGTATATTCTGACGAAAACATTATTGGTCACTTAAACTTAATATACAAAGTATGATTTTATTAAAAGCTATCAAAAATACTTTTAATTTGTTAAATTAATTGCAATCTTAGCTAAAAATTGAAACAATTTGTTTTTATTTCTCGTACGTCTAGTTTATAGCACCATGTGTGTGTGTGTGTGTGTCTGTCAAATGAGGCCCTCGGCTTAGTCTCGTGTCTGCAAACTACACATGAAATCGCTATCATCCTCTCCTAAGAAACAATCTAATACTATTAAACTATTGACGTTTGAATCGTTATTATATTTGAAAAAGTAGAGCCAGTGGGATACTCATTTGAATAGACAATTAATATTAATACATGGTTCTTGAGAACCGTGCATTAACTAACTATAATATTTAGAAAATAATGATTATTATATATCTATGCTCAGAGTTACCAACGAGATCGAATCAGAAATGAGGAGATCCGTAGGAGAACCAAAGTCACCGATACAGCCCAAATGATTGCGAAACTGAAGTAGCAGTGGGCAGGGCACATAGCTCGACGGACAGATGGCCGTTGGGGCATTACCCTTCCCATAGACTTACCAACCTTTCGGTTATCAAGATCTACATCCCATTTGCGCCAAGCCACTACGACTCCGACACCAATGGAGGGGCACTGATACCCAGTGAGCTCCCCTCCCCGTAAGGTCCTTCATGGCAACCACGTACTGGAAGGCGAAGTGTTGGTAGGCCCCCCACAAGATCGATCGACTATCTGGTCAAGATCGCCGGAATATGTTGGATGAGGGCAGCGCAGGACCGATCGTCATGGCGTGCTTTAAGGGAGGCCTTTGTCCAGCAGACGACGTCTTCCGGCTGAAATGACGATGATGAATATTAAGAAAAAGCACTGGTATAGGCTAAGGTACTGGTATAAGACCTTATCTTATTCATTTGCTTCATCCGCCTATTCAAACTACTTTAGCTATCGAACTAGTTTGTCATACGTCATTTTAACCTGAATAAATCAATAAGTAAGAAGCTGTAATAAACCCAAAACTCACACTCAATTTAAATTCCAACAGTGTACATTAGTGAGCCGTGTTGGTCGCCCGCCAAGCCGTCTGCTCCATTTTAACTTATTTATATCTCGCAAATCGATATACTCCGCGATATTTCAACTTTAAACGCTAACAACTGTCTGAATATCTTACAGACATTCGCTTTGATTTAAATTATAAATATAGATCTGTATACAGAATAGTAATTTTGATCCATGACAGTTCAGCTTTAATTTGACATTACAAATATAGATCTGTATCCAAGAGTATTTTTTATCCGTGACAGCTCAGCTTAAATAAACGCTCAAGTAAGTAGTCCATCTGATATTCACCGCCGACGAACATCACCTAGCGATGTTGTAAGTCCTCCAAATCCACAACAAAGTAAGTATCCAGATAGTTCAGGTGTCAACCACACGTGGAAAATGTATTTCTATTTATTTCTAATTTTATCTGTAAAAGCAACTGGGTCTTACAAACATTAAAGTCGAATTCTGCATTCATTATTCATTTTTTTTTTTTTTTTTTTTTTTTTTTTTTTTTTTTTTTTTTTTTT
>CATIXQ010000035.1:7029146-7141332 GCA_949711755.1 Leptidea juvernica
GAATCACAAGAGCGTTGCCGGCCTTTAAGGAAGGTGTACGCGCTTTTCTTGAAGGTACCCATGTCATATCGTCCCGGAAACACCGCACAAGGAAGCTCATTCCACAGCTTCGTGGTACGAGGAAGAAAGCTCCTTGAAAACCGCACTGTGGAGGACCGCCACACATCCAGATGGTGGGGATGATATCGTAACTTGTGGCGTGTCGTGCGAAGGTGGAATTCGGCGGCAGGAATCAGGTTGAACAGCTCTTCGGAACACTCCCCGTGATAAATGCGGTAGAAGACACACAATGAAGCGACGTCTCTACGCAACGCCAAGTGATCCAGCCGTTCACAGAGTACTGGGTCCCCGACAATTCAAGCTGCTCTGCGTTGCACGCGGTCAAATGGATCGAGCTGATACTGGGGTGCGCCAGACCAGAGATGACAGCAATACTCCATGTGAGGCCGGACCTGCGCTTTGTAGAGCGCTAGAATGTGGGCCGGCATGAAGTATTGCCGTGCTCTATTTATGACGCCCAGTTTCTTTGAAGCCAGTTTGGCTTTGCCCTCCAGATGGCCACGGAATTGGCAATTGCTCGAGATTTCGAGACCCAGTATTCCGATACTAGGCGAGGCTTTAAGGGAAGTGTTCTCGAAGAGCGGTGATACGGCAAATGGGGTTTTTTTAGTGGTAAACGCGCAAACTTGAGTCTTCTGGGGGTTAAATTGGACAAGGTTCAACTTACCCCATTCCGCGACCTTCTCGAGAGAGGACTCGATAGAAGACACAAGTTTCTCCCGGCACTGGTCGACGTTTTCCCGAGAGAGACCTGCATGGCCCGTGTATACGGCATCACCAGTGCTGTCGTCTGCATAGCAATGCATGTTGGCGGTGTCCAACATATCATTGATATGCAGAAGAAACAGCGTGGGAGATAGCACACAGCCTTGGGGCACTCCAGCGTTCACGGGCTTGGGATTCGAGCAATAACCGTCGATAACGACCTGTATGCTGCGCCCAGTGAGGAAGCTGGAGGTCCACTTGCATAAGCTCTCGGGAAGCCCAAATGATGGAAGTTTTGCGAGGAGCGCCTTGTGCCATACACGATCAAAGGCCTTCGCTATATCCAGACCAACTGCCAGGCCTTCCCCCTTGCTTTCAATAGCCGCCGCCCATCTATGTGTTAGGTATACCAGAAGATCGCCAGTCGACCGACCATGGCGAAAGCCGTACTGCCGGTCGTTGATCAACTGGTGACCCTCAAGGTATACCAAGAGCTGGCGGTTAATTATGCTCTCCATAATTTTGGAGAGTAGGGAGGTAATAGCAATAGGCCTGTAGTTTGCCGGATCCGAACTGTCTCCTTTTTTTGGGATCGGATGGACAAGGGCTGACTTCCATGAATCAGGGACTACGCCTTTTGAATAAGAGTGCCGGAATAAACGCGTTAGCACCGGCGTCAACTCAGGGGCACACGTTCTAAGCACGATTGGAGAAATGCCATCCGGCCCGCTCGACTTCCTGACGTCCAACGAAAACAGAGCTCGCCTAACAGTTTTCTGTCGGAACTGTACTTCAGGCATGGAGCTCTGACACCGCGGGATGGTCGGCGGTGTTTTTCCGTTGTCGTCAAGAGTCGAGTTGGAGGCAAAAAGAGTGCACAGGAGATCGGCTTTCTCTTTTGCCGTATGGGCCAGGGTGTCATTCCTCATGTGCAACGGCGGCATGGACGGCTGGTTGAAGTTACCAAGAGCAGCTTTCGACAACGACCAGAACTTGCGTGTTCCGGTCGGGTAACTGGAAAGCTGCTCGCCAATTTTGACGACGTGCTTCGATTTCGCACGGGCGATTTGCCGCTTAAAAAATCTGGAGGCACGGTTATATTTCCTCTTCAGAACTTTGCAGTTCGGATCCTTTGAGCCTAGCGCCGCAACCCAAGTTCGATACGCCTGTTTTTTGCAGTCAGATGCTGCTTTAACTGACGCATCGAACCAGGGCTGTGATCTGCCACCGATCGGTACTACAGAGCTTGGTATAAAAATATCCATGCCCTGCAGTATCACATCGGCTACTGCAACGGCGCAGGCACTAGGATCATCCGAAAGGAAACAAACCCTGCCCCAAGGGTAGGATGCAAAAAAGGAACGCATCCTATCCCAATCTGCTGACTTGTAGTGCCAAACGCGGCGGGTCGCTGGTGGTCTGCGACGTTGGCGTCGGATAGGCACTACACTCCTGACCAGGCAATGGTCGGACGTTCCGAGAGGGGCGTCGACAGAGACCTGGTAACCATCGGGATGTGTAGTCAGCAGAAGATCTAATAAGGACGGCATGTGGCTATCCACATCCGGGAGCCGCGTCGGCGACTCAACCAATTGGGACAGACCATACGCCAATGCAAAATTATGCACAGATCGCCCTGCGTAGTCTGTGGTACGTGATCCAAGCCATTCGGCATTGTGCCCGTTGAAATCACCCAAGACTACGATTTCAGCGGAGGGGATCTGAGCAAGCACGTCATCAAATGCCGCTTGAACGCAGCCCATGAGGTGATCCGTTTCTGCGTTACCACTATGGGACCTGTAGACACACGCATAGATGCGGACGCGGTCCTCTAAATCTACGCGGAGCCAGAGAGTAGACAGGCCCCTACCCTCAAAATTGCCGAGACGGCGACAGCAGATATCCTCCCTAACGTACACACATACCCCGGCATGAGGCATGAAATTATGCTCAATTTTGTACCCGGGGTACGTTAAATATGACGTATCGCTAGGTCGAGATATCTGCGTCTCCGTAAGGAAACACAAGGCCGGCTGCGCCGTCTCAAGGTGGTGGTGGACGGCGTTTAAGTTGGAGTGAATTCCCCGGATGTTACAAAAGTCCACATTAAGCGTGGAGCGGGGTGCCGTGGTGTTGCTGCCCTGTTTGTCCTGTGAAATACGCGGTACTGTGCCCTCCCCAGAATACGAGGGGCAGCCCGAGCGCGAATGCTCGGGGAGGGATTCTCCGGCTCTACAAGAGCCGGTACCCTCCTGGGGTAATTTCTCTTTAAATACCGCTCTCATATTTTGTTAGGGGGTGGGGGGAGAAGGGCGGGGGGAATGGCCTCCGGTCCTCGACACTAACCTATGCGAAACATAGCGGCACTAGGCCGCTACTTCACGCCGGTATTCTGTGCGAGTGTGGTAAGTAACCCGGACGAGTCTGGCCCGATTGTGCTGACGTCATAAGACAGCAGCGTGACTCTCCCACTTTCAAAAAGCCCGTAGTCGCCTCTTACGACACCCTTGGACCTGGGACTACCCTATTCTTTTTACGCCCCGGGGCAGTACAGGGCAATCATATTAGCCTGTTCCTATTTTTAAAAGCAATGATAGCACAAATGCTTTAAAAATACACGCCTGCATAAGCGGCGGTAATGACGTAAGGCGAAGAGTAAGCAGAAAACACGCAAACATGATGTTTTTAGACAAGTTTTGTGGTGAAAGTATAGCATTTCGAGCAATGAATACTATTTAATCCTGTTACACATATCCTTAAGTCTTATTTGTAGGTTGCTAATGCTTGCTGTTGGTTATAGTTAACACTGCGGAGCCTTTTTGAACAACCACTTTTCTTTGAAGTTAAACAAGTTTTTTGGCATGGCGTGACGCATTTTTGTGGTACTTCTCTCAGAAAAGTTATTCTTATAGGTTGTACTTTTTTGTGTAGGTTCATTTATTCAGATTAGTAGTGAATAACGAGGATTGTAAGCATATGAACTGATTTCCACCCAAGAATTTTGAAAATATTGGCTTTGTTACATAGATGGCGGGCCGGAAGCCGTGAACTCATATCGCTCAAGGTCGCTGGCATTTAGTGTCGCCTTAAGCACAGGCAAGCTCGTCCTCGTATCCTAAAAGTAGATCTACTAAAACGGGTTTATTTACATCGCAGCATCAATGAAGTATAGCAATGTTACAAGAGAAAGTAAGCAGCTATATTGATGCACATTGCATACCAGCTCGGTCGAATAACGGCACAACTTGTTTTGTATCTTGTGGACAGACAGACGCAGGTGCGTAACTCATTCCTTTACTAAGCTGATTAGTAGCGGACATTGCAAAGAACAGAATTATAGATGAGGGAAGCTTGGTCTATCAGAAGGAAAGTATAGTAGTAGACAGGGTAACTATAAAAAAAGATTTAAAATATTGTAAGTAACTTATACTTGAAATTATTAAAGTATCATTACATTTTCTAAGGCGTAAATACATGCCGGTGACCTTTAAGGCCGGCTCATGGGGGGAGTGCAAGTGACCAGGAGTTCTATTCGCAAAATCGACAACGATACATTCGGAACGATACGATAATACTTCGAATATATCGTAACTACCCTACTCTAACAATTGTTCGAATTCCTTATCATTTATCGTAACCATAGACTAATATTTTGATTCTTTCACGATGTTAGTGTGAATGAATTATGTGCAAACCATAAAAAACTAAATATTATCTGTGCTATGTTGCTGTTAAGTGTCAAAAGTCAAAACATAGTTTAGACGCAAAGGACCATGCTAGACTCTGCCCCACCAATTTACATCATTTATATAAAATGTACTAATTGAAGAATTATGTAATGAATATAATATGACCATTTAAAATTGAATAAATAATACAAAACTTGCGAATAATTACAATGTAAAAAAAGTAACTCAACCCTTCTCGTGGACTTCCTATTTGTCAGGCGGCCATTTGCATAACTTTCTCCGCATAAACGATCAATAAAACTACTTAAATTACTTGGTAGTAAAAAATCCTGTTGAATATGTAATTAATGTTTAAATATCTGGCGTATGTTTATTTATTGTATATATTACCAAAAGACTCAAGAAATTGACTCCACAGTCAAAATAAAAGCAGAACGATAATAGCAACGACAGCTTAAAAGGTGTCGTTGAGATTATCACAAAAGTGACGTTTGATTATTTGTCAAATTCGAATATTCGTCTCTGACATTATAACAACTAAGAGTAGAGTTAGGACGGATAATATCGAATAATGTTTAGTTCGTTCAATCATCGTTTCGACATTGAATACGATGTAACTAAGAGTAGGATTCGACACGACTAATGCCACGATATATCGAATATCGATTTTAGGAGTAGGCCCCCAGAACGTACGAGACGTATTGACGAATAAAAAAAATTAAGACAACACTAGACCCTAACACTACATACCCTATGTAATTTTCTTGTGTATTTAGGGACTTCGTGTTACATACTCTGGAAGTAACACAGAGATCTGACGTTCTTGTATAAAATAATTAGTAACTTCATTGACTCTTCACTATCATATTTGCTTTAAATGGCAAACATAGATAATAGTAAATAGTAGCTGATCACCGAAACCCACACTGGTCCGGAGTCGCACATCAATAGTTAAATATGAAGGTGAATACAAAATGTTAAAAGCCATCTTACAGCATAATTATTCTACGTCTTGAAATACTGAAATAAAAGAGAATTCATCCCCATCTGGCGACCCTACGACCTTTCAGAAGGTCAGGGTTGCGTAACTATGCAGTAGCTACGTATCTCATACGAATAGGGTTGGCACAATATGAAATACGGCCTTTCCTAAATTTGGTGGAAGTGTTCGAACACCTGGAGTATGATAAAAGATGCCAAATAAACGTTAAGATAAGCTATTTTTTAAATTACTAAAGTAAGTCAAACGTATTATTGCTTCGCCAGTAAATATTGTAATTTCTGGGTCTAAACTTTTTCGAAGAGTTCACAAATCTATATCAGCCGTGATTGCGATGCTTCAGTTGTCGGCAAAACCAGTTTTTCCTTGACTAAACTAATATAACCCAGTATATACCTACCCAAATTACCACTAAAAATGGGTTATTTACCATGATTTTAGATTTTTTAGCATATTAGGCAACTTCTACCGCTATCCGTTATCTCCTGCAACACCAGAGGAATCACGGGATGTTGCCGCTGCCGGGTTTTTACTTGGAATACGCGTTTTTTTTTCTTGTCGCAGTTTGATTGTAATAGTGAAGAAAATATCTTGAAAATGGAATTCAGCAACCGGAATCTGGTCAAACAGCTTTTAGGGATACTCTCCGTAGTACATACAGTTTTAAATCCAATGGTGTACATTACAATGATAGTTATAAATACCCAATTCGGCCAAGGACTAAGTAGTTTTGCCTAAAACTGCGTGTGTTTGATAATTAAATACCACATTTGATTTACTACTATATAGCATGACGTATTTTAAATATGTATATATTTTGTGGTAAATCCTACGTAAGGATACGAACGGTGAACGGTTTTGACGGCCACATGGTAAATTAAAAAATAATTGAAAATTCTATATTGCTTTTACTTGGAATTTTAATAAATAATTATATTTTATTTTGCAGTGCCAACCCTAGACATCAGAGTGACTCGCGAGATTAGTTCCGCAGCCCCGGGGGATTTCGCTGATAAAAGTGTGTTATTTACAAGACTCTTTTAGGCTATCTACAATAGTTTCAAATAGCTGAAAATTGACGAGTAAATAAACTATGTTAAAATATACATACATTTTTTATTGATTTTTAATAACTAAAAAAGTTGGACAGTGATTACTTAAAAGATCGTAACATAATTATTGCGTAATAAACATGTAATAAATCCTGCCTAAGATTACTGACATAAATATAGTACTAAGTGTTTGATTAATGTATAATCCTATGGGTGGCACAGAGGGAGAAGCGCGGGGCCAGGATTAAGTGATTTATTAATAGCATTGTGAATTGTAAGAGCGTATATAATAACAGTCAGTGAGACAAGTTGGGTCGCACCTAGTCTCATCCTCTCCATTATCAGCCCACTCATCAACAACATCATCAGCCGGAAGACGCCCACTGCTGGACAAAGACCTCCCCCAAAGACTTCCACGACGATCGGCCCTGCGCTGCCCCCATCCAACGTATTCCGGCGATCTTGACCAGATCGTGGGGGGCCTACCAACACCCGGGGATTCTTAGCAGCCCATGCCCCGTCGCTTATGTGGCTGCTACCGTGATCACCACGAACGCGGCCGCCGGGGACTGGGGGCCGGGGCCTCATAGTGTCTGTCATATTTGGGGGTTTTTTTTGCCATAATCGCCACTCTTGGCAGGCGGGTTGGCGATCGCAGTAAATGGTGTGCTCTTAACGAAAGATGCTGCCCATCCTCCATCTTCTATATCCCTTAGTTGCCTATTACGACACCCACGGGAGGAGATGGGGTGGTGCTATTCTGGTACACCACACGCACGATGGAAAAAGTCCGAAAATTGTTGGTCGCTCCTCTAATCGGACGGGAGTTAAGCCATTTTAATTATTTATTCAAATATTTACTGCTGTATTTGTTCCGATAAGCGAAATACATATAACTAAGTGGTAGATAATACTATTATTAGTGTATTGTAAAACTAAATTTACATATGACCTTGTGTTATAATACATGATAACAAATATTGTTAATGCATACATTATATTATTTATTTTAAGTATATAGTACGTAGACATATTTATTTATTTATTATTATATTTTATTTAGGTCTCATGGCATTTATTAGCTCTAATATAAAGATCTTCAACAAACAAAATGACCGTATTTATGCTCAAAGCTCTAAGGAACCTTCCCAATTAGTCGACAGAGTGCAACGTGGGCACTCTCCGTCTTCAGTGATGGTTTGGTGGGATATTAGCTATGAAATAACGACTGAGCCACGAAACGAACTTGGTTGGAAAGTAACGTCAGACTTCATCACAGCTGAAGACTGGCCGTCGTCTAGTCCCGATCTTAATCAGCTGGATTATGATTTATGGTCAGTTTTAGAGAGTACGGCTTGCTCTAAACGTCATGATAATTTGGAGTACCAAAAACAAACCGTACGATATGCAGTGAAGAATTTTCCTATGGAAAGAGTGCGTGCTTCTATTGATAACTGGCCTCAACGTTTAAAGGACTGTATTGCAGTCAATGGAGACCACATCGAATAAGCTTTTTATATTTTAAATTGTTTTATATTAGTTATTAAACTAACACTGTAAAAGTAATAAAACTTAATTGTATTAGATTTATTTTTCTTTATTTCAATACTTATGGCAAGACTAGGTATATTATATTCTTAGATCATTTATACGTCTAGATAGACTATGGCAGCTGTGAAACCTTCGAAAAAATTGCGTTTAGAACTAACCTCTATTTTGAGCAATTCACGAACACTAACACAAAGTTTCATTCAAATCGCGAGTGTAACAATAAGCTTGTGACGCACACTAAATTAATATTCCTGGCCTGTTTTCATCGGGGGCTAACAGCAAGAGACTCAATCTAGACGCATTAATTGTGTAAAATGTGTCCGAAAACTAAAGCCGTCTGGGAGATTAAAAACGAAAACGCTGTCTAAACACTTTGAGATATATAACAAAATAATGTATGGTGGAATTGTCTATTGCGATGCCATATGTCTATCTCCTAACTATATCCACATTAATACAATAAAAATTGACAATAATAAAGCGGTAATGTAAATCTGTTTACACAAATACGATTATTAATCCTAATCATTTTTTATTACTACATATAATAAAATCAACCATAAATCCGTTTTTGTTTCATTTATAACTCATTAACTCTACACATATCCGATGGCTTTAGACTAATTTATTCCCCAACCCGCGGATACTCCATAGGGAGTGCCGCTTGCGCCTCTTTCTCCCCAAGAGAAGGTCGCCTTCGATGAAGGCTTAGAGGGCACCTGCCCAAAGCCAACCTCAGGTAGTGTTTAGTGGGTAGGCACCGAAGTTTTACGTGAGTCCCACATAACTAACACAGACATAGGCTGCGTTGGTAAGCATGAGCATTCACCACCTCCCTCCCGTCGTTATCCCGGAGGGTAGCCCTTTCCCTATGTTTGGGCGCAAAAAAATTAAATAAATAATATTGACATAACAGCGTCTATCGGGTCACCTAGTTTTTAATTTAAATACTAAAGACCTTAAAAATAAACTTGGTATAAAGTAATACTTGATAATAAACCAAGAATATGCAAAATGTTGACTATATCGCTGACAACACTGTCAATACAATGGTAAATATGAAGTTTTCCGAATGTCAAGCAGCCTTGCAAATAAACGCGGGAAACGTTATACGTCCGAATAAACCAATCATAAGCATTAGAAAGCTCATGGTCGCTTCGAGGGCAATGGAGAGGGCTATGCTCGGGGTTTAACTCCTGCGTGATCGAATCAGAAATGAGGAGATCCGTAGGAGAACTATAGTTACCGACATAGCCCAAATGATTGCGAAACTGAAGTGGCAGTGGGCAGGGCACATAGTTCGACGGACAGATGGCTGTTGGGGCAGTGTAGTCCTCGAATGGCGACCACGTACCTTAAGACGCAGTGTTGGTAGACCCCCACAAGATGGACTGACGATCTGGTCAAGATCGCCGGAATACGTTGGACGAGGGCAGCGCAGGACCGATCGTCGTGGAAATCTTTGGGGGAGGCCTTTGTCCGGCAGTGGACGTCTTCCGGCTGATGATGATGAAGCAAAGCGTATTTTTGTAAACATTCGGAGCTCCCACCGGTTGATTCCATTTGATTTCCGTGTTAAATTGTTTCTCGGCCATTTCTGGACCGATTTTTAAAATATTTGAACTCATAGAAAGCTTTCGAAATTTTTTAGGTTATTGTAGAGACAGATTTTGAATTTCGACTTGATTCAATTAGTATAATTAAAAACAAACATGATTTACAAATTATTCTAAATTAGCACGCGCTATTTATATTTATTTAAAAATTGAGCCAATTGATCAAATCTTGTTTGATTAATCTTGTTTTGTTTTTGTACACAGACTAGTTTATCTCGCTTCTCTCAAATATACGCCTCAGCGAAGCGGTACGACGGGCGAGTAGCGACTAGTAGGTTTTTAAATTAATTTAATTTAACTGTTTTTTGTAAATGGTCAACAGGCTGAAGAAAACTGTTAAATCGTCAACTGGTTTTGAAAAATCGGTTAATGTATTTATTAATAATTTAGATTTTATTAGGTTTTTATTTCGTCAATATAATATCAAGTCAACGTTTTCGTTCGCAAATTCGTCAACTGTTTTGAATTAAACTGTTTTAGTGAGGCATTCAATTTCTTCATTTATTGCGAGTTACGGGCGAAGACGTTGATTGAATTTATGAGCTTATTATGTTCAACAGGTTTTTTTGTTTAAGAAAAACAGTTAATTCGTTAACGAACATTAAACTGTTAATAAAAACAGTTTATTGATTTAACGACCACCTCTAGTAGCGACTGCGGCATCTTAGTTTGTAAGGCCGTAAATGTCACAAATTAATTAGAAAGTACGAATGTAAACAAACAAGTTATTAATAAAATACTGTATTAAGATGCGACTTGTACCCGGTACCGGTTCATACATTCCGGTTCTTCAAGCTAGTAACATACTTATATCTGTAGGTCAAGTGCTAGCGGGCAACAATTAATTTGTTTGGTGTTTATGAGACATGTCGGTAAATAAACAACAACACAATTCTAAACAATTTGTTGTTTTTTTAAGTGATAACCCACACTTCTGGGATTAATTACACAAATATATTTTGAAAACAAGATTTATGAACGATGCGGGTCTCGAAAACACGACCTCTTCAATTTATTTAATTATGTTTTCTTTTATTAATTTTGTGTCTCTTCAATTTATTTAGTTTTGTTTCAAATTTTATTTGTGTAATTAATTCTAGATGTTAGGATTATCACTTTAAAAAAAAAATAACTAAATAATTGTTTAGATTTGAAAGAGCGACATCTCAAGTCAATTTTCTCAAATGCAAATATTGGGATTGAGCAGGTTATCAACTGTAAAGTATATTCTGTAGATGAAGTCACAACTTGGGAGTTGAACAAGGCATACAAGATTTATCAACGACACGTCACTCGAACGGTTGGCTCAGCTGGAAGAGCGCTCGCACGGAACGCGATAGCTCGTGGGTTTGCGTCCCGTTCACAAATTTTATTTGTGTAACACCACAATTCCTACAGTGACATCAGCTAAACTCAACACTGCTGTTAAAAACAATCCGTTTTTCATATTTGTGTGCAAGTGTAACAAACAACAAAGTGTGTAAGTAACAGAAGATTTTAGATACAAACGCGCTAAAGGCATAAAAAGGCATATAAGGCATTTATTTTCTCAAAATTGATTCCTTTAGAATTCTTTTTGATGTCATTTCTAATATACTAGATACTACTACCGCTTCGGAAACAAATGGCGCTCTGAGAGAGAAGAAGCGGCGCAAGAAACTCTCTAAGCATTCTTTTTTACCAGATTTTGAAGCAAGCATTTTGGAACGTGTATTGCACACTTTGTTATTGCGTGGCGTTGTATTCAAAGCGCGGTCGAAACACAACTGAACGAACTGCCTAATAGATGCGTAGGCAGGGTTGTGCTTCAGACAATTTTTGAGCGTGATTCCGAATAGTGTTAACTGTACATCAATGCACACACTTTTTGCACAAATTATCTTGCCCCAAGTTAAGCATATATAGCCTGTGTTATGGGTTACAAGACAATGATATATTTAATACAATATACTTACTTTAACATACATAAATTCATATAAACATACATAAATACATTTAAACAACCATGATCGGAAACAAACATCCATATTCATCATATAAATGCTTGCACCTACCGGGATTCGAACCCGGGACCTCTAGCTTAGTGGGTAGGATCGCTAACCACTGTACCGGTCGTAACATATGAAGCAGCAATACAATTTATAATGCAACTAAGTTACACCACACGTCATAACGGAGCGTCTATAACGAAACACACTTGAGCAATATACATAATATTCTCAAAATGCGTCTTTTCATAACAAATTGTTCTAATTATGTCTTGCAATCAAGTTATTAACCCAGTTTTTTATGTCGGACGTGTACAGAGAACTAATTGAATTTTTTTATTTTTTATGAAAATAAGACGAGACGAGCAGGACGTTCAGCTGATGGTAATTGATACGCCCTACCCATTATAATGCAGCGCAGCTCAGGATTATTGAAAAACCCAAAAATTCTGAGCGGCGCTACAATTGCGTTCGTCACATTGAGACGTGATATATTAAGTCTCATTTGCTCAGTAATTTCACTAGCTACGACGCCCTTCAGACCAAAACACAGTAATGTTTACACATTACTGCTTCACGGCAGAAGTAGGCGCCGTTGTGGTACTCATAATCTAGCCGGCATCCTGTGCAATCCTCCCAATGGTAAATGTTATATGCGACTATGCGCAAGCGGTATACATCCCTGTTGCGTAGGGTCCGCGAGAGCTAGCCCCAATGTTATTCTGAGGGCACAGGTTCGATTGTCTGTACCGGAACCACTGTTGTATAATACATATGCTAACAAGTCGGTCCTGTACTAGGTTAGGAAGGCATTAAGCTTGAAGATTTTAAGATATCTTGTACCAGGAGCGCGCATCTTGGAGGGGAATGGATTAGTTTTCTAGCAAGGTAGGCACTGTAGATCTAACTATTTGAAATTGTGCTTTACTACGTCAATACGACATTGGTTATATGAAACGCTGCTTGCTTCGTACATACAATCTGTAGACTGAGCACCGTAGGTACTAAATTAACTTTAACACTAGTGCTATATTTATTTATGTTTATAACGAGGTATGCACTGCCTAATTGCCTATAAGATATGCACGCCCATGCCTTGTAATAAGTACAGTTAAAACTAGTTAAGTGGGACCCGGATAAGTGAGAAACCTCTATTATTGAGAGTTGGAATGATGTCCCGGTTCTTTTTCACTAAATTACCCCTGTTAATGGGACTTTTTGAACCTGGATAAATAAAATTTGAATTCTAAGACTTTTTCGATGTTTACCTCTATAAATGAGACTCTGTAGCTCAATTACCTGTATGTAAGACAAATTAATCAGGTTTTAACACGTTTCACATGTTATGACGAATATACCTATCATTCGATTTATAATATTTTCAACAGTATTGCAAGATTTCTTTTTATAGGAGAGAACGCAAACAAGCGAACGAGATTTATCTGTCTGGAATTTCACATTATACTGACGATAGTTGAAAAAATGTAGACAGTTCCGAATTGGTTCAGCACCTTGCAGGTCCCTCGCGTAGAACCTCATTTATATAACTCTATGGGAAATCTATGGGTTCGATTGGTTCGAACCTGAATATATTTTGATCTCAACGACCTAGAAACCCAAACTCATCAAGAACTTTCCAACGATATATTATCGGGTTCTATACCTTTTGTGGTTGCTAATCAGGTTTTAACACGTTTTGACATGTTTGTGTACATACATTACGCATCGTTTTCGCGCATGCTTTTTTTGTCTACCTCAGATTTTGACCTAAAAACAGGGGAATAGAAGTATACAAAATGTCCAAACGTAAAAATAGAGCCTCTGTAAATGAGACAACTATAAATTTAAACCTGCTTAATTGGAAATCTGGATTGTTGTGAAACCTCAATAATTGGTACATATATCTTGGTCCCGTGCGATCCCAATTAACCAGGTTTCACTGTACTAAGTTTTAACACGGACTACTGCAAAAGAAGGACTCCGCGCCGTGATATTAGCAAGTGAACACCTTTATGCTAGTGTGTGTGCGGTTACGGGGTATACCAGTTACATATTCTTTTCTCCCTTAAATAATCATATATCCACATATACTTTTATATTATGGTTTTTACACGTTTTCACAACGCATGACGGTATTTTTAAAATATTTTATTGCGACGCAAACTGATCTGTCACAGACGATGGCAAATCTCATAATGGCGGCCGATCGGCTTGTATTAGTGTAAGTGTATGCGTAGGGCTATGTATTTACACGTTTACCGGCTATAGACTAACAGCGATAGACTAGAGCTTGGGAAAGGACAGGCTTCATTTTATCCCGAAAAAAAACCACGGTTCACCACAATCCTCCTCGAAATAAAATTCATATAATATGTTGGGAACGGGAACGGGAGCTAAAACGGGAACCGGAACTGGAATAGGACATGACAGAATCTTCAATTCCAAATTTGCTTATAATTTTTTAAAACCCTTTATCTACGCGGACAAAGTCGCGGGCATCAGCTAGTACATGATAATATAAAGCTGCATTATTGAAAGGCGGTGAGAGGTTTGACCTCGAACTAGTACAAGTGATATTAAAAACTGACTTAGTTATTTATAACACACGTATCACGAATATATCTTTCGTTTAATAATATTTTCTACAGTATTGCAAGATTTCTTTTTATCGAATTGAACGAGAATATGCGAACGGGTTTTATCTGTCTGGAATTTCACATCATACTGATGATAGTTAAAAAAATTGTTCCGAATTGGTTTAGCACCCTTGCAGGTCCCTCGAGTGGAACCTCTTTTTCAATGTAACTCTACGCGAAATGTTTGAACCTAAATAGATTTTGATCTCGGCTACCTAGAAACCCAAACTCATCAAGACCTATAAAATGAAATGAAAATGAATTTATTTTGGAAGAAAAACTGACACATTCACAGAAAAAAGTTAATGAAAACAAAATATAACCTTAATCTTAATACTTAACTTACTTAATACAAAAGAAAAAAAGCAATACTTAATGTGGCAGTGGTCTTCCAAAACTGGAGTCCACTCAGTTACCGTTGTGTCTATACATACATAATGAGCACAACACGGATTTTCAGTGACCCCATTGTGTTAGAGCTGAACTGACATATTTTAAAAGAAAATATAATTAATTGTGGCACTAAAATAAATATTATACAAAAATAGATTTACAAAAAAAAGTTACTAAAATAAACTGGGGTTCTGTACCTATTCTGGTTGCTAAGGAAGAAAATTTCTTAGTCAAGAACACAAGAAAGAAAAATAGTTAAAATAGATTAGTCACCTGGAGAGCATGAAGTAAAGCAGATTGGCCTAAAAGTTGGGACAGGGACGCGATTTTAATAGTAGACCGATCGATATCGAGTCGAGTATTCGATAATAATTGTTACAAACGACAATTTGTCACGATTACTAAAGTGAAAACTTCATCAAGGCGAGATTCATATTACGAAATAAGACTATTTTCGATCTTTAGCCATAAACTAATAAATAACATTTATAATGTCTCATAATTAGACATAGTTCCTGAAAAACGTTCCAAGCCACAAACATCACATTTTAAGGAATTCGAGTTGGGCTACTATGGCATGATGTCATTTAAAGAGTGACAGTGGGGCTGCCATATTTTGTCAGTCCGTTAATATGAATCACATGACTAGTTTTGTATTGGTTGTATTTAACTCAATTTCGACAAAATTGTGGTTTTGAACGTTTTTTCTGGAATTACGTCTTGTGTATAAGTTTCTCCGGTAAATCTTCAATAATCATCATTTCAACCGAAAGACGTCTTTCCACTGCTGGATAAAGGCCTCCCCAAAGATCGCCATTACGATCGCTTTGCGCTTCCCTCATCCAACCTATTCCGGCGACCTTGACCAGATCATCGGTCCATCTTGTGGGGGGCCTACCAACACTGCGACTTCCGGTACGTGGTCACAAATCGAGGACTTGACTGCCCCAACGGACATCTGGCCGTCGAACTATGTGTCCTGCCCACTGCCACTTCACGCAATGACCTGGGCTATGACGGTTACTTTGGTTCACCTCCTCATTCTGATCTCATACCTCATTTCTAATTCGATCTCGCAAGAAAACTTCGAGCTTCCTCTTCATTGCCCACTTGAGCGACCATGAGCGTCATTAATCATTCCAGTACTTAGACCGTACGCCCTTGCTGCCTACAGGCAGCGGTTGTGTTTTTGTAATACTGCTTTTGATTTGTAGTCTTACTGTTTTCCTGTTTATTTTTATTTGTATTTCGTTTATTTTATTTAGTGTTTTTTTTGTTTTTCATCATATTTTAATTTTAATTAGTTAGTAAATTAATTGATAACTTGACCAAGCTGTATCCGTGATGACACCCAAGTAAGGCTCCAACTGAAAACCAGCGCTGCAGCTTGCTGCAACACAATGCTGAGTGAGAGTACCTGTATTTGATCACATACCATAATTAATATGGTTGATTTTATTTTAGATTTAGCATTGTTTTATTGTATATATTTTTTGTCAATTTTATTTTAGTGTTTTAAGCTGTGTGATCAAATAAAATAATTTTCTTTCTTTCTTTCATAAGGCCCATAGTTACCGAACGACCACATCTCCGTTCCGTAAGTCATCACTGGCAAAACACACTCGTAACCTTCGCATTTGGGACGAGAAGATTTTATGGAGCTTACACAATGCTTCCCGTCCGAGTTGGATTCGACAAGTGACCTGCCTAACTGGGTTATTTGTCCAAGGTACGTCTATCTTCGCTACTGGTCAATAATTTCGAGGGTAAGGTCCCAACTGTTACGGGAGTAAATACGATATAAATACAGTTTACATTTGTTTCAAGAAACCATGGTTAGTATTTAAAGTGTAGGTACTGCTAAATGGATATCCACTGTTTCTGTCTACCCCTCAACAAAACAGGTGTCATAGTACTCAGTTTAATTATAGAGTCCATATTTCCATTTCAAGGGAGATTACACGAAACCCTGACAATATAGTTTTAGATCTGTGCGATATAAATGATTTAATTCGTAATAAACTGCGTTATTCTGTAAGAACGTCTATGAATTTCACACATTCTTTGGATGGGAGAGTGCCAAGTCTCGTTGCTGTCGCGTTTCTGCATAATGTTTTAATTACAACGCTTTCCAATGTCGAATTATGTCATGTACGATGGCCGCACTTCCTGTGTCGCTTGTTATTGGTAATGAAAGTTAATTTGCGTAACTATTTCATAATGTTTTAATTATTATATTAATGTTTAGGTTGTCCATAAATGCCTGCTATGTTGTATAACAAATGACAACTGTTTCTTGTTGTATTTTACTTTTAATAATGATTAAGCGGCGTTTCGCGCCAATTTCAAAGAAGCTCATTGGTTGCGATGCGCTCATGTCGCCCCCCGCGCGTTTCCCGCCTAAGACCCTATTTTTGATTTTGACCTCTGCGCATTCGACCGTGTTATTGTCTGTATGACCGTGTATTACACGGTCTTTCAACATCCTTGTAATAATTATTTTAATACGACAATCAAAAATTTATTTTTCTTTAAAAATTTTTGCTAATATCGAAATTTTGCTACTAAAATCTAATCTCGTAGACGAACGTTGGCAAACGAGAGTGATCACCGCTGCCCGCACTATCCTGCGACACCCTCATGTCGTATCGACTGGGACATGTATTTTTTTTTTATTTATTGCACTATCAATTGAGTAAATAGATTCTCCCATATTATTTTAATTATTAAATTTAGTTCAAATATGCTTTCCTTTGTGTTCTTAGTAAGTATGGAATTATTATATTGTGTACGCTTTGAAAATATTCTTGTGACATTGAAAATAAATACTGAATCAATCGGATAGTTTTAGAGCTAAGAATACTACATTGGAGCCACTAAAGCATTTATATGAACTTTTATAATATTGAAACTTTCTCTCGCCCACACAATAAAGTGAAAAGTTCACGAGTTTGTTAGAGCTATTATATCAGAAAGTACCTAATACAAGTATAGTTAGACGACATTGTAAAATATGTACTTAGTTCATTAATCAAAAGTTATTAAAAGTAAGATCACGGTCAGCATTTCAACTTTTTATTCAAATTAAATATGAAAATTATAAGTAATTATAATTTTAGTAAATAAATTACCAAATCAATATAACGGTTTGTAGAACCAAAGTGAGTGAATCGCTTTTATCTCAGAGATTTTCACTAGGCTCATGGCACGTTGTGACGTTTGTCAGCGCACTGTTAAAACAAACACAGCTGCATTCGTTTACACATAATAAATCTATACTAATATTATAAAGCTGCAGTGTTTGTTTATTTGTTTGTTTGTTTGTTTGTTTGTTTGAACGCGCTAATCTCTGGTACTACTGGTCCGATTTGAATGATTCTTTCAGTGTTGGGTAGTCCATTTATCGAGGAAGGCTACAGGCTATGTTTTTTTTCTCAAAATTGGGGATCCGTAATAAAATTGCTATTTTGTAACACAAGGTGTAAAATCGAAAACCTATTTTTGCGTGCGCTGCAAAAACTATTGACAATAGAACAAAATGATGTACAGGCTATAATATAGGCAATATTTTATTACTTATAAAACTATCGCGTGAATTATACTTTATATGGAAAAACAACGTTTGCCGGGTCAGCTAGTATCTAATATGTTTAATTAAAGCTCTGTTCAAACTGAGGCGAATAACGCGCGGGACGCGTTTCAGAGCAATTCACTCGCTCGCTTAGCCTCTCAAACTGACGCGACTTCCCGCGTGTAATTTTTGGTTCTTCAGTGGAGAAACATCATGCATTGTGAGATTAAAGAATCCCGCCGGGCGTCCCGCTCTTGTTTCGCTTCAACTTGAGCGACTACTCGCGTCTTAAGCCTATGTTCAGATGACAAGCGCTCAACGCGCGTTTTGATAACGCGCGCTTACAACTACATACATTTTAATCAGGCCGTACACATGCTAACGCGCGTTTTAATTAAAGCAGCTAATATAGTTATATCATTATATGAATAGACAGCGGACACTTTTCTATTACTTATTTCGCTAAAATGTAAACTTACCACCCAGCGCTGCTATTGACATTTCTCTTTTTTATGAAAATATGGGACGAGACGAGCAGGACGCTCAGTTGATGGTAATTAATACGCCCTGCCAATTACAATGCAGTGCCGCTCATGATTCTTGTAAAATCTAAAAATTCTGAACGGCACCACAATTGCGGTCGTCATCTTGAGACATAAGATGTTAAGTCTCATTTGCCCAGTAATTTCACTAGCTACGGCGCCCTTCACACCGAAACACAATAATGCTTACACATTCCTGCTTCACGGCAGAAAAAGACCCGGCGTATAATCTAGCTGGCATCCTGTGCAAAGGAGCCTGCCACTGGTCCATACATACATAAAATTATTATAGATATTGAAAAACTACATTAATTAATTGTTAATGGCATAACAGATATAAAACCAAAAAACTCTACAATTGCGCTCGTCATGTCCTTGAGACATAAGATGCTAAGTCTCATTTGCCCCGTAATTTCAGTAGCTACGGCGCCCTTCAGACCGAAACACAATAATGTGTATACATTACTGCTTCACGGCAGAAATAGGCCCCGTTGTGGTTCTCATAATCTAGCCGGCATCGTGTGCAAAGCGGCTTTGCATTGTAATGGCCAGACCGTATCAATTACCATCATCTGGACGTCCCGCTCGTCTCGTCCCTTATTTTCATAAAAAAAAAAGTTAAAGTCGAAGTGGACGATTATCTTTCCCTCAGAATCGGTTTCAATCACTGACCACTTCCGCACTTTCAC
Organism: Leptidea juvernica; assembly: GCA_949711755.1. Lineage (NCBI taxonomy): Eukaryota > Metazoa > Arthropoda > Insecta > Lepidoptera > Pieridae > Leptidea > Leptidea juvernica. The sequence goes on from CATIXQ010000035.1 coordinate 7,048,639, forward strand.
GCTTCAGAAATATTGCATTTATTACTCTGCATCATGTGAGGTACCGTTTCGCTTATGCAATGCAAAAATATGTATAAAGTGATACAATATTCATAACAGTTCATGGCGGATTACATCGCGTGATCATGGTGAGAATAAATATAATATGCAAACTAGCACGTTCAATGGAATGAACATAATATGAAACTTTCGAACGTATAAGTTACAATTATTGGTACATATTATTTGACTCAGTGATTTTCATGAATTTTGTACTAATCATTTTTGAAGTTATACTTCTTTAGGCGCGTTATGATAAAATGATGAGAGTGAAATTTTAACACAAAAATAACAGGTTGAAGTAACACAAAAGTTGTTTGAAGTTGGTTATTAAAATGTGTCTTTTAAACATTGACAATTAACAATTATTGATTGCTTCTATCGCGGGCCTTGACCGTGGAGACCGAATCCAGAAATTCCGTAACGAAAATAACCTAACACTTACTTACTAAATGTATATAGATATTTCGGCATAGTTTTAAAGTTGACGTGGAACAGCGGTTTTTTTGTGCAGAAGGTCCCAGGTTCGAGCCTGGGGTACATCTTTATATTTTTAATCTTTAGTTTTTTTAATTATTATTATTATGACAAGCACTATTATTTAGTTTCAACTGTCCCGTTCTCTGTCTGTAATCAAATCTTGCAACTTAAATTTTACTCACTTCCCGTTTGCTTTTTTTAAAATTAATTAATTTTTATCAGAAAAAAATACTGCATAAATAAAATAAATAAATAATTATAATTGCATAAGTTGATAAAAAATGCTATGCAATAGCTTTACCGCGGTAGTCCCCGAGTGCCACAGGTTTTTTTTTTTGTTTTTTTTATTTAGAGCATTGGTAACAAAACGAAACCAAACCAAAATACAATAAAAGAATATGTAAATAGGTTCATAACTAAAATTATATTGACATAAAAGCAAAACATAATGACGTTTGCACCTTTTTGATGATAATGAAGATAAACTTCTTTGACTATTAAGTTGCGCGCGCACAACGACATCTAAAAATAAGTTTTCAGAAATGTTCTGACGTTTGCGACATAATTTATCTATGTGGTTTCTTCGTCCATTATTAGGACAGGCAAATGGTTCAAGCCAATACAGCCGTATTTGTAAATATTCAATAATTTATTTCACGATTTTTACAATATTGTTCTTTCTACAAACGTAGCACGACGAATAAATAATTTTAAGTATTTGTTTTGTTACGCCAAAGAATTATAACTACTTGCGTGGAAACATATAAGTATACACACACTCTACTAAGCTATTCTGCTTGGATTGTTATTGTGTGTCGAATGTTAAGAAAACAAATTAAATAATGCTATTCATTTAACCTACGTGATTGGTATTCAATTTCAGCCTTTATGTGGTTTTCTTTGTGGTATTTTTATTATTGCATGGTAATGACCATATATATAGTAATATAATGATATTATGGCATCTATAATATTATTATTCATATTCAGCCGGAAGACGTCCACTGCTGGACAAAGGCCTCCCCAAAAGATTTCTACGACGATCAGTCCTGCGCTGCCCTTATCCACCGTATTCCAGTGATCTTGACCAGATCGTCGGACCATCTTGTGGGGGGCCTACCAACACTGCGTCTTCCGGGTACGTGGTCGCCATTCGAGGACTCTACTGCCCCAACGGCCATGTGTCCGTCGAACTATGTCCCACTGCCACTTCAGTTCATTTATATTATTACTAGTTAACCCAGCAAACGTTGTATTGCCGATATTAAAATCGCGATACAAAAGTAACTGTTGATCGTAGATGGGTGAAAATTTTAAGTTGTATGTATTTTTTAATGCTGACTCATAATCAAACAAATTTAAAGAAAAATGTCAAAAAAATTTCGTGTCCCCCCTTAACATTTAGGGGGATGAAAAATAGATGTCCGATTCTCAGACCTACCCAATATGCACTCAAAATTTAATGAGAATCGGTCAAGCCGTTCAAAGCTTAACACCATGACACGAGAATTTTATATATTAGATTATATATACCTAATTGAGGAGCTCCACAAATTTTATGGGTATACATTTTGCAAACAGTGAATCTAGAACTTGTATATGTAGGTAATATAGAAAGTATTAAACTCAAACTCAAATAACTTAGCGATGTTGATTCGTCATTTACATACTTACCTATTGGATTTAAATTACTGAATCTACCAATTAATGTTCGAAAAACGTCCGATGTTGACACTGGGCTGTCAGTGCAATAGACAGATTGACACGTAAACACAATCTCGCAAGCGGAGTTACGTATGGCCGTTTGTGATATTGTAGGTATATATATATATCTGTATAAATACCACTGGACAGGCTGTTCTATATGTTTGACAGCAATTTTCTTGTGCCTATTTGAAGCGCCACTCGCGAGCGTCCAGAGAACTAATATTGACGTATAATACAAATGCAATATTTTTGCATTTTGAATTAATTTCGTTCGATTTCCGTGTTATTTTTGCTTCAAGAATCAACGTAATAAAGTACACTATTATTTTGTAAATAAATTTCCAATCGACGTTTGTTCAGCTGAGGTCGTAATTACTGGTTTCTAGAACCGCAGACTCTCGCTACATGACCAACTGCGCCAAAATGGCGAATATCAAACAGGCACAAAAGCACTTCATCATCCGCTTTGGTATTATATAATATTATAGTAACATCTATGTAACAGTAGACACCTTGACTAACTATTTATTACATAGACAACACAAGGAAATGTACGCTACATTGTCTATGGTTCAACACAAACAAAGATACAGGATGATCTCCGGCAAGGGCGATCAGACAATTGGAACCTTCCTGTCACTTCATGTACACTTCCTGTGCGCACCCCACTATTCGAAGCGTCATTTTTATGCCATAGACAATAGCGTTCATTTTTAAAAGCCATAAATCTCTGAACGACCGTACGGTAATTCATTTGACAGCGGCGGTTTAAATTTAGAATTGATTTCGCCGCCAGTTGTGCGCACAGATTACAGTTAAAATGGCGGCATTTTAATGTTCATGTATTTTGTAATATTTGGTTTAGTTCGTGTAGGTATTTGTAAGTCATTCCAGTACAAATTGCAGTTTACCTGTATACATACAAATCGCTTGACCGACCACAGAGTAAAGACTAATAATTATTGTACCCGAATACGTCGAGGATTAATTTAATAGTATAATTGCCTGTTCCAACATTCCTCTTGATATATTATTAGTAAAGAAAATGAAAACTGTATCAGCTGTTTACAGCTAACGTGATGGCAGGTCAATAAAACTGACATGATTTGACATGACCAACGGTTAGCTCAGTTGGTTAGAGCACCGGCACGGAACGCCGGAGTTCGTGGGTTTCATAAAATTTTGTTTTTCAAAATTTATTTGTGTATTAATCCTAGAAGTGAGGGTCATCACTTTTAAAAAAAACATAACAAATTGTTGACATGTTTTACTCAAAGTAACAAAAGTAAACAAAATATTAATGCAATCATCATCCTAAGCTTAGATGATTTATACGTCTAGATAGTACTCTATGAAAAAGAGCGCAAAAAATGCATGCTGGGAGAGTTTGTTGCGCCGCTTCTTCTCTCTCAGAGCGCCATTTGTTTCCGAAGCGGTAGCAGTATTAGAAATGCCATCAAACAAAATTCAAAAGGAATCAATTTTGAGAAAATAAATGCCTTTTATGACAGCTGTGAAAACGTCGAAAAAATGTGTTTAGAAATAATCTCTATTTAGAGCAATTCACGCACACTAACACAAAGTGCTTGCTTGTCACGCACACTGAAGTATTATTCCTGTTTTTATCGGTTGTCTAACAGCAAGAGACTCTATCGAGAAGTATTAATTATCTAAGCTCTTAATTCAATGCATGTGAAACTATATATTGTGTTTCATATTTTTACTGCGGACATTCACTTTCGGATCCCCGGAGCTCAAGGTTTTTCCAACAGTGCACGATTCCTGTCTAAATTTCATAATAATATAGTTACTGGCTAAAACGGAAGACGCTGCACACTGTTTTAAAAAAAAACAGGAAGAGCGTGAGGGGAAAGAGGAACGGGTGAGGGCTCCACGTTCCAGCGAAGTACATAGATAATATGGCTGTGTAATAAATAACAGAAAATAATGACTGACAAAGTTTGAATTTTTATTCCAACTGGCAGATAGAAACAAAATTATTTTATTATTAAATTGTAATTATTCAAAGTCAAAAAAATCTTTATTTACTGTAAATCCTTAGGAGCTATTATTTAGTGCAAGTCAGGATGAAGTACAAAAGTTACAATAGCATTCAAATGAGTATAACAATATTCATTAACAAAATTTAGAACATTAATATCAACTATCTTTATCATTCAAATAATCTTTCACATTATAATAGGCCTTAGATGTTAATTTATTTTTTACGATACATTTAATTTTTTAATAGGTAATATTTTAATTTCATTTGGGAGTTTATTATTAGTTATTTATGCAACTGTTGTGTAATAAGGGGTATTAAAACACGAATGTGGGTTTATCACACGAGACGAAGCAGAGTGTGATAATAGTATCACATGAGTGTTTTAATAGATACCTAATTATCAACAGCTGCATACAAGACTTTATCTACACCCAGAATATGAATCCTCTTAAAGATTCTGAAACAGTTAGTTTACTGCTAACATTAAAACAGCCAGCCCTAGTAGTAACCTAATATCATCCCTTACTGATTATATACAAATAAACTAAGTATTAATTAAAGAATTATTAATTTTAGTAGTACTAGTATTTACATTTTGTATAGTGCTATTATTAAAATTCACATGAATATTATGTTATTTTGCAGTGTTTAAAATATCCGGCGGTGTGCTGTCAAAACATGAATCGCTCATTTTTTCAAGAAAAATAGCGGGGCTTCGAATAACCTACTCTTTTTGTACGGCGCGCCATGTTCTGGTAGTGTGGAACGCGCGTAAACGAAAATGTTCTTTTTTTGAAATTCATACAGATACCACGCATCGAGCAATAAGAATGTGGCTGTTTGTTGAAACTCTTTGTGCATGAAGGGATCGAAAAAAAAACCAAGGAGTGTTGTTATGAAATTCAGTACAACATTACAACACTCGTTTGGATGATGTACGACACCAACACCATCACCGACACCGACACCAAACCAACCACACCACCCTCGAAGACGTAGGCGCGGCCATGTACATCAAACCGCTGCCACTCGTCACTTTGACGGTTTACAGAGGCCACAACCTAATATAATACGATTCACACACTTTGATAGAAGCCCGACGAGATAGTCCTCGTCCTGTAATCGTATAACACCACTCACACTCACATTACAAATCACACACCTACAATAACACTACACACAAATAGTCACACATTTACATACACTCACACATACTTTATACATATATCACCGCACTCGCCGGCGAGTGCTTAGTCTCTTCAAACCTAGAGTCCACTGGACTAACATATATATTAGATCGTTAGTGATCTTCTCTCCATCCAGCCTAGTGAGCAGGCGGTCCGAGGTTCGAGTCTCCTTCCGAGACGCCCCGTGCCTGTGAGCTACATTTTCGGCTTCCAAGGCCCCCGCCCGGCTTTGCTGTAAAAGCCTTCAGGGCTATCAGCACAGAGGAGATTTTTAGTCGGTAGGGGGTTATACCATATGATTTAAGCTAATTTTAATTTACAGGTAACTCTGTCACGCAATGGCAAAGTGCTGCTAACCTGCTGTGATGATGGAACAATTTGGAGATGGGATAGGACTAACAGCAGCCAAAAAGAGAATTAGGTAGGTAGAAGTATTTTAGGTTAAATAATAGTTTAATTAAAACAACCGTGTAACTTTGGAAAAGCCAAAGCAGCATAATAAATTTGTGCATATACATGTATGCACCCTATTGTATTCATGGTTTTAACTACAAGTCTTAAGTAAAAATTCAATGTTTCGTAATATTAATAATTTACTTTTTCATACTAGGGTAGGTCAGTCAAATTCAAAGAATATCATTAGAAGTACAGCTGAAGTTAAAAAATACTATAACTTTCTAATAATAATATTATTGGCATGTTGCGCATAGAAATGTATTAAAGTATTTCTACCGCATATTGTTGTGTATACGAGCACCCAGACATGAAGAAAAAAGTCGAACCTATGATCCCTTACATGTATGCTAGCATTCACACTCGACCTTACAGATCTAGAATTAATTACTAGAATGTATTAAGACAAAGATGACATCCCAATACCATTCTTTTCATTTGTGTTTATTAGACAAATTATTTTGATAAAGCAAAAGCTTCCAGCTAAAATTAATTTGAAGTCTAAAGGACAAAAGGAAAGGAAAGACTAAAGGTATGTCATTAACTTTACAATTATGTAGTGTATCATTACATTTTTAAGTTTATTTTTGGAACTATTGCAGTACATAATTCTAATTTTATAAGTGTTAAGCAAGTTATGAATGTAAACAAAAATTAATGTGAAACAACAGTGTTTAATTTTATATGATTATAGAAATAATGCTGTGATATCTGACTATGTTTGAATAGCTTTTCATTGGTGTAACTTTTAAGGATACTCCATTAAATTATTTTCTTAATACTCACTTTAAATATGAATATATGAATATGATACTTTTTTATGACACACGTTCAAATAAAAAGCATAGAAGCTTACACAATTCCTATGCTTTGAAATTAATCCGGTTCGAAGGACCAAGTGATGTAAATAAAGAATACATACACACACTCACGCCTGTTTCCCGTCGGGGTAGGCAGAGACAACAGAATGCCACTTGCTTCTATCCTTACAAACCTCACGCGCTTCTTCTCGTTCATATCCCATTTGGTCGACAACTACTTAAATCATATAAGAGCTTAGCCTACGTGGCCTGCTCTGCACCAGACAAGAACCATGCATAATTATCCTCTATATTATAATCTACTGCACTATAGTAAGCCGTGTTTGCGTAAAGAGGTTTTATACAATTAGGCACGCAATTCTAACTTCATCCAGGTAATTTTTATCCCCTGACAGTACAGGAATTAATGTTAATATTCGGAATTGGAACACATAAGTCGTTTCCAGTCATCATGCGGTATCAATCTGGGGTTACACTTAATTCTTAATATCGTTATCTTTCTAACCTCTTTCGTGCATAAGGGGGCTTATGATATGACGTCAGACCTTCGCTGAGCTAAACACAATAACCTCTACGATTTGTTTTTTTTTTATGTGATCTTAAAGATAATTAAAGTTATTAATCTGTATAGCAATAGTTAAGGTGTATAGCAAGATACAGTTAAGCTGTTTAATTAATATCGACATAGTTTGATGCCATACATTGGTACCCATAACTGGTAATAAAAATAAAAAAACTTCGTTTAAAAAAACCGACTTCAAAAACTGAAAAGTATCAAATAACTAAATATGTAATTTAATACACGTCTTATGCAAAACTTTACCTTTAATATTAATAAACTACTATTATTTATATATGTGCTACTTATTGATAGGTTTTAAGTCGGTGGTTTTTTTTTAATTTTTAGTGTCAGTTAATAATAATTAAATATCATCAACCTGAAAGAAAACTCCTAAAAAAGCCATACTCAAAAAACAATTATATCATCCAGGTAGATAAAAATTTTCATAAAAAATGTTCATAAAATGAAAACTATTCCGCATCGAACTAAAGAAGAATTACGTTAATCGGAACATAAATGTCTGAGTAATCGGTTTACACACATAAGAAAAACCGATCGAATTGAGAACCTTCTCCTTTTTGAAGTCGGTTAAAAAGAAATGAACTATTGACATTCAATCGTGTCATTTCCTTGACCGAGAGTAATAAAGTGATTTTGATTTGATATATTTAGTATGTTTGATATATATATGTCAAACATGATTCACCTCCATTTATCGGTTTCACCGTTAACAAATTTTTGCAGATAAGGAAACACATGCGGGCCTGTTGACAGACCGTTGGCGATAAAATACGGTTAACAATTATTGTTTGGCTTCAAATGTAAAAACAATGTAATTGATAAATAACTTTAATAAAAGAGCGCAAATAAGCATACTGGACTTTCTTGTGCAGTTTAATCGTTGATTTTTTTTCACTTTTTAGTGTCATTAATCAGGTAAATTAAAAGATTTCGTTGCTTTTTATTGTAATATATTAATTACTATTTTTTTAAGTAGCCTATCGGTAGGCCTACGAAAGGTTCCGCGTGCCTTAAACAGTATAGATCCCCTATTTCACGTTTTTGTGAGATACTAAAATATCGTGAATAACAATTTTTAGCTATGAATGACAGGTAGGCTTTGACCCACTTATCGAAAAACGAAAAACTCTATAAAAAAGGCAGTACATAAAGTATAATAACATCATCCACGTAAACAAAAATATGCATAAATAAATAATAGTTAAAAAAAACTAAAAAGCACGCTTTATATAAAATAGAAAATAAATTTAAATTGAAAATAGTGTAAAAAAATATATTTTATTGTTAAAAAGCGAGGGGTGCTTTTTAAGATATTATTAGAATAATAATTCTTCTACACCCCACGCTTTTTTTTACAATAAAATATATTTTTTTACACTATTTTCAATTTAAATTTATTTTCTATTTTTTAGTTGAATTTTATATAAAGCGTGCTTTTTATTTTTTTTTTAACTATTATTTATTTTTCATTTTTTAGTTAAATTTTCTATAAAAGCGTATTTTTAAAACTATTAAGTACTTTAACATCAATTCCTGCCTTATCGACTATTGATAAAAATTATATAAATTGACAAAAATCATATTTTGCAAATTGAAAAATTGAATAATTTTATCAAATTAGTGTAATGTCATCGGTCCTCGATAAATCTACAAAGTTTGAACGAAATCTAGCCGTTTAAAGTGGATCAAAATCGCGCCAAAAGAAGTCGGTTACAAACATACATACAAACATACAGGTGAAGCTAATATAGAGCATATAAAAATGGTTAACTTCTGTGTTACGACAGAGTATGGGTGGCGTTTATTACCATCAGATGACCTATACGCATATTTATTTCCTTTTAAATGAAAAAAAACTGTATGGCAATCCACGAAGCGGAACGTACCGGTTGAACTCCCGGGCGTGTCACCCGACACCGCTTGTATTATAAATTGTTGCGGGAATCGAATCTCCGTAACCCGAGCTGCCGGTTTCACACGACTCTTACAGGTTATAAGCCCAGCACGACTTGGCCCTGCGAGTGAAATTAATTCCTTAATCCTTTCCAATATTATAAACGAGAATGTGAGTTTGTTTATTTGTTTGTCTGATAATCAGGGGCGTAGCTACCGCCGCATCTGCCGTATTAATTATACGAGGCCCCCGGGCCACAGGGGCCCCCCGAGGTGCGTAAGCAAAATATAATAAGAATTTTGCTGCTTGCGAAAAAAAGGCAAGGAGAGTGTATATTGAATTTGAATTATTTGTTACAATTTTGGATAAACTGATGAATAAATATTTCTTTTAATTTTATGCAAACATTTTTTTTCTTTTGTGAGGAATCTTTACCCTTCCCAAGTAAATTTTTATACGGGGCTCAAGGGCCAAGGCACGCTACGCCACTGCTGATAATGATAAAAAAAATATAATCAAGGACAATTAATCACTGCATATAGTAGGTATGTTATTTATTTTGATTTGAACGCGAGTGTTACACATTTAAATAAAACACTTTTTATAGGATTAAAACGCGTGTAATTGTAACTGTGTTTATAGAATTTGCGTAAAAGTTTTATTATTATTTTAGCTAACCCGACGTTTCGACACCTTTCGAGATCACGTTTACAGGGGGACTGTTGATAAAATGAGTCAAATCAAAACTGTCATCGATAAGTATGAATAACATCAAATTTTAGTTCGAAGCTTAGTTCATAGTGTTCTAATCGCATTATACTTCTCAATGGTGAAATCTGGGCTTCCTTCGGTGTGGTTAAAGTAGGTTCTACAGAACATGTTATATGCTGCTGACATTGATATAGTGTCTCTGCAAAAGAGAGCTGTTCGTGCTATATATCAGCTTGGTTATAGACAATCTGTCAAAGAAAAATGTACAGATATAAATATTTAAATGTTCATTGTCAGTAAGTATGTATTGTACATTTATGAAAATTTAATATATGTTTACAAAAATTGTCATCTTTTTGCTCTTAATAGTGATTTTCATTATTATCACACTAGAAATAAGGGATTGCTTGTAACTAATTATAATAGGCCTCATAAGATATATTTTAGGTTAAATGTATTATAAACTTTTATAATAAAGTTCCACCCACTATTCAGGCATTAACTATAAATAAATTTAAATATTTTATTAAAAAATGGCTCTGTCGTTAATCCTACTACTCCACACCTAAATATCGAAGTGATTGGACAGTCTGGGACTAGATTATGATTATTTTATAGCAATAACAATGACAGTACAATATTGTATATTTTTATTAAAAAGAGCCCAAAAAATAATGTTGGGAGACTTTTACAGCGCCATTTGTTTCCGAAGCGGTAGCAGTATTAGAAATGACATCAAAAAGAATTCTAAAGGAATCAATTTTAAGAAAATAAATGCTTTTCATATTCGTTATAAAGAGCTGATGAAAACGCTACGTAGAGGCAGAAAAAAGTCAAAATTTCACTTCAATATTCAATTATTAGTTATGACATGAAACAGTGATCAGTTTTCTAGTTCACACGCGGAGTATTGACTTGTGTTCACCACACAGCGACAAGAAAAATGAAACTTTCCCACGCGGAGACGTACCTACCCCGTGTTATGATTAAATAACAATGCAGCTCTTACCCGTATCCAATGGAATAGTGGACACAGACTTTCTTAATGCAACAGGAATTTAGGAATTCAAAATTTATTGAAGCGGTATGCCTGTTCGATTCAATTTGATCCAAAAATACTTTACTTAAGTACCTACCTACTAATATAAATATTCAAACGTTATTACCATACTCAATAGTACGCATTTCATAAAATTTGCCACTCTTTCTTACAGATCATTTACATAAAAATACTCAAACGTTTCGACTCCACTTACGACATCATAACGATTACAGCCGGAAGACGTCCACCGTTGGACAAAGCCCTCCCCCAAAGATATCCACGACGATCAGCCCTGCGCTGCCCTCATCCAGTGTATTCCGGCGATTTGGAACAGATCATAGGTAAATCTTTTGGGGGGCCTATCAACACAGAGTCTTACGGTACATAGTCGCCATTCGAGGACTTTACTTTTAGATTTGTAATAATGTATCGATAAGCGAAATTAGCATGTAGTGTTTACCTTTAAATGATTTTGCATACCCTGCACATGTAATTTAAATTGTTAATTGTTTAAGAAATATTTTTATGTAAAATCGCTGGTAGACCAATAAATAAATAAATAAATAAATAAATTTACTATCCCAACGGCTATCTGTCATTCAAGCTATGTGCCCAGCCCACGGCCACGCCAGATTCGCAATCATCGGGCTATGTCGATGACTTTGGTTCTCCTACGGATCTCTTCATTTCTGATTCGATCTCGCAGGGAAACTCCGAGCATAGCCCTCTCTCATAAGGCCTATAGCTAGTGACCACAACTTATCACTGGCAACACAAGCTGTCTATAAGCCTTCACATTGAGACACTGTGGTATTTGAGACAAGAAGATTAACTGAGCTTTCCAAACTCTGTCCAAACGAGGCATTGTGAAGTTGATATTTTAGTTTCTGAACGAGCGGTGTGGCTGAGGTTATGTCAAACAGGACTCCGGAACACTCGTATGAGAAATGAGGTAGAAGCACAGAATAAAGTAGAAGATTTTAGAGAGAAATTAAAGATTTATAAGAATTTAAAATAGCTCTCATAAATATGTCATGTTCTTTTTCGTCCAGAAAAAAAAGTTCATAACCCCACTCGTAAGGACGTGGGATTAAAAAAAATCGCTCATAACCTCCGCAAAGGCTGGTAACGAAAGAGTACGAAAGATGGTGACTTATCGTCCGGGCGTGCATCATAAAAAAGCAAATTAATCCAATAATCCGCCATTTTGAATTTATTCACAACTCCACATAGAGATACGTCTTCATGAATAATTGATGTTCCGTTTCACACAATCGATATTCGTCTGGCTTGGATCTTAGCCTCAATGAAAGACATTAAAAACGGGCCAATGAACTACACTAATCTTAAACACACAGTAACACGCAAACACAAGTAGGGTACTTAATATATAGGTACCTACAACGCGAACGGCATACACTCATCTACATAATTTGTCTAAAAGATATTTTATTACCTTGCTCACAAAGAAGTCAATTAAGTATTTTTTCAACACGCTTAAAGTGAGCCTTATTACATCGTAGTTAGGACTGTAAATCGAACTATACCAGACACGTGCATAATAACACACTAGTGTATAGTATAATTATCCCTACAAAGTTAAGTTAGTACCTAACTGCAAATTATATGAGACTAAACACACGGACGAGTACAAAAATAAGGACTCCGTGTCACCTTACATAACAGTGAGCACTAATACAAGCCGATCGGCCGCCGTTATGAGATTTGCCATCGTCTGTGACAGATCAGTTTGCGTCGCAATAAAATATTTTAAAAATGCCGTCGTGGTTTGTGAAAAAGTGTAAAAACAATAATATAAAAGTATTTGTGGATATCTGATTATTTAAGTTTTTTTGCAATTTGAATTACTTTCGTTTGTTTTCCGTGTTATTTATACTTCAAGAATCAACGTAATAAAGTACACAATTTTATGGAAATAGTTTCCCACCATCTATCGATGTTTGCTAAGGTAATCACTAGTTTAGGTACCGCAGACTCTCGCTACATGGCCAACAGCGCCAAAATGGCGAATATCAAACAGGCATAAAAGCACTTTGACAGCCGCCAGTCGAGTGGTATATAGTAGAGGTCAATGCTATTTAACAATAATCGTTATATAAATCGTAACCACAGAGCATTATCACAATAGTTTTGGGTAAAACGAATGTAATATTTGACTGTAATACGAAGACACCTTTTTAATCTAAATTATTGACCTACTATCAGCCATCTCACTAATATTCAAGGCAGAATGAAGTCAAAGGCCTTCAGTTACAGTTCGTAAAAGCGTAAACGCCAAGGTTGCATGTACATTAAATTTAACCAACTGAGCAAAATGTGTACATATTTTATATTGTAATATATATGTATGCTGTTGGTAATTGGGCCATACTTATTTCTAAATAAATTACTTGATTACTTAATTGTTTTGTAATATTTACTTTTTGTTGCATCATAATTTTTGTAATTAGTAATTCTCACTTATTTTTAAAATGTACCTGTAACGAGAATACTATATACTTAAACTACCAGTTATTACCAGTGGGAGGCTCCTTTGCACAGGATGCCGGCTAGATTATAGGTATAACAATGACGCCTATTTCCACATAGTTAAGAAGTAATTTTATTAGTAACATTATTTTTTAACACATTTATATTATAAACAGAAGAAACATCTATCTTTATATATATATAAAAGTTTCGTGTCAAGTTGCCCGCAATGAACTCCTAAACTACTGAACCGATAAAAAACAAAATTTGCACACTGCATAGAGTTGATCAAACTTGAGAGATGCGCATAGCTGGAGTGTACCAAAATCATCAATCAAAAAGAGTATTTTAGCGTACTCTAGTTTAAAAAGGACACTTACAAGAAATAGAGTATAATACTACTCATTTGTACGGTTGGCAACCCTAGTCATATAGGCCTGAATAATAAGTATAAAAATATAAATGTAGCTTATGTAAGTAATAATAATATTCAGAAAGAATAGTCAAAAGTCGTATTTTAAAAGACGAAAAAACTTACAAAAAGTTTGATGTTATGTAAGTATAATATTATGTACATATCTAAACAGCTATATTATTTATTACAATACGCTTTGAGTTTGTGAGCTGAGATTATTTATACGTCTTGATACACTATGGACAGCTGTGAAAACATCGGAAAAAAAAACATAGAATTTTGAACTAACCTCTATTCTAAGCAATTCACGCACACTAACACAAAGTGTCATACAAATCGCGAGTGTAAGACGTAGCTTGTCACGCACACTAAACTTATATTCCTGGCCTGTTTTTCATCGGTTGTATAACATCAAAATACTCTATCTAGCCGTATAAATTATCAAAGTTTGTGAGTCAGAACGAGAGCTAATATAAACTAAAAATTAACCGGTTTATTTTTTTTTCTCGCTTTTCAGCATTTATCTCGATCATTTTTCATTCAATTCGAGTGCTCTATAATTAAAAATCACCCTCTGGGCACCCAGAGAGCCCGAGATTTTCTCGGTGTGAAAATTCTAAACGCGTTTTCCCAGATAGGTAGGTAAGTAAAAATATAAGACCGCTTTTTGCCCCAAAAACTCCTAACGCAAAATATAGATGCTATAATTACTCATTATTACATACTTAAGAATAATATTTATGAAATAACTTTACTTAATCACTTATAAAATATCGCATTAATTCTAATGGCAAATATTTTAATCAATTAGTGATCAGTACCTACTTAGTAGCAACAATAACAGGCAGGGCCGGATTTAAACTTAATGCCGCCCCTGGGCACCGGAAAATAATCCGCCCCTATACTGAAATTTTACATAAACGTATAGTTTATATATTTTATTTTTTAAAACTAAAATAACTAATTTATTGCACAAACTTTATGAAATGTTATATATTCTAAAGACATGAATAAATATTTGTTTTATTTCTAACAATTACAAATTTGGTTAACTCATAATTATATTACATCGATTTTTTCATACGCAAACACGTTCGACTTTTTGAATTGCGAATTTTTCGATTAAACAGATTTAATTAATTATATTGACCAATCTTGATCACTAACAAAAATTTTTTCACTTTCAAAATTTGGCCGCCCTGGGCACTTGCCCCAACTGCCCCTAGTGTAAATCCACCGCTGATAACAGGGCAACACCTCCGATAACAACACCATTTTTCTATATTTTCACTTTTTCCCACAAACACGCACGTTGCTAAATAATTGACTTAGGTATTCCAAAACCGATTATCACTTAAGCTGTAATTTATGCACAGATAAAAGGGTCTTGATTGGTATATTTTATACCTAGTCTTTTTAGATAAAATTAATGACCCATATCGGTGTATTTACTCACTGTTTTTGGTGAATTAGGTAGAAAATTTATTGAAGTAGGCGTTACTTTGCGGAAATCCATAATTATCCAAATGTTTTGAGTTTTCTTGAGTGTTATATCGCCAATATTTGTCTTCAAAAAATTCGACAGTGTTTCGCTTCTACACGAGGCATCCTCAGGAGATGTTGACTCGCCAAACTCGTCTCGTTTCAGTTAGAGTCTCGCGCCAGAGTTTGGCGAGTCAACATCTCCTGAGCATGCCTCGCGTATGACAAATATTGGCGGAATTAACACTCAAAACATTTGGAGAATTAGGCAGATTCAATTAGAAATGTTTGTAAAGTTGAGTTTTTATGATTCTGATGGATGTGATCTCATGGATGCTATAGGTACGTTACTAACATATAATTTCATCAAAAATCAAGCTATTCGCGGAGTAGGTACTATGAAGAGTACCTTGCTACCCAGTTTAGCAGTGTTTAATTTCTATCGAGCTCTCCAGAATTATGGGTGACGTTTCAATATTCCCCTGACTTAAATATCAACAACATAACCCACAACCTTAGATTATTTATACGTTTAGATAGACTATGACAGCAGAAAAAAATTGAGTTTAGAACTAACCTCTATTTTGAGCAATTCACGCACACTTAGACAAAGTGTCATGCAAATCGGGAGTGTAAGACGTAGCTTGTCACGCACACTAACAACAACATTACTTTGAAATACACAATAGATAATTGACAAAAGCGACATCTCACAACTTTGCGTAGCAACCTCTAAACCTAACCAATACATCGAAATTTGTTCAGAATATCACTGCTTTAAGTTTTTTGTGCGAATCTGAGCCACATAATAAAAATTGGAATATAATTTGTGTAGCGCCTGAGCAGGTCTACAAATTTTGAAGATTAGCTATTAACAAACAAACGAATAAATATAATTTAACAAAATCTGTATTTTATACTTAACATAATAATATGATTCTATTATGCCCTAAATACTACAACATAGATTTAAAACACAATGTATACTAATTCTAGATAAAGTTTTCTCTAGTACGTAATAAGGTTTTCATCTTTCCTGACAGACTATACTAATGGAATCAAGTAATAGCCTGTCGTAAAAAAAGAAAACATCTCTCAATGTCAAATCAAACTGTAATGTAAACAACATAATAACAACTAACAGTGCATTGGAGAAACAAAATTCGAAATTAGTCGTGAAAACATACCGGAGTGAACCTTTCTTCTTCAGCATTAAGGAGGTCACCGACTGAAGATGCCTTGGCCTGATTTGCCAAGTGCCTCCTACTATTCAGCACATAAGACAACTCATCCAGGTATCTGAGCGTTAAATTTGCCATTTTATCACGACACTGAACACGTAATTCACGATTGCACTGCACGAACTACACATGTACTCACGGCCATAGTTTTAACGATACTGAAGTCAGTCGGAACGTGAACACTCAAACCGCGGTCTGCGAACACAACACAAGTCACAACTCACAACGTTGGTCGTTGGCTGAACGTTTATTATTCGACATCAGCTGTAATGTACTCTGTTTGCCTGACGCCTTTGCCGGGTGCCCCAGTCTGTCCACTGTTAATAATTATTGTCTGAAGTCTGTAGCATCGAAGCTATGGCTAATATTAAACATTAAATCACGGACTGACTAGGATTATAAAGTATAAATGCTACAACCAACTCTATATATAATATTTGTGTTGATCATGTGGCTAAGCTGCAAATGGGCATTTATTTTACTGATTTTCTCTTGTTTATTCAAAATTTACGTTTTAAGTTTTAAAAATTGTTCGGTTTAAGTTTTAGAAAATTACCTACTAATTCTATTGAATTCTTAATATAAGAATGTCTAACAACATTCTTCAGCTGAAAATTCGGAGATTTTTGACTCCAAAGTTTATTTTTGGGAAGTAACTTTTAAATTTTTTATTATTTCAAATTATACAAATATATATATTCTATTCGGTTCAAAATTTTCTTTAAGTCCTTTGTGCACTGTATTTTTTGCGTCGGAATATTTTCATTGCGTTATGTTATAATGGAATCCCTAAGAAATTTTTGTGAATATTGAGGTATGACCGCGTCTTAATTAATAGTAATAATATTAGTAAAAGTTAATTAAACATCTTGACTGTTGCCTCTCAATATATTCTTGATAAAGTTATGTATGTAAGTACATAGGGACACAAGTGAATTTGCTAGAAACTGTCATAACCGTATTGTTAACACCAGGAACAAAGATAAACTTATAATGCCTACTACTCGGCGTATATGCTTTTACAACAAGACTGTTCAAAATATATATATTACGAAATTCAAAAGACGTTTGTGTGGTTAAGGTTACTATAACATAAATGACTTTCTCAATAATACCACTGCTTGGGAATTGAGCGACCGCCCACTACCGCCCACATTAAATAATAAATTTTATTGTACGATTTTACATCTTAACGATATTTTTATATTAAAAAAGAAGCTAGCTGAGTTTGTTGCGCCCGTTCTTCTCAGGTCTGAGGCATACCATTCTGAATGGGTGGTAGTTTATTTCTTTCAATAAGGGATTTTATATCCTATTTTGGATAAAAATATTTGAATTTGAATGTGATTATGACGCGCAGAGTAAACAGGTTAACTTGCTGGGTAAGTCAGTATTCAATTATTATTTGATAAGGCAGCATTTACAAGTTATATTATTATCTACAAATATTAGCTAAAATGCATAGTTTGAGAACAACTACAATTTGTAGTCCAGTGCTTTCTTTGGTCCATGCGTCATGCTCGTGAACGGGCACTGCTTGTGGTGCCTGGTCGGTTCTGTCTTCGGGAAGATTAATTTTTATATTGATTATGGTGATGATAATATACCATTTTAAGTTATTAGATAAATATATAACTGCTCACACCTTTACTTATATAAAGTGTAATAGCTATATACTCAGATACACAATTATACATGCTGAAATATAAACTCGAAATTAAACTTTATAAAATAAACTTCACTTAACAATAGATTTCCTAACTCTACTTTTTATGAAAATATGGGACGAGACGAGCCGGACGTTCAGCTGATGGTAATTGATGCGCCCTGCCCATTACAATGCAGTGCCGCTCAGGATTCTTGAAAGACCCAAAATTTTTGAGCGGCACTACAACTGCGCTCGTCACCTTGAGACATAAGGTGTTAAGTCTCATTTGCCCAGTAATTTCACTAGTTTCGGTGCCCTTCAGACCGAAACACAATAATGCTTACAAATTACTGCTTCACGACAGAAATAGACGCCGTTGTGGTACCCATAATCTAGCCGGCATCCTGTGCAAAGGAGCCTCCCACTCTCCCACTTAACCGAGTAGTAGGCATAACGAGGTAGTTTTTCCTTATGAAATTTTTACATTATTAGTTTCACAGTTTAAATCCAAATTTTTGTTATTATCGTTCATCTTGTAACGTTGCTCCTATCCGAACTGGTGCAGAAATGATGCGAGCTGCCGCTAACTGCTGTTGTAATGCGATATGTACCGTAGAGCGACGAGAAGGTACCGCACAGCACCGCTCTAATGCGGTCCGACCTTTACCATCAGGCGAACCTCTTGCACGACGCGTCTTTCTCACATAAAAAAAAAAACAAGTGGAAAAGCCTTTCGTGTAATACATGGTAATAATAAAAGAATTTGAAAAATATAGTAAATACTAACATTTATCACGTAATATGGTTTTACGTACGTGTCTGGGGTGAAGAAATGTTGGCACACTGTGAAGTGATTGATGAAATTGTATTTAATTAATTTTTATAACAACTGGTCATAGACATGATGTCCATAATTTTAAATTTGAATATCAAACCTGTTTCCATAAAGCCGGTAATTGCGAGTCGCGCATGTACTCGAAGGGTTCCGTACCATAGATACATTACACGTACATAATATTATTATAACTCGTGTCTTTTTTAAATGCTTTTATTTTTTATTATTAAAGAAACATTCCGTGGCAGCCATTTTTACATCCGCCATCTTGTTTTCAAACGTGAAAAGCCCAATTTTATTTTAATCGCTTGATCGAAGATAAAAAAAAACATGCTAACTTCAAGGATACTTCAAACTTACATCAAAATAAGGTAATTAAAAAGTATAAAATACATTTTTATTGCAGCATTTTGAAGTTGGTGCCAAGTGAAACATATAAATTAGGACATTCAATACTTATTCTATTCTAAATACTTAGTGGGCTGATTTCACTATTGATGTAGATCGCGATTAGAATACTTTGGACTAAGATGAGGCTTAGCTTTATAAGCTTTTATAAGATACATAATAGCTTAAAGGGTAAATGTATACACTTCTATAATAAAGTCCCAGCCACTGTTCAGGCATTATCTATAAATAAATTTAAATATTTTATAAAAAATATGGCTCTGTCGTAAATCCTATTACTCCACTGCTGAATATCTAAATGATCGGACAGCCTGGGACTAGATTGTGATTATTTTATAGCGATAGAAATACTGTACAATATTGTATATTTTTATTGAAAAGAGCGCAAAAAAAGAATGCTGGGAGAGTTTCTTGCGTCGCTTCTTCTCTCTCAGAGCGCCATTTGTTTCCGAAGCGGTAGTAGTATCTAGTAGTTATTAGAAATGACATCAAAAAGAATTCTAAAGGAATCAATTTTGAAAAAATAAATGCCTTTTATACCTTTTATGCCTTTTAGTTTCTGTAAACGAGTTTAGAGATTCAGTTCGCATCTCGCAAACACTTATAGCCTAATCGCGATTAAATGTTGATTGCCGAAGTTTGGGCGTATATTATTTCGCGTTCAATACTTCCTTTCATACTTATCTATGACAGTTTTGACAGCATACATTCTATTGTTTAAGACATGTAAACTCTGTTTTCGTGAACGAGCTTAAAATTTATTGGTGAAATCGCTTTGTTTGTAAATTATATCCTGTTCAAGTTTTAAATAATCATTCGATCATCCTGAAATGATGTACTGACATTGTCACAAGGATAGATCGTGGGCAGAAGCTAGTTTATTTATAAATAAGTAAATTTTACGTGCATGATTAACTGGTACGCTGACGTGGTCGCTAACTATGGGCCTTATGTGGAAGTTCATGGTCGCTCAGAGGGCAATGGAGAGGGCTATGCTCGGAGTTTCCCTGCGAGGTCGAATCAGAAATGGGGAGATCCGTAGGAGAACTAAAGACACCGACATAGCCCAAATGATTGCGAAACTGAAGTGGCAGGGGGCAGGGCACATATTTCGACGGACATTGGGGCAGTAAAGTCTTCAAATGGTGACCAGGTACGGGAAGACGCAGTGTTGGTATAACCCCCACAAGATGGACCGACGATCTGGTCAAGATCGCCGGAATAGGTTGGATTATTGAGGATGGGCAGCGCTGGACCGATCGTCATGGCGATCTTTGGGGGAGGCCTTTGTCCAGCAGTGGACAAAGTGGATAATGAGCAACTGATTTCTCCTATATATCTGACATAAGGAGAGATAGATAGAGAGGGTCCAATGTCTTTAAATTATTTAGTGTACAATTACGTCACGACTTTTATTAGTGATAGTCTTGTTCTATTTCCCGCCAGTTCCGTTCGTTGTGGTCTTGGTTAGACGCGTTGCATAATCATGAACAATGGCGAGCGGATTGCAAAGTATTTGTGAGAAAACATTTATATTAATAGTACAGTCTGTAGTCGTAGCATACAGAAAACTATCTTACGTGGATAAAATGACTGTTACATTAAAATATGTGCGAAAAGAATGATGGCTGGTCCATGCGTCAACTCGTGAATGGGTCGACCTGTTAAAGTAAATAAGTTATTGTATTTGTTGGATGCAATGACAAATAACGACAGTAATCACGACCATCATGTTCACGAAGCATCCTTTACACAAACAATGAGTTCAAGCTCTAAAGATTGATGCATCCATTATACGATAATGTATATTTATTAATTTATTCTTTATTACTTTTTTTTATGAAATTATTTATATTTTTTAAACACAATTCATATATGGATGCTGCACCTTACAAACTAATTTCTTATATATATTACAACCATTGTAAAATACTCTATTTGATTGAAAAGAGTGTGCGTTGAGTTTCTTGTATGTTCTTCTGACGAGCACAGCTTTTTCCGATCATAATATGATAAATTCAGTAATTTAAAAGAAATATCTATAGTGACGATTCAAAAGCGCTTAATTTATGCCTAATTGAATAAAGTTTATTTGACTTTGACTTTTGAAAAATAGTCGAAGAGCTTGATATTAGTATTATTAAAGGATAAAATAATATTCTATTTTAGCTGAGTAATTCGAATAGTACCTATACCTACAGCTGCATTTGTGTTAGTGTTGCTCGCGTGTTACAGGTAAAAAGCAAAAAAAAAATCACCACCTGATGTGTGGCGGTTCTCCACAGTGCGGTTTTCAAGGAGCTTTCTTCCACGTACTACAAAGCTGTAGATTTCGGGACGATACGACATGGGTACCTTCAAAAAAAGCGCGTACTACGCCTAGGCCGGTAACGCTCCTGTGATTCCTCTGGTGTTGCAAGAGATTGGGGCGGCGGTGATCACTTAACACCAGGTGACCCGTACGCACGTTTGTCATCCTATTCCATAAAAAGAAAAATGTTGGACGAGCGCAGCAGGTCCGATCATCGTGGAGATCTTTGAGGGAAGTATTTTCCAGCAGTGGACGACTTTCGGCTGACGGCTTTTTTTTAAATTGCGAAAGATTTTTATTTTTAAGATTATTCCTTTTTCTGGGCAGAAGATCAGCAGCTAAGCATCAGGTAGGCTATATACACTTATTCCCATAAGTAGTGTAATGTGATCTAAGATCTTATTCACGAAATTGATGCGTGTATTCAAACAATGCAAGTGGAACATGAGGCAACAGCCTCACTCCGCGCGGAGCCTTATCAAATTAAAAAAGCAATTAAACCAGCTCGTTAAACAAAATAAGTGTTTGTGACACAAATGCTATTCACGGTTGTGGCTTTTATGGGTTATAAACTAAGTAAAGAAAATAACTATTACCTGGGGTTTAGTAATTCAAATTTTTGAAATTCAAATTCAAGTATTTTTTATTCAAAATAGGATGTGACATCACTTTTTGAATGTCAAAAATTGCAACCCATTCCAAAAAGAATGCCTCTGACCTGAGAAGAACGCGCGCAACAAAATAAATTGAAAATCAGAGACGAGACGAGCAGGACGTTCAGCTGATGGTAATTAATACACCCTGCCCAGTACAATGCAGTGCCGCTCAGGATTATTGAAAAATCCAAAAATTCTGAGAGGCACTACAACTGCGCTCGTCACCTTGAGACATAAGATGTTAAGTCTCATTTGCCCAGTAATTTCACTAGCTACGGCGCCCTTCAGATCGAAACACACTAATGCTTACACATTACTTCTTCACGGATTTAAGTATTCAAGTATATATATTTAAGGATTCAAGTATTTAATTATTTTTAGAATTTAAGGGCTGATTATTATTATAAATTTAATGCATCGCTCTATCTAAACTTTTCCATTTCTGTCGTATTAACTGGATAAAGTGTAACTCGTCAGCGAAGCCCTACCGTCCCCGTCTGTCGTATTTTTACAAATATGACATCATTTGTACAATCCCGATATAATGTTTTTATAATATCTTATGTAAGCAATTAACAAGATTAGATTCTGTGAAAGTGACAACTGGGCTAAAACTACGTCATCTACTAGTACAAATGTGCGGGCGGTAATGTTTTATGAAATCAATTAGATATTAGCGCCAATACTCTGTCGTAAAATAGCTAAAAACTTAGCGAATTTTCTAGAAACTGTTTTAATCACAATGTTAACAGCAGTAACAAACATAATATTCTTTTTATCACATTTTAAGGAATTCGAGTTTAAAGTTTAATAAATATTTGGTTGGGTTACTATGTATGTCATGATGTCATTTAAAGAGTGACTTTAGAGCTGCCATTTTTGTTAGTCCGTTAATATGAATCACGTGACCAGTTTTGTATTCATAACTCAATTTCGACATGATTGTGGTTTGGAACGTTTTTCTGGAATTCCGTCCAATCATGCCTACCACTCGGTTACATCGACTAAGTAAGTCTTTAGTTGGGCGATTTGCAACATGATCCCAGAAAATGAACAATTTATATAATATAAGTATCTTACCTGCCCGTGACTTCACTGGCGTGACAATCTTTGATTTTTTAGAATAAAAAAGTAAGTATCGATATTTCGGTGCCGATATTTCGATCCATTTGCATGAATTGTGGTCGCGGCGGAACTGCGGAGGCGGCGAGAACATCTTGACACATTGACACTTGACACTAATAGTAAATCAATCGGTCCACGTGGCGTCTAATTATTTTTGGTCTTTGATTCCCTAATTCACAACATACACTACTGACGGCATCCATACTTTCGGGTCTTTTTGTTGCATTTGTACTGTGCAGAGTGAGGCCATGGGATTCCATGTTCGCGCTAGTCTAAAACCATTCTCCCTATGAAATTGGTAGGATACAAACCACTGGGTCGATCTGCTTAAGAAATTAAAAAGCATCCTAACAATTTTAGGGAGGAAGGATTTCGACAAGCGCAAACATGGAAACCCGCGGTCTCACTCTGCAGTACAACCGCAATAACAGGACCCGAAGTTTGTAACCTTTATAGTTTCTGAGATTTCGTGATGATGAGTGAGCGAATCAGTGGTATTTATATATTATAAAGATTGTAACGAAATTTTATTAAAAAAGAAATGGGCCGATCCTCTCAAATCAGAGGCATACATTTCAAAAGTATGGGTAGCTTCCGATGTTCAATTAAGGTTTTCAAAATACTATTTTGACTAAAAATATTAGGACAAAAAAACCTAAGCTTAATACACGCTCATTGAATGAATAATTATATCAATTTTCAAACATCAGCGTACACTCGGAGAAGACTAAATCGACCGATTTATTTAATAATTCTCACGTAGTAGTTTGTTTGTAGACCTTATCATCCGTCAATTGTGAAAATAATATAAGCGAGCATCTAAAGTAAGGCCTTATGAGGAAGTTCATTGTCGCTCAGAGGGCAACTGAGAGGGCTATGCTCGGTGTTTCTCTGCGAGTTCGAATCAGGAATGAGGAGATCCATAGGAAAACCAAAGTTACCGACATACCACAGATAGTTGCGAAACTGAAGTGGCAGTGGGTAGGCCATATGTGGTCGAGCTATGGCTCGACGGACATATGGGCTTTGGGGCAGTAAGGTCCTCGAATGGCGACCACGTACCGGAAGACGTAGTGTTGGTAGGCCCCCCACAAGATGGACGGACGATCTGGTCAATATCGATGAGAGTGATGAGTTTGGGGGGGCCTTTGTCCAGCAGTGGAAGTCTTCCGGCTGAAATGATGATAATTTAAAGTAAACACTAATATGATATTTTCCCTATTTTATTTGTGCAACGGAAATACACATTTGCTAATATGTCCCGGACTTTTATAACTATTGTGTCTTTGACCTAGTATTAACAGTTATAAGTTGTAACCTACTTTCTTTGAAACCTTCAAAACATATTTTTCTGCATTTTCCTTTAATAGGATTCCATTGCGACAACTAGAAATGGAAATCTAGAACTCTTGGTAATTATATTAATACCTATTGCGTTGCAATTCTTAAGTTTGTCAAGGATTTCCGTATAAGGTATTATTTTTCATGTGCAACTGTGAGGCTGATGATTCTATGTCTAAGGGAAGTGCTGTCCCCGAGTAGCTATATTAATTTTGGTGCCAAATTTCAGCACTACACTATGTCTAGTTTTAATTTATTTAAGTGAATATCAAAACATTTGACCGCGTTCAGCGCTAAGCTTCCCAATTAGTCACCCACATCGATATCGGGCATCGGCAACCCAAGTGGCTGGTCCATTGCTACTTTTGCGACTGCCCTTCAGCTAAATGGCTCATGGATACGCTCTCTCACCAACAACCTACACAACACCCGATGGATGAATGTCTTAAGCTGTAGACTGTTGAAAGAAGCGATACCTACACTGTCCCCAAACTGACACGTAGACTTATCAGCCTTTACAGACATTACATCTATATAATGGTTGTCATCCTAACGGATCACAAATAAGCACCTTTTCACAATCGGCGTAACGGACAGTCCTAAGTGCAGGGGCTGTCTAGCCGAGGACGAAACGGTTACTTAATTTGGAATTGGAATGTGCGGGGGTAGCCAACCAATGGGCAAAACTAATACGAGGCCGCTAAAGGAAGTATTCGAACACCTCAAGAATGTTCTGAACTACTGATGGAGCTGGGCTGGTTGGAGTAACTGGTTGTGGTTTAAATGCGGAAACAGGAGCCCCTATACTATACCCAAATCGATATAACCAAACGCGCTTTAAAAAATTGTTTGCCAGTTAACTCTCAGGCGATCTACCACTCAGTCGGTGACTTACCGACAACCTACGGCACATTACTGGCTGAAATCACCGTGCAGCCGACTTACACTGGAGGGTGTCCTGTACCCTAGGTGACCCACTTAGGCAAGTGACTGTATATCGTCTGGTCGCGAAACAAGCGTCCATGTTAATCAATATGCATGATCACAGCCCACGGACGACGGAATAACGAAAGCGTGTTAGATTTCGATATAAAAAAATATCCTTAGATCATTTAAATACATTTAGAAAGCTGTGAAAACGCCTAAATATTGTTAGTTATTATTAATATTGACAGATATTGCTATTTTGAGCAATGTACGTACACTAACACAAACTGACATACAATCTGCGAGTGTAAGACTTAGCTTATCACGCACACAAAAGTAATAAAGTAGTAGTAGTTTTCATCAGTTGACTGACTTTACCTAGACGTATAAATTATCTATGAAAATATCAAATTATATCAATTTACACAACACCTTCTCGAAACGTACCTTCTTTCTGATGTGATAACTGGGGCGGAAAGCGTGTCATTTATTATCTACGTACGTCGTTTAGTGGAGAGCACGGACGAGTAAAAAAAGAAGGACTCCGCGCCGTGATAATAACAAGTGAAGCAAGCACCTTTGTGCTAGTGTGTGTGCGGTTACGGGGGATATTAGTTACACATTTTTTTCTCCCTTAAATAATCATATATGGCCACAAATACTAATATAGTATCGATTTACACTTTTTCACAATACGGCGGCATTTTTAAAATATTTTATTGAGACGCAAACTGATCTGTCACAGACGATGACAATTCTCATAATGGCCACCTATCAGCCTGTAGTAGTGTAACCCCCTTATTCATAATGGTCCGCTAACTTTAAACAGCTGCTAAGGAGTGTTTTTTCTCATTCTGATTTAGGTCAATAAAAGAAGACAGAGTGAGAATTAGCAATGCTTTAATTAGCAGACTGTTATGAATAAGGGGGTAAGTGTGTGCGTGGGGCTATGTACTTGAGACTTAAATCGGCTTGTTTTGATGCTACAGTGTTATGTAAGGTGAGACGGAGTCCTTATTTTTTTACTAGACCGTGGTGGAGAGTAAGGCTGTTATTATATAAGTTAAAGATTGGTAATTCTATCGTGTTTTATATTTTGGTTCCTTTTCTTGGATATTGAATATTTTCTGAAGAGGCTGTCAGAAAAACTTCAAATACCATTCAGGGTTAAATTTGTATTTTTAGGTGCATATCTAATTCATTGGCTTAAATTAAAATAATTTGTTTTTATTTAGTTTTTTTTTTATTAACGCGAGTGTTACACAGTCCACCTGAAAACGTGTTCTGGAATAATAATAATCGGAAAATCGAGTGTTAAAATACAAACTAAAACTACACACCTTTAAAAATTGTTTTTATTTTCCTCATGGGTGAAGTATAACGCACTGTGTGTAGCAGCTAAATGTTTGGGACGGATTGCTGCCAAAACCCTTTACCATAATTTAATATAAAAAAAAAAACATATCACAGTGAAATAACAAAATCTTCGCCTAACAACCAAAGTAGGTCGACTGAGGAACTACAAGTGCTTACCCTACAAAAACGTCACACCACAAAGCTCACACAACTCTTGCAGTCGATCAAACTAGGTATTGTTTTAATTCTGTTACCTCGTACCATGAAATTCAAGCGACGTCTGCCGCAAGAAGCGATATTTTAGCGACAGTAGCTAATCCTCTACTTTATAATACTTAACAATTTTTTTATGTTTTTAAAGTGATAACCCTCACTTCTAGGATTAATACACAAATAAAAAACAAAATTTTATGAACGATGTGGGACCCGAACCCACAACCTCTCGCGGTCCGTTCGAGAGCTCTTCCAACTCTCAATCGAACTCTCAATCAACTCGAATCTTGCTGAGATCATAATAACATAATCACTTTAAAAACATAACAAATTGTTAAAATTTGCAAGAGCGACATCTCAAGACAATCTCCTAATATGCAAATATTGGGATTGAGCAGGTTATCAACTGTAAAGTAAATGCTGTAGATGAAGCCAGAACCTGAGAGTTGAACAAAGCATACAAGATTTTATGACGATACGACACTCGAACAGTTGGAAGTACGCTCGTAAGGAACGCGAGAGGTCGTGGGTTCGAGTACCGCATCGTTCATAAAATTTTGTTTTCAAATTTTATTTGTTTATAATACCTTATCAAGTCTCAGCAACGGTTCACTTTGAACTATTTTCGCTCTCTAAATGAGTAAATAAAAACTATTATTCTAAGCAGCAGCAGATTAAACTTTCTTCCTGGCTGTTTAGAGAAATCGATATAATTCTTATCAAAAGCATACTTTAGCTACTTTTACAATAAAATTCATAATTTTTGTTTAGATTTCTCTGTAGTTTGGTTTTCTTTTAAAGCATCTTTTAATTTAACTACATATTATTGTATTTAGCTAATTGCCGAGTTCTTACCTATAGGTCGCCAAAGTATTTTTTTATAATTGAATTCGCTATCAAAATTGAAACCTTAGCTGATGTCCATGTCAAAAAATATTGTGAAGGTTGTTTGATGTATCTAAAATATCTCAAAATGGGCTATCCCTTCTACCAGACGCAATAATTCACAGTCCCCACTCAACGGAAAATTTTCTTTGATTCTTTGGCTATCGAGTTATATAATTCTTTAGATGTTACGATAGATATTTCTGGATTGCCTCTCACAAAGCATGAAGCAAATTTTAAAACGTATTAAAAAAGTTATCTAAACTTTCATCTAACTTTTGATGAATGTTTAGATAACAACTTTAGAAGGAAATAAAGCGTCTTTCAATTTTATTATATTGTTAATTTCCATGAAACCAACATAAGTTAATATTACACATCGGTATAAAACTATAAATTAGTATTTAAATTATTTAAACTTTCGTCGTCGAGTCGTCAAAATCTTTATCGACTTGTTTCGGACCAATCAGAGGTCCTTCACTAATTCCGATTTTAAAAATATATAATATTGGCATTGTCTTGTGAATTATGAAATGGAAAAAATTGCGTGCGTACAAAGTATACATGTCAGAAGTGAAACCTGCATTGTGCATGAACCTCTAAACTGCATATGAAGTCCTGGTACATTTTGCTAGGATGATACATGATTTCAACTGCTAGGTACGCTAATTTATTTATGTTCTCCTGGTGTCTATGTTATTTAATAATTATAAAGGTATACTCGCGTCATACATTAGACAATCTCTTCATCAATTATGATCGCCTGGTAGCATAACACTGTATAATGCTTCCTATCTCATTTTCTCCCACGTTTAATCTTATAAATTTTATGTGTCCATCAATTTCCATTTCTCTGCTGTTCCGTTCACGTTTCCTTCTTTTTTGTCAATGATATACGATAAATTATTACGCATTACTCAATGTTTGGACAAAGGCCTCCCTCAATGATCTTCACGACGATCGGTCCTACGCTGCCCGCATCCAACCTACTCCGGCGATCTTGACCAGATCGTCGGTCCATCTTGTTTTTCCATTTATGAGTGAATAAATGAAAACTTTACATTTAAATCATTTTGTCACCTAAGGCACAGAGATTCGGTAGGGAACATTTTTTCATAATTTAGATATAAAGGCATAATAAATAAGTTTAAAAAGATCAATATTGAAGCATAATTTCTACGTATTAGGTATTTATATCTCGCTATCACAGCTATCTTGTCTTTCGGCTGTTATATTCATAGCCGTACTAAAATATATTCTTTATCAATTTACTAGAATTTTCCTTATAAATCTCTTCAAATTCCAAGAAACTTTAAGATATAACTGTAAAGCGTAAATTCATTATCATTTCATTTTTTTAAAGATGTTCCTCCTTACCATGATTATAATGTAATTAATACTTACATAATATAATAGTTTGTAATTTGAACTGATTTCAAAAAGTTAAAAGGCTATGAAAACATCCGTGTTTGTTACATCAAAACTCCTTGAAATTACCTTGCTTTAAACATATCTGTTTAGGTATTTAAAAAGAATAATTCGATTTACATACATTGCCAAATGTTTTTGTCCCCTGGTAGAGTCAATGCCCGATATTTTAGTTGTCCCGCGTCTGTAATAGCTTAAACACATTATATGATTTGGTACGGCCAAGCCATCGGATGCGGTCTGGTAGTTATGATGCGGACCATTAGTTAGTTAGTTAGTTTAGGCGGGCTGTTTACACACTTAGCCTCTTGATTGGGCCATTGTGCGTTTTAAAATGTCTTACTCCAACCAGCCCAGATATTTCGAGAAGTCGTAGTTTTTTTATGTTTATGCAGGCATCCGGAAGCGATGCTGGTGATTGGAGTATTTGTGCCCGTTGTTCGGCCACACTGTTGGACTCCATAAGCACGTGTTTTGGCGTGAGCGGTGACTACACCTACAATTGTAGGTATATTGTCCCTGTGTAGTCTCATCAGGTTGCGGGCGAACCTCTTTGGGGGCACCGGAACCGCATTCTTTGTTTGCCTGCAACCTTTGCTGTTTCTCCATTCTATAAGGTGGGATGTTCCGTTTTTTCTCGCATCCATTTTTTAATTTGGGCCTGAGGTATGGGTAGCAGTGGCTCCGGTCCATATGCTACAGCTTCGGATCCCCTTTTGGCTAGTTCATTTGCGGTATCATTGCCCAGTGAGTTGCTGTGTCCTTTGATCCACTGCAGAGTTGGTAGCGGACTATATTCGATGGTTTGTTGCATTGTCCATTGTACGAGTGTGACGCTTGACCAATTGTTGCGAGGCACCCACCGGATCGTCCGATGGTCCGGCCGTACCAAATCCAACCATTTGTTTAGGCTTTAACTCGTCATATTATTCTCAAGTAATAGCCGTATCTTGACTCAAAACAGGTAAGTTTTCGCATAGTCACTGGGCACTAAGTGATTTACGGCTGATGGGTGGGAAAACAAAGGTAACTTGAAGCCATTACTGTGATGTTGTAACACGATATTGTGTGGTCGCTCGGGGCGGAGAATATCCGCTTTTGTTCACTTGTTGTATTTTATGTTTGTAACAAGATTAAGAATAACGTTATATTTGTTGGTAGAGTTTTGTTATCAAGGGGCTCGAAATGTGCGATTTCAGAAAATAACATAATTTCTCGAATTTGATTTAAAATTTATTGTTGATGTCAGTTAAATCATTAAATTACTAGCACATTAGTCTACCAGTCTGTACAAAGAAGTCCAATAACAAAAAATATTAAAGTCGTTCCGAAATGAAAAAAAAAATGTTATATTTTAGGTTTTATTCAGCTTGAATGTTTATTAATTTGGGCCAAATTTAGTACCTAGTTTGAATTTTACCCCTTTCCTGTTGATCTGATATTTGGTCTTTACCAGTTAGGCTACTTTGCACAGGATGCCGGCTAGATTATGGGTAACACAACGGCGCCTATTTCTGCTGTGAAGCAGTAATGTTTTCAAGAATCCTAAGCGGCACTTCATTGTAATGGGCAGGGCGTATCAATTACCATCAGCTGAACGTACTGCTCGTCTCATCCCTTATTTTCATAAAAAAAATCATAGGATACAATTGTATAAATTCAATATCTTTGGAAATCCAGGATGGCTGCTGTTACAAATTCTTAACAAATCTCTCAATATGGGTTTCAAATGAAAGGGCTTGAATAGTAGTACTGTACACTATGAAGATGTTAAGTCTCAATTGCTCAGTAATTTCACATTTAATTTACCCACTAATGACTTTCTAGTCGGATCCCCTTTTGGCATCATTCATCATAACGCGAACGACTGAAAAATACTTGAGTACAGACAGACAGATTGTTCACGTGCATTCTAATACTTATGTCAGTTAAGATTGTGTTCACTGGTTACGATCCATTAGCGGTTGTCATAATTATTGCAATATTATTTAAATGTTTGTTGGTATCAGAAAGCTTATGAGATATGATAAATTACTTAATTACATCACGTTTGGAATTAATATTTATGCATTACCACAACAAAATATAACATCAATTTGGAAAATTTATTGATATAGGCGTTGCTTTGCGGAAATCCATAAGTGTTTCGCCACTACACGAGGCATCCTCAGGACGTGTTGTCTCGCCAAAATCTGGCACTGGACTACCAGTGTACGAAACACGCGTCGAATTGTTTAAAGACAAATTTTGGCTGAATTAACACTAAAGAAAACTCAAATCATTTGTATCATCAATTTGGAGTTAATTTGCCACTTTCAGGTAATTTTGTTGCCTATATTAAGGCCGCTATCCCAAGAAATTGTCATAAAAGAGCATAATTGAAACCATTTCTTATAGATTTATATTAAAGCTTTATTTTTACAAAAAATTTTTTATATAAAATTCATTTTTTCATTA
Source organism: Leptidea juvernica (assembly GCA_949711755.1). Lineage (NCBI taxonomy): Eukaryota > Metazoa > Arthropoda > Insecta > Lepidoptera > Pieridae > Leptidea > Leptidea juvernica. Next base: position 7,080,779 of record CATIXQ010000035.1, read on the forward strand.
AATGGCTATTTTTATATACAGTCCAAAGAAACACCGAAATACGCCTAACTTATATAGTTGGAGCCATGTAAATCATTCAATCTAGATAAAATTTGTATGAAAACTTATTAACTGTTTAGCAACACTATTTAACATGACATAGTTTTGTAAAGAAAATTGTATTATATTTGTAATAAATTAAAAATGTTTCTAATTCTTAATTAAAACAATGGCGATCTTGTGCGAGAGAGGTAACCTAGCTCCGCTCGATTCCTCAAGGCAGTTGGCTCGGTCCCCAGCCTTAAGATCGCAGATACTTGACATGTAAGGAAGAAGCTTTATTACTTTATTTATTATTTTGTGAAAGATAATATTTTGAAGATTACCCTATACTATCATCATCATTTTAGCTGGAAGACGTCCACTGCTGGACAAAGGCATCCCATGAAGATCGCCATGACGATCGCTGTTGCGCTGCCCTCATCCAAAGTATTCCGGCGATCTTGGCCAGTACGTCGGTCCATTTTGTTGCGGCTTACCAACACTACGTGTTCCGGTACGTGGTCGCCGTTCCAGGACTTTACTGCTCCAATGGCCATCTGTCTGTCGAGCTATGATCCCAGCTGCCTCCTGCCACTACTATACTATATAAAATAAATGTATACTAGAGAAAATAAAAGTTTGAACAGAATAAATAAGTAACTCAAAGCGCGACCGGTTGTTATCCTTAGTACTGACGGGAACCCCACTACCATCTCTACTATGACGCCTGCACGTCCTTAAGGCTATCTGTCAGCGTAAGTCAGAAGTTACAAGGCTGAATTATCGACTCAGTGTATACCTACTTGCCTTTCCATTCCGGGAAAATTAGATCGCGCGGTGTGCCTCAGACCGGCGTGATTTAGGCGCTCGCGCAGCGTTCTGTCAATGCGTATTATTTTACGTGTATTAATAGATTGCTCATAATTAGGATGATTTGAGTGAATGTATAAGAAAGCTATTGAAACAAGCTATTGAAAAAATAAGGGTCAGAAGTTGGCGAGGGAATAGTGTGCCGTACGGCACTCTCGGTTTTGGTGTATCTGTGAAATCTAGTGCCCTTGGGCACTGCCAATTTCGGAAGGCTAGTACTGTCGTTACAAATACCAAGCTGGTGAATAAGTAGATGTAATACAGAACAGTGTCAGAAATATTGATTAAAAATTCCTCAATTTGAGCCCTCAACTAATTACAATAAGAGTAAAAGGATCCTCAACGAATTGCTATTGGGGAAACAGGGATTACGACGAGGCGGCAAATCTATACCTACATCACTTAATCCATCTATTGAAAGGAACTTTTAAACATTTTTAGCAAATGGAACCCCTGACCCGTACTTTAAGAAGTGGTCATGTGAAAAGCTTATACCCAACTTGACAGAATCAGGTGTTGTTGTCATTGACAATGCTAGTTAGCACAACCTGCAGATTAACAAAGCAACCGACACATGGCTTCGTTTTTATAATAAATATCTGGACGACCGAGCCTTGCTCAGATTTTTAAGAATGTACAAAACTTGAGCAAAAAACAAAACTAATAGGACATCTGGATTCGCACCGGGGTCTTCTGCTTTCCGAATCACCCAATGTCCCATCTAAGCTATTATAGTCTTGTATATAGTGGCGAGATGTACTTTTGTGTTCTAATGTTATTATAGCTGTCTCTCATTAAAACACGGATAAAACTACATTTTTTAAAATTGAAAACCAGATCTCGATTTCTCGCCCCCGAAACTATCCGTATACTAAATTTTATGAAAATCGTTGGAGCCGATCCGAGCTTCAGATTATATGTATACAAGAATTGTTCGTTTAAAGATATAAGATAATTTAGAAGATCCAATGGAGCACTTCTAATCTTGGTGCAAAAACAAAAAACAAGAACCTGTTTATGAAGCAGACGAAATCTAAAGGAGCACATGAAGACGTGTTAATGACGCTACTGCTCGTAATAAATTGTAGTATTCAAAAGGCATAAAAAGCATAAAAGGCATTTATTTTCTCAAAATTGATTCCTTTAGAATTCTTTTGATGTCATTTCTAATATACTAGATACTACTACCGCTTCGGAAACAAATGGCGCTCTGAGAGAGAAGTGGCGCAAGAAACTCTACCAGCATTCTTTTTTTGCCCTGTTTTTAATGAAATATACAATATTGTACTATCATTGCTATTGCTGTAAAATAATCATAATATAGTCCCAGGCTGTCAGATCACTTAGATATTCAGCTGTGGCGTAGTAGGATTTGCGACAGAGTCATTTTTTAATTAAACATTTAAATTTATTTATAGATAATGCCTGATTAGTGGATGGGACTTTATTATGAATGTGTATACATTTACCCTTAATGCTATTATGTATGTTATGAAGCCTACTAGAATTAGTTACAAGCAATCCCATATTTCTAGTGTTATAATAATGAAAATCACTATTAAGAGCAAAAAGGTGACGATTTTTGTGAACGTATATTAAATTTTCATAAATGTACTGACAATGAACAGTCATAATATTTTTTTCTTTAAAATTTCTTTGTGAGACTGTCTTTGAATTGTGGATTAACGGAGGATTAGAGAGAAATATCTGACTAAAATGCAACGACCTGTTGTGGTAATAATATATTCATTATGTGTAAAATTAGTAGTCTTACGTCAGAGAAGCCCTACGATGAACATTTTTTCAAGGACACAAGAGGCCTATACTTGCCTGCTAAGCATTGTTGTTGGCAGAAGCCCCAGTTGTGACATATTATTTGTGTTGCATCTATTGAATATCGATAATAGTGAGTTTTTTTTAAGATTAGGACCCACCAGAACATGCAATGAAATCTTTCCCGATATTGACATAATATAGGTATATTTGAATTACAATTCGAATCAGCAATAAATAGCACGTTGAAACAGCATCAATTTAATTAATATTATTAATCTCATTGTTATTAAATTAAGTATTCTCAATGTAGACTTACATATATCTAATCTTAACATTGTAATCAACAGATGTTTGCCATAATCTTTTGATTACTGCCTAACAAGAGTACCTAAAAAATTCTTTTCTTTCTTATATTTATGTATTAACCTGTGGACATTGTCGTAGATTATGCACTTAGTGCTACATAATGTTATGTTATTTCTTATTCTACGAGTATTGTAATAATTAACAGCAGAGAAGCGTTGCCGACCTGACCAAGTTGAACATCACAGTGTAGTTATCTTATTATAGTTAATGAAAAAACAGTGTTGACACTTTTGACACACAGTGTGACATAAAGCGATTAATTGTAATCCATATTTTTTGTTGCTACGAAATAACAGGTATGAAATCTCTATGCAATGCCTTAAATTTTCTGAACATTTACCATTGTGATGTATATTTTTTTACACCATCGAAAAGCAGAGATTTCAACGAATTGTTTTTTTTTAAAAAGCTGATATTTTGGCGGGTGAAATTTCGATTGTAAATAAGGGTTCTTTTTTCATATTTGAGTTATTTGGGAAATAAAAAGAGTGTCAACATTGACATTTCACACTATTATCCTACAAAACAGAATTGTTATGTCATCTCATTTATGTAGGGTAGAGATAAGGAGTATCATCAGAGAAAAGGTAAAAAATGTCCAGCTGTAGTTAATAGCAGTGCAAAAAGCTTCCACAATGGCGCTGGTGTAGGCATAGTGTATGGTTATGAAGTATGGTGAATGTAGCAATTGTAAACGAATTGAAGAATGCTGAGTCAAAAAAAAAATTAACAAAAAAACAACCGACTTCAAAAACACTATTCCAAAACAATAGATATAATATGCACTAAAAAATTTAAAAAACTCCAAAAATTACAACAATCGTTACTAGAATTAGATTAATTAATTAGATTGTATAAAAATACGCAATTATTTTTATACTTTTTAGTGCATATTATATCTATTGTTTTGGAATAGTGTTTTTGAAGTCGGTTGTTTTTTTTTTATTTTTTGTGAATTTGAAGTACACTCACTAAGAATTTGTCTAATTATGTGAAGATGTATAAAATTTTTTTTCATGCCATGGATTGCCATTTGCCATGGATTCCGTAATCAGAACCTAAACAAACTCTCATCAAACTATCTTAATAAAAAAAAATTATATTATTATAAATATTATTCCAATAATAAAAATATGGAAATCGGTTGGCGCGATTTTGAGTTATTCGTAAATTTATCATCCACTTTGCTATGCGTATGTATAGCGAATTTAAGACTTATGGTTCTCTCATGGATGCAATTGTCAGATCTGGACCAAATTACAATGGGAACGGACCACACGGGAAGCACCAGCTTTCAAATAAAAAAAGAATTATCAAAACCGGGTTCACCCAGTCGAAAGTTTAGAGGTAACAAACATAAAAAAAAATACCGACGAATTGAGAACCTCCTCCTTTTTTGAAGTCAGTTAAAAATTAATATTATTGTCGACTAAAGTAGTTAAAAAGTGAAAATTTCAACAACTTACGTTGTAATCAAATATGTCAAAATAATGCAGTAAATATAACCTTAAGAGTAATTAGTATTATTTTAAATTTGGCGATTATTTTAAGATTTACCCTGGTGCTACTGTGGCGCCACCCTTATTTAATGTATTTTGACGGACACTTTTTCATATACACAGATGATTCTCCTTGTCTCCACCCTCCATAATTTCATGTCACGATAGAAGAAACAATAGATTATAGAACATGGATTTTTCGATTCATACTTTCGTTCATCATTCATTTTTAAGCCATAGTATAACAATATCGAGATAGCCTATTCCACAAGTACTTTGGGAAAATATTGGATAAATTCACGGAGTAAAATTATCCCCAAATAGTTAACATCGTGTTAGGTCGACTCCACCCTTAATAGAAGAACGTAAATAATGAACTATACCAGACTAAACTGGTTGATAGATTGATACCTTATGTAAAATATGTAATGTGGTTGTGTTGAAAATAGCTGGCTCGTTAAGTTTACGTGAAGTGTCACGAACCCTGCTGTAGCTACTCTAAAGCCTGTTCAAGTACTGTTAGGTTACGGTTATATTAGTCAAGCGTAGCGATATGAAAATAACGCCTTACGGTAATAAATGGTGTAATTAGTTATTGATGAAACTGTGTTTCCTAATCACAACTTATAGGTGACTCAATTATCTATATTATATTAAATAAATTCCACCAACAAGGTATATACTAACAATTGATTTATGTATATTGAATTGCAATCTTAAATTAGTGATTCGTTCTGGATAATTTATGGATAATTATCATTTTCTGCTTGCATTTGAATAACCAATCTATAGATGTGCTGTATATTAATGAAAGATCAAACATGCACTGAGAGCATAACAAGATGGCGATGGAAAATGGAATAGAGGTCTTATGGGAGAGAGACCAAGATGGGAGGATGAAGTATGGAGACCGACCGGTACTTTCTGGATAGAGACATTTGGAGCTTTTTGGAGGAGGCATTACTCAGGAGTTCCTGTAAAATAATTAGAAATCACCCACTCAGACAAACTGAACATATTATAAACTCTGATAAATTAACACAAAATAAAACAAAACTATTAATAACCTGAAACTAATTGAATTATAAATACTATTTAAATTTAGTTAATTTCAATTGTGATTCAAATCTACAGTCTAGTACTATTATACAGATATAATATTAAACGTGTGAATGTTACTGTAAATTAAAGCAATTTTATTTATTTATTTATGATGATTGACATGCTAAATGATGCCTCAGTAACTAATTAAATTGACTAGGATGCCGCAATCGCTCGTCGTACTGCTTCGCTGCGGCGTATATTTGAGCGAAGCGAGGTAAACTAAGTCTGTGTACAAAAACAAAACAAAATTGATCCAAACAAAAACAATCTTTTGGAATTTGGCGCAATATATGAACACGAGAAATAAGCACCTTATTTGGTCACATGAGAAACTTGTGCTGATTTGAAAATTCAATAACTAAGAACCCGGCAGTCGAATCACTCTCGATTGATAGCAGTGTTATAATTAAAAACGTCTATCCTTCATCAAAAGCGTGTCAGTACACTCTTTGTGTGGGATATTAGTTGAGAAAACCAAATCTTATAAAGAAATAAGGTAGGCGAGAAAATCTTTTTTGTGTTTTGGGTGGTATGATGTCGTTAGACTTTGCTGCTGAAAATAGCAGTCTAAGGCTTTCATTAAAGGAATTTTAGTATGAAAATTTTTTCGTACTGCCTACTTTGGATTAAAATTAAACCTCCTTGATGCTATATTTCGGAGTATTTCTTTTTCTGATTATCGTCATAATATTCAAGGCTTATAAATTTCTAACATTGGATTGTTTTTCATTCAGCCTTAAATGTAAGGATGGATGCACGTATGCTGCTTTAGCTTCGCAAGTTTCAGAGTACAACTAATGTTGTGTGTACTTGTTCGAATAATAATAGAACTGAATGGCCAAACTACGGCTCTAGAGAAAATATCGTTTTAACCCTACATAACCTACATTTAGAAAGCTTCCTGCACACACCAGACCTGGCCCTACCCGAATACTATTTGTTCGTGGTATAGTCAATTTTTATACGGTAAAGATACAAGCAATACAAAATGCCTTCACATAATTTGTTTAAACCAGAGTTGTACTGCAAAGGCATAAATAACTGTCCGTTGAGATGGCAGAAATGAATATATAACAAAGATACATACTTCGATTAAATAAAACACTTTTAAAGGATTAAAACGCGTGTAATTGTAACGGTTTTACATTAGATGTTTGCGTAAAAGTTACGCGTTAATCAAAGAAAATACTATACTTCGATTAAATAAATATATTTAACTTAAAATATTTATATTATTCAGTACAATACATTCATCCGTATACCATATCCATAATATTTTTTTAGCCCGCCCGCTTTCCCGCTCTGCTTATCACCATGACTTCACCTTAACAACTATTCAGGGTGCTTGTAAGTGATTACAATACACGTGTGCCTCACCGGATGCACGTGTCCTATTCACGCTACATTTTTTGAGTCCTCACAATTTGATCCTTTTGTGGCATGGCATGCAAGCACGTATTCAGAGGGACTTTCAGACCGAGAGCTCAGCTTGAAATGTTCTAGAATATATACATCTACTGATACAGATATTATGAGACATATTACAGTACAGTAATACGCGACTATACCCTACGGTACAATACAATACTCAATCATGTCGTCTTCCAAAAGGCCACTCTTTCACCTGATCTCTTTTTATCCGACTTCAAAAAGGAGGAGATTCTCAATTCGATTGTTTTTTTTTAATTATTTTATGTATGTCCAATTACGCTGAGATTTATGATCTGATTTTCGTGGTTCGTCTTTGGTTTGGTGCAGAATGTTTGACATTTGGTCCGATAAAAATTGATTTTCAAAAATTGACATAGTTCGGCCCAGTAGTTTTCATTTTATGAATATTTTTGTTTACATGGATGATATAATTATAGTTTGTGTACGACTTTTTAGGAGTTTTCATTTAGGTTGTTACTAAATTATTATAATTTACTCGTGTCCTTATAAGTGGGTCTTGATGAACAGCATTTTTTCGGAGCCGTTTATTTTATTTCCGTTTCTTGAGATATTTATTTCTTTCTTATTTTATATTAATTTCTAAGTCTTTATTCACTCAAAGTGCATAGGTATGTAAACTTTTTTGTTATTGATGACATACTGGCTGGTTGTTAAAAAGTTTCGATTACGTTTTGTTTTTTTTTCATAAAATAAAATGAAAGGGTATTTTTTGAATTTAAGTGCGTTTTTATAGCTACGTTTAGTCTTGATTTTTATAATTTTACCAACCATTTAAATAAAGTTAGCGACAAAATTGAATTGTTAGATATTCTTTACGTCATGGTCATTTGTCACACGTCATTTGACGGCAAATGAAATGCAAAGAGCTGTAGGGATGTTGCAAGCGGGAAGTAATCAATCTCAGGTATCTCGCAATTTTGGCATTCATAGAAGTGCTATTTGTAGTCTTTGGCAGCGCTACATCGGGAACCCGCTGAACAGCATTCAGGCCGCGAAAGAAGTACAACCACTCAGCAAGACCGATAAGTACTAAGTAAGGCTACTAAATTCCAGTGGTGTTGTTGTAAGTCCCCAAACTGTGCTAAATCGACTGCATTTGTACGGCCTACGAGCTCGACGCCCAATAAGGTGCCCACCGATACGTCACGGGAATCGCGCTCGTCGAAATGAATGGTGTAGAGAACGCAGAACATGGACCCAGGAACAATGGGATAAAATTATGTTTTCCGATGAGTCGCGATTCGGGGTTAGGCCTGATACAAGAAGGGTGCGAGTGTACCGTCGGCCCGGAAATACTGAAAGGCTCAGGAAGTTCATCCATACAGTGGCTCAACATTTATGGTATGGGCGGGTATTATGAAGAACAGGCAAACTGCACTCGTTTTGGTAAATGGAAACATGAACGCTGAAAATTACGTTGAGGATATTCTCAGACCTTATGTCCATCCATTTTCACAAACCTTTGGCTCTGATTTTACTTTAATGCATAACAATACGCGGTCACATACAACTCGGCGAACCAGTTAATATATGACAACGGATAACGTCCGGGTATTGCCCTAGCCTGCACAATGGACATACCTCAACCCCATCGAGCATGCTCCAGAGACGTGTTTTGAAGGATTTGGACTCAGTGTCAACAACCCAACAGCTGAAGGACTTGCTACAATTCCATTGGGAGCGAATACCGCAAGATGACATAAACAGGCTCATTAATTCAATGAATAATCCTTGCCGACAAGTTCTGAATAGCAGAGAAGGCCATACTTTGCATTAAATTATCCTATTCCTTCACAATAAATTCATTTTCTTTAGAGATTTCATTTTGTAATTTTTTTTTTACAAAATGAAATTTCTGTTTAGTTGCTTATGTACCTTAGTTTCTGCAGTATATTCTAATATTGTTAATTTCTGACATTAAAAGAACTTAAAAAGACAACAGCTGTTATTTTTACATCATAGGACCCTAAAAATATTATTTTAAAAATAAAATACAACGTTATAATATGAAAAACCATCCTAAAATTTAAATTAGTACATGTTGCTTAGACTTTTTTGATGTGTGTACTATTTAATATTTCACAGTAAAAAGCAACGAAATGTTATAACTCCTTTGCACTGGATTCCGTCTAGATTATAGGTACCACAACGGCGGCTATTTCTGCTGTGAAGCAGTAATGTGTAAGCATTACTATGTTTCGGTCCGAAGTAAGAAAGTGAAATTCAAAATTTTGAAAGTCTCAAGGTGACCGCAGAAGAGCCGCTCAGAATATTTGGGGTTTTTCAAGAATCCTGAGAGGCACTGCATTGTAATGGACAGGGCGTATTAATTACCACCAGTTGAACGTCCTGCTCGCCTCGTTCCTTATTTTCAAAAGGTAAACAAGAAAAATCCTACTGTAGTTTACAGAAAAACCGATTACAGACACTATAAAGGAAATTATCAAAAACTGCGTTTAAAAAAACTGACTAAAAACTAAAAAGTATTAATTATCTTAATAAAGATATAATTTCATACGCCTTCAATGCCTTTAATCACATACCTTTAATTAATAAAATGTATTCTATTAATAATAGCAGGTACCTACACTCGCCACGCGTGACTTTGAGCGGTATAGCTTCGTCTAGAACAAAACAATACAAGCGCGCAGACACGCGGGCTGTCATAGTTTATAATATTAAGTTTTATTTTGCTTAGTCGAATTCAGAGTCAAATTAAACTTTATTCAATTAGGCTTAAACTAAGCGCTTTTGAAACGTGACTTTAATTTTTTTTTAATTACTGAATCTACCACGTAATGTTTGCAAATAGTAAGTAGAGCTCATGAGAAGATATATAAGGTGTATTTTAGCGTTTCTACAATTATTACGTTCAAATTCGAGTGATTGAATTAATAATTAGTAACTTGAAATATTTTTCGTTATAACTTCAACAAATATAGCTAAGGTCAACGATTTATGTTAATGATTTCTGATTTGAAACCATAAAAGTATTAGAAATTACTAAGGTAACCCGAGGGGTCGCGGGTGCTAGCCCGCATCGTTCATAAATTTCGGTTACAATAATTAATCCCAGAAGTGAGGATATCACCTTAAAAAGAACAAAGTGTTTATCAAAATGATTTGAGTTTTCTTTAGTGTTAATTCTACACGAGGCAACCTCAGGATGTGTTGACTCTCCAAAATCTGGCACGAGACTCAAATGCCTCGTGTAGACGTGAAACACGTGTCGAATTGTTTATACACAAGTATTGGCGGAATTAACACTAAAGAAAACTCAAATCATTTTGATTTTATGGATTTCCGCAAAGTAACGCCTACTTCAGTAAACAAAGTGTTTAGAAATTACTGTCGATTGATATTTCGCATAAAGATTGTAATCTTGCAATGATAACTAATTAATAGCCGAAGTGAAAGTGAAACTAGACAATAGTTTCGTGTGAAGTGACGCGGACGCGATATCGAAACAGACAAGATTGCCAACTCGCGCCGCGACTTCGTCCGCGTACAGTTCGATTGCAATTTACAGTTTCATCGGTGCTATTATTTTCTGCGGAAACCCTCATTTTATATCTGAAATAAATGTTACTTCTGCTAACTCTCTCTCTAGCCGTTCCCTCATGACTGAGGATCGTGGTCATCAACAAGTGGTCCACACTTGGAGTGAACTATTTGTTTCCATCGGCTTCTGTCCATAGCGGCCCTGACGACGGAGCTAAACCTGTCTGGACTGGAGTCTTTTATTTGGTCGGTCCATCTGGTTGGAAATCAGCTTCGGGCTCGCTTGCCATTTGTGTTCCCAGCTACGATCAATTTCCCCAGGCTCTCGTTACCCCTTCGCATTATGTGGCCAAAATACGAAGGGATTCGTTTGGTGGCATATCGTGGATAGACGGGTTTTTTTCTTGAGCTGTGAGAGGATCGACACATTTGTTCGCTTGGCCATCCAAGGTATCCTCCACATATGCCTCCAGCACCATATCTCCAAGGGAATATCAAGGCACGTACTAACCGGATCTTGGTGTTAATAGTGATTCCCCTCTTTTTCCATATTTTGTTCAGGCGGATCACAGCATCCTTGGTCATACCAATACGTCTTTTTATCTACGGCACACAACTACCGTCATTGTTAACCTGTGCGCCTAAGTAAATGTAATGCTCTTCTGCCAGTGAAAATAATATTATGTGTGATATAAATAAATATAAAAGGCACAAGCAGACAAAAAAATCTCGTATATGCACATATAATCGCCTCACTAATACTCTCAAAATTGACGAACTGTCCTTAGAACCCATAGAAATGTTCATCCCAATCTCTCTTTAATGCTAACTTACTGAAACTTTGTTGACTTTGCGGATCATATAGTCCCAGCAGGCCAATAGAAATGACCTTATTTTATGGAACAGGAGGACAAACGAGCGTACAGCTCACTTGGTGTTAAGTGATCACCGCCGCCCACATTCTTTTAAAACCAGAGGAATCACAGGAGCGTTGCCGGCTTTAAGGAAGGTGTACGCGCTTTTTTTAAGGGTGCTCATGTTGTATAGTCCCGGAAACACCGCACACGGAAGCTCATTCCATAGCTTAGTAGTACGTGGAAGAAAGGTACTTGAAAACCGCACTGTGGAGGACCGCCACACATCCAGTTGGTGGGGATGATATCCTAATTTGTGGCGTGTCGTGCGAAAGTGGAATTCGGCGGCAGGATTCAGGTTAAACAGCTCTTCGGAACACTCCCCGTGATAAATGTGGTAGAAGACAAATCAAAAGTTCAAAAGCATTAGTATACTTTAGTTATTTTCATAGTATTATGTCCTATGGTATATTGTTATGGGGCAGTGCGGCCGATATTAATACTGTATTTGTGCTGCAGAAGAGGGCTATTCGCGCGATTTATAACCTTGGTCCTAAAGAATCATTAAGAGAAAAATTTAAAGAAATAAACATTTTGACTGTTGCTTCTCAATACATTTTTGATAATGTTTTGTATGTTCATAAGCACATTGAGGAATTTTCTAGAAACTGTGACATTCATAATGTTAACACGAGGAACAAACATAAACTTGTTATGCCTACTACTCGGTTGGGTCGAGTTAGTAAGTCTTTTGTTGGGCGATGTATATTCTTCTACAATATGATCCCAGAAAATGTACAAAACAAATGTGTTACGAAATTTAAAAGAATTGTTAAAAAATGTTTGTGTGGGAAACGTTATTATAGCATAAACGATTTTCTTAATGACACCACGGACTGGGAATAAAGCGAACACCCTCAGGCTCTTAATTATAAATGTTTATTGTACGATATTACATTGCAATCCATATCTTATATTAAAAAAAAAACCCGCTGAGTTTCTTGCGCCCATTCTTCTTAGGTCTGAGGCAGTCTCTTTTGAATGGGTGGTAGATTTTGACGTTCAATAAGTGATTTTAAATCCTATTTTGAATAAAAATATTTGAATTTGAATTTGAAAAAAACCCGAAGTCTACGTTTATTAACTGCTCAGTCAAGTGTCTGGACAAGTAATTTATATTTTGTATAGATATCATATTATTATGAATTTTATTGTACAACTTCAGAAAGTTTTCACTGATAAATAAATATTATTGTGTTACATCGATAGAAATTAAAAGTGTCTATTTGTATTCCGTGTCTAAATTCAATTGTTGTTTGAGTAAAGAGGTAAACGTGATATAAATTGTTTTTTTAAGATCATATACATAAATAACTAAAAATAATAAGATTTGTTTATTTCTTTAACAATATCCTACTTGAAAACTGGTGTATGTCGCCTGTGTTTGGAGGCACCGCTGACCGACAAAGTTAGAAAAATTATATATTAAGTAAAATATTTTCATTTTTATTTCACATTCAGACATGATCAGGAGTGTTTAATATACAAATTTTGAATACTTCTCGTTTGGTTGTTAAAAGTTATTGATGTCGATTTACTGATTAGATAAAAAACTTTCGATATCAGTTTAAAGTTTTTTGATATCTGTAATAGTTTCGAAATAATGGCCTGGTCACACTTAACTATTACACCTGTATATAATTATATAGCCCTAAGTGAGATAGTACTGAAGCTAATCCTCAGGGGTCTATAAATCCAATTGTATTAGACTATGTGTTGCACGCGGCCTTGTTAAACTATTTTTTTCTATTACGATTTTTTAGTTTTCATTCCATAAATACTGAGAGTATCTTAGATTAAGGATTGGTCTCCGCTGCGTTCCAACAAGATACCACACTACTTTATTATTACGACAACTATTACATGCGTGGCATCTTGACAATCAATGGCATCTTTCAAATTTTGTAACATACGCTTCGTGTTATTTTACATTGAAATTAATAAAATACAAAATACTTACTGATGATATGTGATCCCAGTGTCTTTCTTATTTCTTGAAGTATTACTTTTACAAAGTAGGTATTACAACGCAACCTTAGTTTTAGTTTCAATTTCATTTTCGAGACTGCCTCGAGTACACCCACTTGGGCGTAGTATTAGTTGCCGCACTTTCCGACTACGCCTGCGGCATCTGGTTGGAGCGCAGCGGAGATCAATCCTTAATCTAAGAAGAGTATATAGAGGTAATGCTTGCCGGGTCGCGATACATAAAGAATAACCTTGACACACAATGTAAATAATAAATAACATTAACAAGTATAATGAGGGAAGTTAATATACGCATTAATCGTTACAATCGACGTTACGAGTTAATATATCTAGCATTATGTTATTAATATATTATATAATAGCTGACCCGGCAAACTTTGTTTTGCCATATAATTTTTTTTAGAGTAAGACCGTTTCTTGGACATTGCAACATTACTTCATTTTTCCAAAACAAAATAATTTTTCTAAAATAAACGCAGCCTTAGTTACTCCTTATTAAATCAGCAACCTGCCAACAACAAAAGTCCCATCAAAATCGGTCCATCCATTTCAGAGATTAGCAAACAGACAGACAGACAAAAATTGTAAAAAAAAATGTTATTTTGGTGTATATAAAGACGACCGCAGAGAGCAACCACTCCCACCCCCAATGACCCGTCCGTTTCAACGGGCGGCGAGTGATCCCTGCTGCAGGGGACGTAAAGTCCTGATCAGCATTCCCCCACCGCGCCCACATTATATTCATATACACGTGGTAAAAAACCGTTACTTCAATATTACGAACAGACCTTATAGACCTTATAGACCATAGTGTAACGGTAATCGCACAATACTCAGCTCTTTAACAGATACTAAGTACAGTACAGTACAATACAGTACTTGTTCATGTTTACAAGAGCCAGTATCAATGAATATGTATTAATAATAGAGCTAACATCTACAACTCGTCTGCCTGCGCTAAGGTTACTGTTACTTATTATTATATATTTTTTATGAAAATAAGGGACGAGAAGAGCATACCGTTCAGCTGCCAAAAATTCAGAGCGGCACTACAATTACGCTCGTCACCTTGAGACATAAGATGTTAAGTCTCATTTACCCAGTGATTTCACTAGCTACGGCGCCCTTCAGACCGAAACACAGTAATGCTTACACATTACTGCTTCACGGCAGAAATAGGCGCCGTTGTGGTACCCATAATCTAGCCGGCTTCCTGTGCAAAGGAGCTTCCTACTGGTAAACGTACGTATTACATAGTACATAATATTTTCCTGTTTGATTCATTAGACTAGACACTTTTAATGTCAACTGAAGAAAAAAACTTGATAAAATAATTTGCCGAGATGCTGCTAGGTATATTTTTAATTTTTTCGCCTTGGCTGTATGGGTGTACCTTTGCCATTTCTTGAAGGAAAAATGAAAGCACTCACCGGAGTGTATGTTTAATATAATACATTTCCCGTCCAGTTAAGCGGCAACTGGAAAACCTTAATGTTTTTTTTCCTGCGACAAAATTGAAAATTACAAAATATATTAATAAGCAGCAATTTGTTAAATTATATTATTAACAAGGGCTTTTTCTTAAGTTGACATTAAAATGTTTAGTATAATGATTTAAACTTGAAAATATTATGTATGTAGGTGCTGTGTTACCTAAAATTTCTATACTTACCTAGCCCAGATTTAGTTGTCTATGGCACCAAAACAACTGAGCTTTTTTGCTGATATTTTATTACGATAAACAATGCTTTTTTAGGGCATAGAGTATAGACTTCCAAAGACTCGAAAAAGTATGCGTGTTACCTATATTATTGATCATATATGTATACTATTTATTTATTTTAGTGTCACAATTAATTATTTTCTTTTAAAATATGTCAGTTCAGCTCCAAACTTCACACAATGGGGTCACTAAAAATAAGTGTTGTGCTCATAATGTATGGACACAACTATAACTGAGTGGACTCCAGTTTTGGAAGACCACTGCCTAATTAAGTTTTGCTTTTGTTTCTTTTGTATAAAGTAAGTTAAGTATTAGATTAAGCATATATTTCGTTCTCATTAACTTTTTTATGTGAATGTGTCAGTTTTTCTTCCAAAATAAATTTATTTTCATTTAATTCATCATGGCTGTATAAATGATAGTTATAAGTAGAGGAGTATAAAAAATACATTTGATCCATTTCAAGGACGGGTAAAAGTCATTTCCGGTTTTCCTGTTGTCAACTCAATATCACTTATTTACTAGGTTATTAAATTAGATCTAATAGCAACTATGATTGTCACAAGTTATACTCTTTACCATTTACCACCACCACGGCAACGGCACTTTTAATGAGACTTGTCTTCTCAGTGGCGAGAAACTCATTGCCACAAACCAACATTTACAGCTTCATGGTAAAAATTATTATAATTACAACCTATGTATGTAAATCGGAGCAACAGAAGTACAAGATTGACGAGTCTGCAAGAAACCCTTATGGCCTTACAAATAAACTTTGTACAAAGTTATACCTGACACCAGTGGGAGGCTCCTTTGCACCGGATCCCGGTTAGATTATGAGTACCACAACGGCGCCTATTTCTGCCGTGAAACAGTAATGTAAACATTACTGTTTCACAGCATAACTGTGTTTCGGTCTGAAAGGCGCCGTAGCTAGTGAAATTACTGGGCAAATGAGAGTTAACATCTTATGACTCAATTGTAGTGCTGTTCAGATTTTTTGGGTTTTCAAGAATCTTGAGCGGCACTGCATTGTAATAGGCATGGCGTATCAATTACCACCAGCTGAACGTCCAGCTCGTCTCGTCCCTTATTTTCATTAAAAAAAACCTGAGTATAAACAATTGGTTTAGTATAATGGTATAAGAGTTATATTTCAAGGGGACACCACGGTGGCTCAACCAGTCACCGCTACCAAAAAAAATATACAGCTCTAAAAGAGTTACTCAACTGGTGTCCGATTTGTTGCGCATCCAATTTGGTGGCGTGACCAGCTCGGACGCGTCATGACTCTTCTGTCAGTATGGTGTCTAGTTTGGTAGCTTACGAACACCACGGTGTCCCGGTGAAATATAACTCTAACGTTTCCCGCGTTTATTTGCAAGTTTCAATTTATAAAGCTGTGTGTTGGCGGTTTATGTCAAAATCAAATTAAGAACACTTACGAAGGGATTCCTTTTTGTTTCCTGGAAGGTGTAGGAACTATATTTGACAATGTATTCTCGGGAGAAAATGCGATTCCACTACTCTAATTGCGTTAATTCCCTCAACTTAGTCTCATACCTACTGAATACACCCTCGTAGGACACGTTAACTTTTCCAATAGTGGACAAAATGTGTAAAAGTGTTTATAATAACTCGTCAATACCAGGTATATCGAAAACAATGAAATATCAAGTGCAGATCACACCTGACCTCGTCTCGAGCACTAATTGATTACTACGTTTCTACTAATTATAAGTACATGACGTGATAATTGTCAACACGGCGTGTTCTCCGGCACAGTTCCACTTCGACACATATAAGTGGTAATTATCATAGAATTATAACTTACTTTCTACTTTTTCTAAAATGATACATTGTACAAGTATACCTACCTGACCTTGCTGCAATTGTAAATACATACAGCGGTCGGCAAAAGTTGTATGAAAATCCATATTATGTGTCGTTGTTTAGCGGCTAAATAAGTAATTTAAAAATGGAACGATCTTTTACTCCGAAAAATATCAACCAAGGAGGTAACTTATCAAAGATTTAATTTAAATTTCGAACTGGCTTGAAATATATCCACCAAGGAGGTAACTTATCAAAGGTTTTATTTAAATTTCGGACTGGCTTGCAAATAAAAAGTTATTTATTGAAAAATTAACAAATGACTCTAACGCGGGAAAAAAATTTCTTGTTCGTCAATGATTTTCACAATTAATTTTATTTTACAAAATGAGAGCTAAAATTTATTGTGTGATGAACTACTTTAACGCCACCTGAATTTCAAGAGGCGGCAAGAGCCGTTTCGTTTTAATTTCCGCGATTACATAATATATACGTCTAGAATCTAGATAGAGTCTCTTGCTGTTAGACAGCCGATAAAAACAGGCCAGGAATAATACTTTAGTGTGCGTGACAAGCTACGTCTTACACTCGCGATATGTATGTCACATTGTGATAGTGTGCGTGAATTGATCAAAATAGAGGTTAGTCAATTTCGATGTTTTCACAGCTGTCATAGTCTATCTAGACGCATAAATTTGATTGATTTGAGAAAAGTATTATACAAGCCAACATACAACTAGGCATTGATGGACTTAGGTATGTATTTTGTGTGCGTATTTTACACGTTCGTCGATCAAAGCCTTTTCTTCCTGGTCGCTGCAGCAATGTACCTACTATTATATCCATTATATCTAATATATAAAATTCTCGTGTCATGGTGTTAAACTTTGAACTCCTCCGAAACGGCTTGACCGATTCTCATGAAATTTTGAGTGCATATTGGGTAGGTCTGAGAATCGGACAACATCTATTTATCAACCCCCTAAATTTTAAGGCTGGTCCACACGATTTTTTTTTTAATTTTTTTACATTTTATTTTATTTGTTTGATTATGAGTCAGCATTAAAAAATACATATAACTTCAAATTTTCACCCATCTACGATCAACAGTTACATTTGTATCGCGATTTTAATATCGGCAATACAACGTTTGCTGGGCCAGCTAGTATTAGATAAAAGTTGTCAACGCTAGAAATGGTGGTTTATTAATGTAGCATTTATAACAGTTGCCAGTCACCGCTATATTTTTGCTATTACATTATTAGTATATTTTTATACAATGAAAAGAACACATATTACCTATACTAAAAAAATATTGTCTGTCCCACTTTCTGCTCCGACCGAACTCCGAAACGGCTGATCCGACTATCTGGTAAGCGTAACTTAGGGCTCTTTTAGTTGAGAAAATGATTTAGGATTCCGCGCAAAAAAAGAAAAGCTTGTGAGATTGTAAATTAATCAGATACAATGGTGGCCACGTAAAGGCGCGCGCAAGTGTTAGCGGGCATCCTCTCGTGAGCTCAACATAACATTATGTTACGTAACTGTGGTAACATACTGTACAACAAAGGCTTATCACGCTCGTAGGACGAGATTGAGGTTTAAATGGAGTTTTAATAACACGCTTTACGCCCTGTGCTTGCGCAGAGAAAGGCCGTTCCGGTCTAAATCATGTTCAATTTCGTTTTTCTCGACGACCGCGACACACGGTTCAATTTCGATTTCTTTATTATTATGAAAACTTGCATTTTCATTGGAGCGGACCATACACTTCTTAAGAAACAAGGATCGCGTGATAGTACAGACTTAGCAATGCTGATTGATAACTTAGCAGTGGTTATCATTTATAACTTAAACATCAAGAGCGCCATTTGTTTCCGAAGCGGTAGTAGTATCTAGTAGTTATTAGAAATGACATCAAAAAGAATTCTAAAGGAATCAATTTTGAGAAAATAAATGCCTTTTATGCCTTTTATCTTTATTTCCAACATCTAATTTCTATTGTAATTCAAATGGTTGCTATTTTGTGTCCATCTTAAAAGAAAAGGTTACAGTGATTTCTGCTGTTGCAAAATAGATTCTTATATGTATTTGTCTCATTCTTTGTTATCGGAGTCAGAAGAGCTAATTGATTCCTGCTTCCGAATTCCACCCTCGCACTACACGCCACAAATTAATAATAATAATAAAATATTTTGTTTGCAACTAAAAACACACAAAAAATAAAACCATTCTTAAATTAAATTAAATTTGAAATTAAACAATAAAACACTCCATACTTATTAAAAGACTAGGAACCTTAGCCGCAAATAAGCTCAAGCTCGGCATATGCTGGCACACATATTATGCATGCTCAGCGCCGATCTTCCGCTTGAGCCATTGTGACTTCGTAACTGTCCCAACACTTATACGCTATAAATATACAAATTTAATACGAACATTAAACTAAACACAAGCAATGGGAAAAACTTTGAATTTAAAATATTACTACAACATATTACAATTATTAGAATATTATTACAATTAAAAACAAGGTAAAATGAAATGAAATTAGGATATCATCCCCACCACCTGGATGTGTGGCGTCTTTCTGCGATTTTCAAGGAACTTTCTTCCACTTATAACCAAGCTGTGAAGTGAGCTTCCTTGTGCGCTGTTTCCAAGACGATACGACATAGGTACCTTCAAAAAAACGTATACAGGACAAGTAGGTACTTCAGTTATAAGTTCGTCCGTGCAACAGAGTTGGTAGGTATAGTGGGGAACAATAACTATATCGTATCGTTATTTAGTTAAAATTTATTATTTTGTATATTAATGTTGAAATCTAAGTAGTTATCTCAAATAATTTACTAACTTCAGGTGGATATTGCGTCCAAACCAAAGAGTTTATATAACCTAGATGTAGAACGCGCGCTTGTTGAGATTTTCTTGCTGACCTTACTTCCTAGAACTGTCATTCGAGCCAGGTCCCGAGTTAGGTTGACCGGGTTGTACCTACCGTGTTTTTTTCCCAAGCTTCCTTCCTATGAGCCTGGCGCGAGGTCTTGTAAGTCACCAGCCCCCTTAATGATGACCGACGAGTTATTAGTCTCTAATTACCAAATAATGCCGAGGATATTAGTGTATCGGTCATGCATGGCTAGCTCAAGGATTCATCGCGACAAGTCCCGATAAACTTGCATATTTTGCATAGGTTGATATTTAAGTCGCGAAGTAATTGCTGTATCCACAAGACTCAGGTTTTTGTATCAACGACTAGTGATGGGAAAAATTTAAATTTATAGTCGTGTTTTATATATCAAACGCCTACTATTGGTCTGCGTAGAAGTAATTCATGTGCCCATGTGATTCAGTCGGATTTGACCCCTATGCCATTCATTTTAATTTTACCACTTCATTTACAATCGTAAAACTAACCAGAGTTACTACATATTATGATACGATAACGATTTTGATTATTATCTTGTATTTTCTTTGATTATTAAAAAGCGTGTAATTGTAACTGTGTTTTTACTTTTACATTAGATTTTGACTTTCCAGATCCCGTTTTCAGGGGGACCAGGCCCCTGTTTTATTTAAATATTACTTTGTATACATTTTAGTTTTGATGGTTATAATGACTGAGTTATGAGTTGATACCTTATCTTTTTTTAGTTTTCTTGATATTAATTGACATCAATGGGACTAAGTCGTCACGCTCAGCCTTGTAACTCTCGTTCGAGTAACGACGGATCTTCACTCACGTGTTTCGTATTAGCTCGCCATGATAAAGTTATCAATCTGTCATTTTCTTATTGAACAAAAAATACTAGTGAATAATTAACATTTTACAGACCATCGTGTTTGTCGTTGAGTTTGTTTTGAAAAGCCCTATTCGTCTGTCGTCTTACAAAATAGTCTGAATATGCACTCTAAAGATATATAAATGTACTCTTTGGTTAGATTCTACCGCCAAATGTCAAGTAAGTTGACCTCTTGAACTTGCGGTGTTGAAACGTGGTTGAAACTGGGTCGCTCTCAATTTGATTGTCTAACGTTACGTAGTCTTTTGTACTTATTTTACGTCATTAATTCAAAATACACCGAACCATTTAACTTCCGGAACTGTGTATTTTCGTGTACTTTTAAGGAAAATCCATCAAATGGTAAGAAAGTTAAGTGTCAGAAAGCTTTGATTGATACGAAAGTAACCATAAGGATAAATGTGTGTTTGTTCCTTTTTGTCGCTCTAGGGACCAAAGGGGGGGGGCATTCCTACGCCAATCAAATCGATTCAGTAATTTAAAACTAGTAGGTATGTACCTATCTAGATGTTATATATAAAATTCTCGTGTCACAATGTTAGTTAGCTTACTCCTCCGAAACGGCTTTACTGATTTTTACCAAATTTTATATGTATATTCAGTAGGTCTGAGAATCGGCTACTATCTATTTTTTATCCCCCCTAAATGTTAAGGGTCCACCCCTTAATTTTATTTTTATTTTTAAACGTGACGTTGACGTAATTATTTGTTTTTATTTTTTTATGATACAACATTAAAAAATACATACAACCCTAAATTTTCAACCCTCTACGATCAACCTCTATTTTTGTATCGCGATTTTTATATTATTCTGTTCCATCCACAAATAAGCTATAGGGTTGCAAGATGATAATGGATCAATACTTACAATAATTATAGTACGATAAATTTGGTAGGTCTGAGAATTGGTAGCATCTACTTTTTACACCCCAGATTTTTTTTTATTACTTTCTATGGCAATACAACGTTTGCTGGGTCAGCTAGTAATATATAATTATCAAATTAGTTATCTATAGGTTTAACTTTACGCTTTGTTCTATTATGTCTTGTCGAATCGAATTGTAGAATTATATTACGTACCTATTCTAGGGATTATGGTATGAAATTGCCGTTTTGTCCTGAAAAACTGAAACATTTTTTTGCCAAGTAAAATACATATATTTATTTCTTCCAAGTATTTAATACCTTTGGTGTCTTTACATTTCCGGCAGAAATTTATCTCTGAAAGCGTTTTGTATTGCTTCTTGAGAATAAAATGTTTTATCATGCAAAAATAATCGTTTATTAAATTGCAATATTTTATTTCTTATGACATGATCTTTAATCATGTCTTAAGTCCATGTCATACCTACTCCCGTAACAATTGGGAACTCTACTCTCGAAATTATTGACGGGTAGGTACGTCTTGGACCTTTACCTTGGACAGTTAATACAGTTAAGCAGGTCCAATTTCGCAAAAAGAGGTCAGTCGTCGAAATTTAAATCGGATGGGCAGCACTCGGGAACCTCCGTAAAATATTCTCGTCCCAAATACCGCAGTGTCTAAAGGTGAAGTGTTTGAATGAGACAGATGTTAAAGCTCTGTCAGAAGGCAGTACTCGAAGTTGCCCTCCGAGATTGAATCAGAAATGAGGAAACCCGATGGAGAACCAAAGTCACCGATATAGCCCAGACGCAAGTAGTTCGAAGGACAGAAGGATAGGCAGTTATGTCCACGAATGGCGACCGCGTACTGGAAGTCTGCGTCTTCACTGTGTTGGTAGTCCCAAGATGGACCGGTGATCTATCGTCGTGGAGATCTTTAGGGAGGGGTTTGTCCAGCTGTGGACGTCTTTCGGCTGTCAAGTATGGCAACTACGTAGTATTTCGGCGGATACTATAATGTTATATAATTTCTATATCGATAGGCAGAATCTATGAATAACAGATTTTTTATTTTATTGTTATACGCTGATCATTCATTGCATGTTAGTTGAAGTCAATCCACAAGAATTATAACATTAATGTATTCTTATGCATTATTGTATCGATAGGCTAGTTTTATAGAAGAGGAGGGCAAATGATCATACATTAGAGTTACCTGATGGTATACCATACTGTCTTGTAACTCCAGAGGAATCACAAGAGCGTAGCCGACCTTATAAGACGGCATTTATGTACAATATATGAATTATTGTGACCCAAAAACACATTGATATGTGGTAAGCGATGGTAAGGGCCAACCTATTGTGACACCGATACTAAACCACTACTACTGTTTAGTAAAATCGGTGACAATCTGTTACTTCAATGTTACACTTTGCTTAGGCTATTTTTAGTGATACCTTAATGTGTTTACATATGGATACTTCGATATTTAGAATTTTCTTTCGTCAACATTTTGCTAAACGTAAAAATACATAACAAAATAAAAAAAACGATTTCACAAACTGAAAAGCATAAAATAACTTAATAAAGATTTAATTTAATACACCTCTTATGCAAATCTTATAACTTTAATATTAATAAAATACTATAATTTGTATGTGCTACCTATCATAAGATTTGCATAAGAGGTAAGCTATTTTATACTTTACAGTTTTTGTGGTCGGTTTTTATTAATCAGGTAAACAGTAAGATTTCATTGCTTCTTATTGTCATATATTAAAATATAGTATTTTTTTTTAGGTAGCAATGGGTTAGGCCTATGAATGGTTCCGCCTGCCCTAAACAATAAAGATTTCACGTTCTTATCGACAAACGCGTTAAAAATAATAATATATAATCAATCTAAATGAAAACTCCCAAAATAGCAGTACGCAAACTATAATAACATCATCCACGTAAACAAAAATATTCATAAAAAATTTTCATAAAATTAAAACTACTGTCAACTTTTTTTGGGACCAAATGGCAAATATTCCGGATCAAACTAACGGTGTACATACTTAAAAAATATACCAATCGAATTGAGAACATCCTCCTTTTCGAAGTCGTTTATAAACTAATAATAAGCATTGGTAAGGTTTGTTGAAATTCTTACAATATGCAACGTGCTTCTCGCTTCGTGCTCGATACGGCTGCCGTTATCGCAGACAGTGATAACACAGCTTATCAGTAAGTGTACAATCTCACTCTAAACCAGTTAAGACCACGTGGTAACAATACAGGTAGGTGACTCTGTCTATATTACCACAATATGCTACTCTTAGACACGGACGAGTAAAATAAGATGGACTCCGTGTCACCTTACATAACAGTGAGGCACCAAAACAAGCCGGTAAACATATAAATACATAGCTCCACGCATACACTTAACATAACACTAATACAAGCCGATCGGCCGCCATTATGAGATTTGCCATAGTCTGTGACAGATCAGTTTGCGTCGCAATAAAATATTTTAAAAATGCCGTCGTGCGTTGTGAAAAAGTGTAAAAACAATACTATAAAAGTATTTGTGAATATATGATTATTTAATGGAGAAAAAATTGTATATCTGGTATACCCCGTAACCGCACACACACTAGCATAAAGGTGCTTCACTTGCTAATATCACGGCGGGGAGTCCTTCTTTTTTTACCAGTCCGTGCTCTTAGATCATTATTTATACATCTAGATAGACTGTGACAGCTGTGAAAACGTCGAGAACATTGAGGTTGTCAGCTAACCGCTATTTTGAGCAATACATACACACTAACACAACGTGACATACAAATCGCGAGTGCGACTTAGCTCGTCACGCACACAAAAGTAATAAACCTGGCCTGTTTTCTTTAGTTGTCTACCAGCAAGAGGCTCTTTCTAGACGTAGGTATAAATTATCATTGTTCTTTGATACCTCCGACCTGTGGATTTTATTAGATTCATACACACAGTAGGTTTCATGAATACATATACTTAATATATAGGTATATTATTTATACTCGTATCATACTGATTTATATATGTAAATCCAGTGTCCTGATGTTTGTTCCCAGTGAACTCCTACACTAATGCACGAATTTTAATGGGGATTACTTCATGGAGTGCAGTTTAG
Source organism: Leptidea juvernica (assembly GCA_949711755.1). Lineage (NCBI taxonomy): Eukaryota > Metazoa > Arthropoda > Insecta > Lepidoptera > Pieridae > Leptidea > Leptidea juvernica. Next base: position 7,105,651 of record CATIXQ010000035.1, read on the forward strand.
TCCAACTTGAGAGATAGGATAGTTTTTATTTCGACTTAGGACCCATAATTATTTTTATTTCCAATATTTGTTTTGTATAGACATATTTCTATGAGAGAATTTATTGACGCACGGTTTGACAGTTCTGTTGTGAAACAATTTCATTATAACAACAGGGAGCATATTTTACGAAATAATTCTTGATGTTATGAAATATTATTGAAAAATTCATAAAAAAAAAGTATTTTAATTATTATGTACAGAACAACGTCTGTCGGGTCAGCTAGTAAGAAATATAATTATTCAATATTAAGTAAGTAATTAATTACTATAAGTAAGTGAAAACCTCATTAGCATTTTTATTATTTGTAAGTCGATGAAACGAAAAAGCGCGACAGTAAAAAGAGACAGACACATTGATTCATAAGATTGAACGTGGGAGAAAATGAGATAGGAAACTAGAACTAGAAGAACATAAATATGGTAGCGGTGATAGTAATGTCTTTCATACCGTTTGATTTGATGTGTCGTCCCAGCAAAATATACCAGGACTTCATATGCAGTTTAGAGGCTAACGCACAATGCAGGTTTCACTTGACATGTGTACTTTGTACGCACGCAATATTTTTAAATACAGAACGATCCAATATCAGTAAATATACATAATATATTTAACTTAGATAATATAATATGGATTATCGCACAAACAAAATCTTTACTTACTTATATCATTTCAACCTTCCAGAATTATCAACTTCATCTTAAAAGAAAATTGAACAAAAGTATGATAAGATTCAGATATGTTTTTATATCCATCAAAAGTGTCTTCAAATTATTTAGATATGTTATATTGTTGTTACTTGTAAAAATAAAAGTAACTCTTTCAAACAGCATACAAAAAATGCATGTGTACCAAATCTACGTGCTTATAAATTAAATTAAATAGAAGTATTTAACGCGTGAACTTGATATCGCTGATAAATTAACTGTCACAAAAGGGGTGCCATCTATGTGTCCTCCAAGTTAAATAATACTAGTGGAAATTGTGGGCCAAAATGTAATAAGTTGTGATAGGATGTAAAAAAAATCTCAAATTTTTTATCTTGCAATACCAAAAAATAGCTTAATTGTCAATCTGGTTCAACATTTCAAGTTATCATAATTCGCACTGGCGAAGATCTCTCTTAAACAACAAGAGCATGTACCTACTTGTAAACTTAATAACAGTGCAGCGCATTTGGGTGTCATAGAACATTTAAAAAACTACAAAGACTAGATGCAATACTTTGTATTTTGCCCTTTTTGCGAATGGTCGCAATAAAAATAGTCAAATAGAAGCAAACAGATTATTTTTGCCTCCAATATATAACTAAGTACATTGAACAACAATGAAGTCGCTGGTTTTATCAATACCACACCTTACAAATATGTACTTACATATTTCGTGGAACTTATCCTTCGCACTCTTTGAACAGGCTTTTTTTGTGATCTTCGGTATTTATTATCTTCATCAGCAACTTCTACGTTATTTTTTTCCTCTAAAACAAACCAATCCGTAACTGAACCACGTCTTATTGTTTTACAAATATCACTAGCACGCTTCACTTCCAAAATTTTATTTAATTCAGCTTTGAAGTCATCACTAGGTTTATTCACTTTTGCAACTTGGAAAACTTTTGGCGAAGGCAACGTGCTGAACGAAGCACTTTTGCGTTTCTTGCTTTTGGTTAGTGTTTCGTTTGTTTTCGTGTAAGATTCACAATCACTTAAATATGCTTCACTAAACAGGTCCACGGTTTTGTCGAATTCGTCGAGTAGATCTTGAACAGAGTCAGACTTCATTATGTTTACAACAATGCCACTTGATGCTGATGTTGTAGTTGACATATTTGAGTTGTGATCAGAATCTTGAGGCAGCTCTCGGATACTTTTCAAATGTACGGTATCTACTTTATCATAGTAAACATCAGCCAGGTGCTCTAGGCTTTCGTTAGAAGACCACGGATCCAAAAGCGTATCAGTGCTTCCATATGCATACGATTGGTTCTTCGATATTTTTGACTTTCCATTAATTTCTAACTCCAATTCATCACAAGCTCTAGGCAGAAACTCGAAACTCTTACTGCGTTTGTAAGAGGGTCTACCAGACCTTTCTCTCTTTTCAACTAAATCTTTATTTCTAAAAAACCAGAAACGTTTATTAGTCTTGTACTCGTGTTCAAGCTTATTTTCTTCAATTTTGAATATAGCCTTGCCTGGGTTTCCTTCTTCAACAATGGTTTTGGGCTTCTCTGAATGTTTGTCCCTTGCAAAAAAATTCATTTTGGAAATTTTTTCCCTAAAACTGAAAGATTTTTTGAGAGGAGAATGAGAGGTGTCTTCGTCTGAATTAATTGATCTATCTGAATATGGTGAGTCAATAACAGGCACTGGTAAACAGGATGTTAGAAATCCAGATGATTTCGCGACGACCAACTCCTTAGATTGTCTCCTCACGGGTAGTGTGTGTGGTTTGAATCTATCTGGAAGATCTCCGAGCAGACCACGCTCAATCATTTGCAGGTTTTCAGCGTTGAGCTTCCTGAGAACGTCAGGTCTTTTGACAAAAGGTTTTTTCTTCTCGTCCATTTTGTATGCGTCATCACCAGCCTGCGATGGGTTTCTAACTACGATATCGCTTTTGTGGTATCTCTAAACTGATAAAGATTGATAACGTTCTATCTCAAAGCTGGTGACATTTGGACATAGATATTTTGTTTCTTAAATAGAAGGTGTACTCCACTGTTATTTTAAAACTACTTTTTATAATATGCTCTTTTGCATATTGTGAAAACTAGATTCGAGGAGTTTGACCTTACAACAATAAAACTTATGAGTTTTATGTACACACATTTTATTTTTATTTGTTTTTCGGATTGATAATAATTACAATTTGAGAGAATATTCCACTTTTTTTAGTAACTGTGCAAATTTAATTTTCTTAGAAACACATAGATACATGACCAGGATACATTAGAATTTATCAATATCTATTTTTATAGAAAACCTAATTAGTATATTATATCGTCTAATTGTGCTACCATAACTATTATTTTGTACATACAAATAATTTTATTGTAACCTTATTTTATATGTTTAGCACAAAAAATAATTTTCATTCTTGTTCTGTGTCCTGATGAAATGATCGAAGCCATTAGTTTCTCTGCCAATGATTGCTCTGTCACTGAATCACAAAAGCGTTGCTGGCTATTAACATGTAAGCGAGTACGTAATAGAGTAGTAAAAAATATAGGCTGGCCATATATGGTAGATAGTTTTCTTCATTGATCTGGTGGACCTGACACTGATCACATGGCGCTGCGAAGAGACACCTCGCTTCATTGTGTGTCTACCGGAAATAGAAGACGTAAGGGCAGCTGGAATTGTCGAGGACCCAGTGCTCTGTGGCAACAGCTGGATCACTTGGCGTTGCGTAGACACGTCGCTTCATTGCGTGTCTTCTACCGCATCACTTCATTATCACGGGGAGAGTTCGGAAGAGCTGTTTGACCCGATTACGGCTTTAATTAATGAATTCCACCATCTAACGACACGCCACAAATTAAACATCAATACCATCCGGCCATGTGATTTTACTCCGGTTTTCAAGAAACTTTCACACACGTACTCTAGCCACGTCTCCACCTTTGGAATTGCTCACATCCATAGCCGCCATGGGTTTTGTTTACTTTCTATCAGGTCAACCACTTGCCTCTTTACTTTCTTTATTTAATAAAAAACTAATGCCTACACTGAAAGTCACATCCTTGTTTAGTGTTGGATGATACAATATGGGTAAAATAAATAATACAATACCTTCTTAAGCAAGTGATAAGTTAACGAAATACAAAGCATGTGAATACTAAATCGATGGGATCCTGGCAACAGAAGTTTGTTTATCTATGTTTATTGGTTACCGTAACATTTCGGCTTACATTTTCAAACGGAAATATTGTCTAGTTCCCACGACAGTACAGTGTTGTGTGGACGGTGAACATAATGGTGTTTTGTTACAAACTTATAACAGAATCACCGATGCGGTCGACATGTGGCTCTCCTGTGAAAACACCAAAGCAGTGCTTATCTTACTGTGCGTATTTTTTATTAAAGACCTCGATGAAATGTTCCGGGGTAGTTTTAGAGTTTTAATTTTATTTTCTCAAACAGGTGAATAGAATTCCTTGCATATACAAAAACAATTGTGGTCTGATCTGTTAGTATAAATTCAAATTCTAACTATATGTTTTGAAGATAATAAGCAATAAGTTACTTCATCATCATCAGCCGCAAGACGTCCACTGAAGGACAAAGGCAAAGCAGATCGTCGGTCCATCTTGTGGAGGGCCTTCCAAAACTGCGTCTTCCGATACGTAGTCTTAGTAGTTACTAAAATATTAATTTATGTAATCCGGCAAGAGGTTCACGTGATGAAAAGTAGATGAAGCAACTGTCCATGTACATCAGCAACACCAGGGGTCAAGGAATCCGTTAGCGTGGGTTCCTTTAAGGTGGGAGGTTCCTCAAACCTTGAAGGTCTCTTAGTCGTTTCGGTTCGGGAATACTGCAGCCGGTAATTGTTTCCACAACCTGGCTGTGCGTGACAAGTTTCTGGTAAAACCCGCGGTTATAGAATGCCAAACGTTAAAATGATGCGGGTGGAATTGCGCATTTTGACAAATTTGTCAAACCTGATGGTTCAACCTGAAGAACTCCTCTGAGCAGTCCCCGTGATAAATGCGGTAGAAGATGCAGAGACCATTTACCAATGGGAGGCTCCTTTGCACAGGATGCCGGCTAGATTATGGGTACCACAACGGCGCCTATTTCTGCCGTAAAGCAGTAATGTGTAAACATTACTGTGTTTCGGTCTGAAGGGCGGAAAATCAGACGTAACATCTTATGTCTCAAGGTGACGAGCGCAATTGTAGTACCACTCAGAAATTTTGGGTTTTTCAAAAATCCTGAGCGGTACTGCATTGTAATGGGCATGGTGTATCAATTACCATCAGCTGAACATCCTGCTCGTCTTGTCCCTTATTTTCATTAAAAAAAAAGAGAGAACCCACATCCCACGCAACGCCAAAGAATCAAGCCGGAGGAGGATCGGATATAACTTTATCGGCGATGATTCGAGCCACTCTTCGTTGTGTGGGGTCAAATGGAAAAAGCTGGCACTGAAAAGGCGCCTGCCCAAGGGTGAGAACAGTATGTGAGGCCAAATTTGCACCTTATATAGTTGCAGGCGTTCTGCATACACCAAGTTTTTTAAAGGCCTTCTAAATGACCACGGATCTGAACGTCGCTCGATATATCGACGCCGAGTACCTAATCCGTGGCAGTTCGAATCGAGGGGATACGACAAAGGGAGACTTTTTAGCAAAGCGATATCCATTCTGTGGTAGTGATAAAATTACGCAGCGGCCATCTTCCATTTCCCGAATTCGTTCTCTGCAACCCTGAGGACCTTGGAAACGATATTTATATTGTTAAAATCATAATCAGTCATTCGTTATACTGAAGATGGACTCGACCTTAAGTATGTATTGTGCCTCCTGTTACTGTTAAAATTTGTTAGAAATTAGGGATACTTGAATTATATTCTAAGGTCAAATAGTCATTTTCTATATCCCTGAGATTGTGTGGCCAAATTTTATGATGTTGAAATGAGTCTTTAGGCTTCAAAGCGTAACCAACAAACAAACATTCCTGTTTAAAAAATATAAGGATATTAATAGAGACTCGTACGAAACTTTTATATTACAAACCTGTAGCAGATAAGAAAATATTATACAAAGTAACTTGTTACATCGAGGTATGTGTAGTTTTTTTAGATATCACTTTATAAATAATATATTGTATTATGTATATAAAGCGTTCTTACACTTCTCGGATACCAAACAGCCGCTCGAATTGTCGGGGACCCAGTGCTATGTGAACGGCTCGATCACCTGGCGTTGCGTAAAGAGGTTGCATCACTGTGTGTCTTCTACTGCATTTATCACGGGGGGTGTTCCGAAAAGCTGTTTCACCTGATTCTTGCCGCCGAATTCCACGCCACAAATTTGGATATCATCCCCACAATCTTGATGTGTGGCGTTCCTCCACAGTGCGGTTTTCAAGGAACTTTCTTTCACGTACAACGAAGCTGTGGAATGAGCTTCCTTGTGTTTCCGGAACGATACCTTCACAAAAAGCGCGTATACCTTCCTTAAATGCCGGCAACGTTCCTGTGATACCACTGGTGTTACAAGAGAATGTGGGCGGCGGAGATCATTTAAAACCAGGTGACCCGTACGCTCGTTTGTCCAGATTTTCCAAAAAAAGACGTTACATAATTTAGAATGAGGATAGGATAAAACTCCTGATTTAAACAGTCAGTGAGTTATCCCTTGTCCACATACGAAGAACAACATATACGATCTTTCTTTTTCGTTCGTTAGCTTTATTTCGTCGTCGTTAGTTGTATGTAGCCACGACACTACAATAAATTGGACGTGACTGATTGAAACTATCGAAACCATAATTCTTATAGGTAATGTGATTTATTTTTTGAATATTCAAATATTTTATTCAACATAGGATTCTAAATCACTTATTGAACGTGAAAAACCCATTCAAAATAGACTGCCTCAGACCTGAGAAGAACGGGCGCAAGAATTTCATTTTTAAATATGGATTATAATGTAATATCGTACAATAAACATATATAATTAAAGAGCCTGAGGGTATCCGCTTCATTCCCAGTCTTTCCCACACAAACGTTTTTTTAAATTCTTTTACATTTCGTAACATTTGTTTTGTATATTTTCTGGGATAATATTGTACAAGCATATAGATCGCCCAATAAAAGACTTACTGAGTCGATTAACCGAGTAGTAGGCATAACAAGTTCGTGTTTGTTCCTCGTGTTAACAATATAATTGTGACAGTTTCTAGCAAATTCCTCAATGCGCTTATGAACATATAGAACATTATCAAGAATATATTGAGAAGCAACAGTTAAAATGTTTATTTCATTAAAGATTATATTACATATACGTGAGTAACACTGAAAATGTTTAGAACTGGCCAGTTAGAAACATTGCTAATGAAAACTTTTTTTGAATTTGAATTTTAGAACTCTTTGGTAACCTAATGTAGTATATTGCATTCATTTGTCATTTGTTTTTGTGAATTGGAATTCCGCAAAACAGACTGTTGAATATTAGACTATGGCAGATGTCGAGATAATGAGTCATCCGCCATTTAGCCCTGACCTGGCGCCCTGCTACTTTTATTTATTCCCAACAACTAAAGATAAAATTCGAGGTATTCGCTTTACGAGCCCTGTAGATGCGGTGAAAGCGTACGAAAATGCCATAGAAGAGACCCCTAAGGAAGAATGGGCCTACTGCTTTTCTCAGTGGTTCCATCGAACGCGACGATGTGTAGAGAGGAACGGAGATTACTTCGAAAAGCCGTTTAACATTAAGCCGTTTTTCATTTTCTAAACATTTTCAGTGTTACCTAGGTACTAGCTTAAGCACACCATCAAATTAAGTTACTTATTATGTTATGCTATGTAGATATAGTCTCTGTTTTTGTTCGGAATTGATTTAAATTTATTATAAAAACGTTTTTACAAAAGTTATTCATAAGTAATGGTATACACTGCAATATGGGATATATTGCAGTGTATATACGTTCAGTTCTACGGGGTTTTCCAAAAATTTGTGAATTCGAGTTTATAATTTATTACGATTAAGTGCACAGGCATGGGTTGTGCTCACTGACCTGCATAAATACCACTGGACAGGCTGTTCCATATGTTTGACAGAAATATTTTTGTGCCTATTTGAAGCGCCACTCACGAGCGTCCAGAGAAATAACTATGACGTATAATACATATGGCTCAACACTCATTACTCTGAAGTATTTTTACATTTAAAATCAACGTAATAAAGTACACAATTTTTTTTTTGTAAGTAGTTTCCCACCATCTATCGATGTTTGCTGAGGTTGTCATCACTAGTTTTAGTACCGCAGACTCTCGCTACATGGCCAACAGCGCCAAAATGACGAATATCAAACAGGCACAAAAGCAATTTGACAGCCGCCGGTTTATAGTAGAGGGCAGTGGTTGTGCCTCATTGATACGCAATCAAAGTTGAGGTGGTTTGAGGTCAGCTGTGAGTGATCAGCACCTTGACTATGGATGTTATTATAAATTTAATGTCTTATTTTAACAAAGCATACAAGATTTTATGACTATACGTCACTCGAACGGTTGGCTCAGTTGAAGGAGCACTCGCACGGAACACTAGGTCGTGGGCTCGAGTCCAGCATCGTTCATAAAATTTTCTTTTCAAATTTTATTTGTGTATTTATCCTAGAAGTGAGGGTTATCACATTGAAAAAAAAAACATAACAAATTGTCTTATTTTAATGTGATATCATTGACAACTTTATCCTCGACGATTCGTTATCGTCCAAACACATGAGCTCTGCCATTATAAAGAATTTTGGTAGTTTAGTTTTACTACCGATAGCCACGGACTAGTAAACAAGAAGGACTTTTTGCGCCGTGAACGTTACCAAGTGAAGCACCTTTATGCTAGTGTGTGTGCGGTTACGGGGTATACCAGTTACACAATTTTTCTCCCTTAAATAATCATATATCCACAAATACTTTTATATTATTGTTTTTACACTTTTTCACAACCCACGACGGCATTTTTAAAATATTTAATTACAACGCAAACTGATCTGTCACAGACGATGGTAAAACTCATAATGGCGGCCGATCGGCTTGTATTAGTGTAAGTGTATGCGTGGGGCTATGTATTTACACGTTTACCGGCTTTTTTTGGTGCCTCACTGTTATGTAGGGTGACAGGGAGTCCTTATTTCTTATCGATAGCCTGTATTCTTGAAAAATTTTTTTTTAGATAAGAAGTTTTTAGCTTCCTTGTTTTAACAATGGATTAATGAAAGAATACTATATTAGGAGTCTTCTCAAGGTGACTTAGTAATATTATTAAAGCTCTCTTCGATTTCATTTTCAAAAGTCCACTAGTAGGAGGCTTCTTTGCACACGACACCGGCTAGAATGTGGGTACCACAACGGCGCCTATTTCTGCCGTGAAGCAGTAATGTGTAAACATTACTTGACTGTGTTTCGGTCAACTGAGACTTGACATCTTATGTCTCAAGGTGACGAGCGCAATTGTAGTCCCGCGCAGAATTTTTGGGTTTTACAAGAATCCTGAGCGGCACCGCATTGTAATGGGTAGGGCGTATTAATTACCATCAGCTGAACGTCCTGCTCGTCTCGTCCCTTATTTTCATGAAAAAAAAATCCATAACATATATCTTAAGATCCTTAATTTTCATCTTTTTAACTTCTTGCTTTAGTGGGCATATGTATAATATTCTTATAATTATTTTAAACTTCATCCACCATTCTTCGTGTCATTATCAAATGAAACAATTGAGATTGAACTTTTTGAAAGAGCCTCTTCATCGTCTAAGCTCGCCAGTTCTGCCTCTGTGAACAATTTGGCCAATTCCAACTTAATTACTGCTTGCCTTCTGACTGGTAAACGTTTAAATGTGTCTGCATAGTTTAAGAAGAGATAGTCTATTTTATCTAGCTCTTCTGTGCAAGTTTTTTTAGGCGATTTAAACGACGTGAATTCAATAGTTTTCACCGTAGACTCGTGTCTATTTTCTCTTATTTTCCTCTTTTTCCTTCTGGTAACTTCTTGCAAAAGCGGGTCGGTTTCTGCAGTTCTTATATTTAAATAATCGTCAAGGAACTCCATTTGTGAGGCCCAGATCCAGTTTTTTAAATTATTTGCACACTTGATGTTAGGGTTGTTGACGGACTTTTTGTGTTTTACGTAAGTGTCGCGTAGGTTTTTCCATCTTTCTTTTATCGCCTCATCTGAAATGATAAATTACATGTTTACAATCTTTTAAATATTAATACAATAAAGTAAATCTAGTAATACACAAATAAAATTTGAAAACATAATTTATGAACGATGTGGGACTCGAACCCACGATCTCTCGCGTTCCGTGCGAGCGCTCTTTCCAACTAGTCAACCGTTCGAGTAACGTATCGTTTATAAAATCTTGTATGGTTTGTTCAACTCTCAGGTGGCTTCATCTATTTTATTTGTGTAATTATTCCCAGAATTGAGGGTTATCACTTTAAAATATAAATTTGTTTTTTAAATCTAGTACTGTTCCGTAATTTTTTTTCTGTCGGTACGGTTCGTTTTTTATTTTGGTGTATATTATGTGTATATTTTATACTAGATTTGACACAATGTTACAAATTGCAACAATACGAAACTATTTTAAATGTATAAAGGATATACCTAACTCAATATAGCTCTCAATTTAATTTGTTTTGTCAACATCAACGCTATTTAAACTAAATTAAATGCTCAAATGCAAACTTTTGTTTTGGGTTTTCTCAATAATTTAAATTGGTACCCTCTAAAGCCTTCATAAATCAATTCATCTATACGGAAAGCCGCATAAAACTTTTGTCTCTGAATCAAAACTTGCCCTGCCTGGCTCGCAACACAAACTAACGCATGCGCGGTCGCACACATACGATACGATTTCCGATACCTAATTTATAAAAAGGAAAATCGAATAGAAATTCCGTAGGTACTTGTACGTCGGTACATACCATATGTATGAATTTATCACGCTTGGACGGTTGGTTATCCGAACGGAATAACATGAATGAGGAAAATGAAATCAGTTGACAGATGACGGCTATTATCTTGTAAAAAACGGAGATAGTCGAAATCCACTACGTTTTATGCAACTGTTTGCTTTCAAACTTAGCCGGATTATACTTCTTCGCCAATCACCATACTGTAATTACTAATTACCTGCTACTATTTCAAACTTATGTCAAATCTTTGCACTTTTCATTGGTACATAACTTTTCAACTTTTATTTAGTCAGTCCCGCCTTATTACATAGTATTTACATCCTCTTTGCATGTAACCTTTATGTATAACGATAAATCGAAATATCTATAGCCTATTATTAATAAATAATATGAATGTCAGTATCGCTGTCAGTGTTATTTACAAAAGTCAACCCTATTGCAAAGTTTTCTATCGACAGATTAAACATTTGTACGCGTATATATTTGATTTCATATTTGTAATAAACAAGATCATCAATACGAAATACGTCAATAAAGCATGACCTATTTAACTTACCACTATCACCCCCGATTTCGCACATAATTTCTGTCCAAGCTGCGGCCTTTCTGTGCGGATTTTTATAATCACTATGCCTTGAATCGTACAAAAATGGTCTTTCTTTCACTGCTTCGATTAATGATTCGTTAAAACTGTTCATTTTGATATAGTTTTAGCGTAACAGTTGGATAAACGGAGAAACTGACGGCACGTGCGAACTCCACGCGAATGCGGGGCGAACTGGTTGTTGTTCCGCACCCCGCAGCCGTCCGCTTTGAATACGAACGACGCGACGCGACGCCAGACGAATCACAAAGACACCGATCCGCGTTCCGTTCGATATTAGGTATTTTATATTTCGTTCCGCTTTCGCCTTATTCCACCGTCACATAACAAGATGAATATTATTGCGTTGTATCATTCTCGACACTTCGAGATGATTAGAATATTGAAATATTTATATAATAAATTGCATCTTTTGTTTGTTTTGGGAGTATGTAGGTAAATATTATATTAATATTTTAACTACTATTATACTGACGTTTCGCTTATAATTAGGTAACTGTAGGTATATGTGTTAAAAAGTATTTTCCTTAATAATTACAATAATTTATCCTGATGCTTCTGCTGACTACTGTAATGACGCGGACTTCTAGAAAATTATCGCAAGAAGCAAATAAAAAGCGGCCAGGTGCGAATCGGACTCGCCCATTAAGGGTTCCGTAGCAGCAAGTAACAAAATATAAAAGTTATATAGATAGGAAAATGATATTAAATTATTTAATTGGAAAAGGCAAAACATCTTTACTCAAAATCATACAGTGCAAATGAGCTCTCATCATTTATACGTATTAAAAAAGGTACACACCAGATGTCGTTCAAAGCAATTTTCGATGGAAGTTTGCATGGAAATGTACAATATATAAATGTTTATTTTTAGTTTTATCATTCCCTTATTTTAGAAGTTACAGGGGTGGGGGGACACATTTTACCACTGTGGAAGTATTTCTCGCGCAAACTATTCAATTCAGAAAAAAAATATATTAGAAACCTCAATATCATTTTTTAAAGACCTATCCATAAATACTCCACACGTATGGGTTAGACGAAAAAAATTGTTTTGAGTTTCAGTTCTAAGTATGGGGAACCCACAATTTTTTTTTCTATTTTTGTGTGAAAATGTTAATGCGGTTCACAGAATATATTTAGGTACTTACCATGTTTCAACAGTATAGTTCTATAGTTTTGTAAAAAAAATGGCTGTGACATACCTACACGGACAGACGTCAGTCGAATCTATAAGGGTTGCTTTTTTTCCCATTTGGTTACCGAACCCTAACAATTGCAATCATCGTTATTAGCAAAATAAGGTGAAAAAAAAGTATTCACGTAGTTTTTCGTTAATAACGCCACAACTATTCCCTTAAAGAAGAGGAAATTTCCATATTCTTTGCTACAGTAGGACAATGTAGGTATCACATAAAATAGGTAGGTAGGTAGGTATTTTAGTTCCAAAAATTAGTTTTTAATAAACTGTTTGGCGATTGTAGTGGATGGTATCATCCAGACTCTTGGAAAAATAAATCCCCGTTGGAAAAAAAATTAAGTCACACTTTCATAAAGGTACACTATTGTTAAATTTTTTCAATCTCTCATATTACCTAAATAACTACATAAACGTTTAAATAACAAATCTATTAATTTTTGGCTTCGTGGAGCCCTTTTATGCATTTGCATTCGACAACGCGGTAAAAGTTAATTTATTATTTTGTTTATAAGTAATATTTATATAAAGTTAACAAAAATTGCATTTTGCATTGAAAATAATAATCTTTCATTAGTTTTTAATCGACTAAAGAGTTTTATGCATAGAGCAACTTATTATTATTAATTATTCGTGAACTTGACATTGCTGGTCTAAATACTTTCAACATTTTTGCAACCATTTGTATATTTTATTAAGTTATGTCTGGAACATATGTCGCTTGGAATGCATGCAGTGTCGTTTGCGTCTTCTTTGCTTACATCTACTCCAGCTTTGGCAGGTACGTCTGTATTAAAGAACGTGTAAAATATTCCCAATTTATCTTTTTAAGAATATTTTGTACCTATATATCAATAATGATCGTTAGATTTATATGGTAGACACCGAAGAGCGCAGGTGATATATAAAGATAAAACATAAGACACTGTAGGTATGCCTGCGCATTTAATGAAATGAAATTTCGTTATTCATATAGGTACAATTTGTACACTCATAAAAGTCAAATTTGATGCCATCGGTTCATGATACTACCAGGAGCCCTTGTTCTGAGTAGAACCGGATAGAACCTCAGCAAATATTTATCCTCTCTTTACTGTTTTCACAGTATGCATACATTTTTATCGCCCATGTATTCCTGAACTTTTTAATACGCTTTCGTCATTAAAGTTTCCTTAATTATACAACGGAATTTCAGTAACATTATGTGGGAGTTATTATATACTTGCATACATTTCCCCATGAATGAGTGACCAGTTTTATGAACAATTTGACTTCTGGGATTAATTCAATTACGAACCATAAGTCACTCGAACGGTTAGCTCCGTTGCTAGATGGAAGAGCGCTCGGACGGAACCCGAGAGGTCGCGGGTTCGAGTCCCACATTGGAACAGCAAGTCTATAAATAATAATCCACTCGAATTTCAAAGCTCACTCTAGTCATAATTCCATTAATTGTAATAAAATTCCCTCAAACATCATTTTTTTCAATCTTTACAGCCCCAAATACAAAAGAATATAACGATGGAGATATGCTCGCATCGATTCCAGAACGTGAATGGAAACTTCTGGCAGCCTTGGCTCGAAAAAGAGAGGAAGAAGACCAGAGGAAGAACCTTGCAGATCAGTTCCAAAAAATGTGGCTGAAGGAAAATGAAGAAAGGCAAAAAGTGAGTATCATTTGCATAAATAAAAAACAAGTTTGTGAAGTTCAAGCTTACAATATTTTTATATATAATAATAATAATTTTATAGCGAATTAAACTTTTTGCAATGTTCAATTAAGGGCATTGTTTGGCACTGCAATAAGGTTTCCTATAGGTTCGCTGGTTTTTTGCTCGTTTAATGAATGAATTTATGTAGGCACTTGTAATCAACCAAGAATCATGAAGAAAAAAGTAAAATTCACTCCACTAATACTCAACCGCCGCTCCAACGGTCCTGACTCTGGTATTCCAAGGTGAACGTCACACTAGCGATCACAAGCTTGCAAAGTTTGTATGAATAATAACGTAAAGACGAAGCACGTGGTAGACTTGATGACCACAGGATATCACTCGGGGTAAATACGGGTTTCAGATTTAGTGTCAGCGACTACGACCGAGCAAAGCTCAAAAACCTCTGTCCGCTTGTCAACCCATGCGCGGCTTGAGTCATCGGCTAGTGGAGCACGTACGACCATCATGATTCTTATAAAATCAGCCTTACCGTACAGCCATAGACCTCCGTCTATTCTAGTCTTATATTGAACAGGCAATAAGACTGGCACACGATGATATACACACATTCTTATTGTTTGACCTAGTGCTTCTTCAGTATTACAATACTGAAGATTATATTACGATAGTTTAAATAAATAATTTTCGAGCTCTCGAACAGTTGTTTTTTCGTTTATATGGACACATATAACATCTGGTACCAATTTCTTTCAACATCTGCCAGTTTTACAAAAGTAACCCTTTTTATTAATAATAAGTTCGAACCAGTAACTAATTTGTAGGTGACTTTAATCAGTTATTCTAAATTTAAATCAAAATTCTTTGTGTACTTCTTCTTCTTGTAGTTGAAAGTGGACGCTTCGAAACAATACAGACGATATATACATAAGAAGAGAGACCAAGATCGCAACTCGCAACAGTACCGGATGCTGCAACTTGCTGCCGAGGATCAGGCAAGAAGGGAGCAGTTTCTTGACTGCATCAGACACAAGGAGAAGAAGAGTGCTGATTTGAAGGCGTGTCTAGAGGATTGGCAGGTAGTATAAAATAATTAACTGAATAGGATAAATATTTGTTTCTGGTGTTGACATTGTGATAATTTTTTATGACAAAACGGGACAGGACGTTCAGCTTTTGATACGCCCTGCCCATTACAATGCAGTGCCGCTCAGGATTTTTTTTATTTTACTTTATTCGACAAATCAACAATATTTATGCACAACTGTAAAAATATCAACAAGGAGACTTAAAACGAAAAGACACAGCAAAAATATCAATAACTGGCATGTACTGGATTCTTGAAAAACCTAAAAATTCTAAGCGGGTCTATAATTGCGCTCGTCACCTTGAGACATAAGATGTTAAGTCTCATTTGCCCAGTAATTTCACTAGCTACGGCACCCTTCAGACCGAAACATAATAATGCTTACACATTATTGCTTCACGGCAGAAATAGGTCCCGTTGTGGAATAGGACCCATAATAGAAAGCGGTAGATTCAATAAGATTTTTTTTTATTGACATTCATAAGTGTCATTTCCGTGACCTACTTGAATAAACTGATTTTGATTTGATTTGAATCTAGCCGGCATCCTGTGCAAAGGAGCCTTAATAATAGCATTAGGATATTATTTAGTTATGCTTGTTTTGCATAACCGACCGTTGATCACGACCGTTTTCGCGCGTTATTACCATGCATGACGGTTTCATTACCCTATAAAAAAATAAAACCAAATGAATCTCATAAATGCTTTGCTGCCTCGTTATACCTGAGTATCAATTTTGTGAACCCTTAATGTATTATCTATTTATCTATATAAAATAAGTCATTAAAGATACTTGCTGCAGATAACTAAGTTAGTCGGTAAGGCGATAGAGGAAGACACACGCCTGCAACTCGCATCTGAGCGGAGACTTAGAATGTATGCCGCTGACGAGTTGAGAAGACGCGCGGAGCTGGTGCACGCAGAACGCAAAGCAAACAACGCGCAGCAACGACGATGCGCCCAGTTGAGAGATGCTTCTAAGGTACGCTTACTTACCATACTAATATTGCTCAAAGTGTCGGGGGTCCAGTGCTCTATGAACGGCTAGATCACTTGGTGTTGCGTAAAGACGCTTCATCGTGTGTCTTCTACCGAATTAATCACGAGGAGTGTTCCGAAGAGCAGTTTCACCTGATTCCTGCCGCCGAATTCTACCTTCGCACGGTGGCGGACCTCCACAATGCGGTTCTCTAGAATTCTCTTCCACTCTACCAAGCTGGGGAATAAGCTTTCTTGTGCGGTGTTTCCGGGGCGATACGACGTGAGTATTTTCAAATAAAAGGCCAGCAACGCTCCTGTAATTCCTCTGGTGTTGCAAAAGAATATGGTGGTGGTGATCACTTAACACCAGGTAACCCGTTCGCTCGTTTGTCCTCCCTTTCCATAAAAAAGAATGTTAATAATAAAAAAAAAGAAGAAATTCAATTCATTTTAAAATTTTATTCAAAAAAAATGTTTTCTTTATTGAGACATTGAAATCGAACCGTTTTTGATGAGATTGATTAATGTTGACGAAAGTACGACAATAACGCGCGAAAAAGGTCGTGGTCAACGTCGGTCGGGCAAAAAAAGCATAACTAAATAATATCCTAACTAATATTATTATTAATAAATAAAATGCGATTATTTTGTTCTCTATTATTTTACTGTATTTGAGATGTGACCGTGTAGTACTGTCAAACGACAAATAACGTGTTGACATTAGTCGATGGTGTACATCATCATCATCAGCCGGAAGACGCCAATGCTGGACAAAGGCCACCTTATCACCAATTCCACCTTCCACGCCACAAATTAGGATATCATCCCCACCATCTGGATGTGTGGCGGTCCTCCACAGTGCGGTTTTCAAGGAGCTTTCTTCCTCGTACTACTAAGCTGTGGAATGAGCTGCCTTGTGCGGTGTTTCCGGGACGATACGACATGGGTACCTTCAAAAAAAGCGCGAACACCTTCCTTAAAGGCCGGCAACGCTCTTGTGATTCCTCTGGTGTTGCAAGAGAATGTGGGCGGCGGTGATCACTTAACACCAGGTGACCCGTACGCTCGTTTGTCCTCCTATTCCATAAAAAAAAGGCCTCCCCCATATATTTCCAGTTTCGCAATCATTTGGACTATGTCGGTAACTTTGGTTCTCCACCTCATTTCTGATGGTGCACATGAATAATAATAATTATGAATTATGTGTAGCGCGCCGCAATATCCCACGCACTGGGCAGTTGGGAGTGTACATTGCTGCGGCACGACATAGCGAGCGAGGACGCCACGCGCCGTGCGACATTCGCCGCACAGTATGCAATGAAAGAAGCTCGGAGCATGCGAATAACGCACGCATTGGAGAAAAGACGCGCGCACGCCCGCCATGTTGCTGATGTAACTAGACAATTACGTGATGCTATAAGAGGGACGAGATAACTTTTAAATATATGTTATAATATATGCACATGTGTTATTATTTATCGGTTCTATTTTTAAAGTTCATTCCGGCCCTTAGGTGGGAAGGAATTTGTATGAGTTTTTCCCTCTCTATTACTTTCCGAGTATGAGAAATGAAAACAAATTATGTTGATCTTCACCGCAACCATCCACCACTTACAACGTGGTCCTTCGAGCCGAAGTTCCGTTGGTGGCCATTTTAAAAGTAAGTGAACGCATTACGTCACATGAGGTATGTAAGCGGCATGGCGGGGGAGGTAGACAAACGTCAAGCTAACTCAGTCTGCCGTCGACCATATATAATGTGTGTGTCTTGTCCATCGCGCCCCCCTCCGTACCACCCCCCCCCCCCCCCCCCGCACATACCTCAGAAGGTGACTAGCGCTTCCGCGCGCACTATACCAAATATTCCAATGTCGAAATGTGTTCCAAACACCCATCTTCATTTCGACACTTAAGCTGTGTCGTAAGGCGAACCTTCTTAAAACATCATCATATCATAAGCAATAAAAAATTTAAGTAAGTAAGTATCCAAAGTTCAAATATTCACTTTAATTTCTAGAATTATTTTTTTACGATTAAGGTTAGATACCCGTGTATTCATTTAATATCATCATAGCGTATTATAACTCATCACTATATCTCTGGAACCATAAGGCGCAGAGACTTCAAATTTGGTAGGAATATTCCTTTCACCGAGAAGAGATCAGTTAGGAACGGATTTTACGAAATTCCACCCACAAGGTTGTTGCGGGGGTGTTAGGGGATATATAGTGATCATTAAGAAAACAGTTTTGTGTTTTAAATAAATTAATTCGTTTTCTTATTATTATTTAGAACAGAACGTCTGTTGGGTCACTTATACCTCTAGATAGACTGTGACAGCTGTGAAAACGTCGAAAAAATTGAGGTTTACAGTTAACCCCTACTATATTAATAAGACGAATATTTTCAATTAAAAACTTGACTATATTCTATATAATACTGTTACTAATCTTTTGTTCTTTGAACAATGCATACACACACACACTAACATAAAGTGACATACAAATCGCGAGTGTAAGAGGTACCTCGTCACTTACACTAAAGTAATAAACCTGGCCTGTTTTCATCGGTTGTCAGCAGCAAGCGGCTCTATCTAGAGTTTCTAGACGTATAAATGTCAGCTTGATATGTTAACAAGCGCTACCAACGTCATGAACTGTCATAAGATATCCCAATTAATAATTACACTTATATAACTAACTCATTATTGAGTTGGTAATGTTATGTTATATATTATCACTGATTAGAAATAACTAATAGCATATAATATTCAGCTGATGTTTATTTAACTTGATTCGTGTAAGTTAGTTGGCACTACAGCAGTGCCAACTAACAGTTGGTAGCACCATTACGGTAGACGGTCGTGTCCTATATAAGCCAGAGCGCTAAGTTCGAGTAGGCGCGGCCTCCCTACAATCCAACAACACTTAAAATGCTTGTCTGAAACTTTCTTTAAGTCCTCAGACAATCACCCCAATTCCTTAATTAAGGAGGCATCGGATTATACCGCCCACCCCCCCCTCCTTCACGTTATCAAGGCAGGAGGCCCAGACACGTCCTCACCGATGCCCCTAACCAACTCTCGTCTGACCTGGATCGGCTCTTGGCATCCGGGGATAATCAGACGCATTTAGATTCACCTTTAGTTTGTGATCATCCTTCTGATGTCACTAGTCCTAATTAGATAGCACCTTCTGTGCTATATCTCAGCGGATACTCCATAGGGAGTGCCACTTGCGCCTCTCTCTCCCCAAGAGAAGGTCGCCTTCGATGAAGGCTTAGAGGGCACTTGCCCAAAGCCAACTTCAGGTGGTGTTTAATGGGTAGGCACCTAGGTTTTTACGTGAGTCCCACATAACCAACGCATGCATGAGCATTCACCACCTCCCTCCCGTCGTTATCCCGGAGGGTAGCCCTTTCCCTTTGTTTGGGCGCAAAAAAAAATTCGAGTAGGCATTACTTTTTGTGAATTGTACGGGGACACTATGCTATAATTGTCTTTTAATTTTTAATATTAATTGCAATTCTAAGTGGAAACTTGTAACAGTTTTATTGTGCGTTTAAATTACCAACCCTTTCTACGTAAATTATCTAATGTTGTAAACAATTTTGAAAGCGTTTTAAAACGTGAAGCGTCATACTTCTCGGTTATTATTGGTAGGATGATTCAGACACGAACATGCACCATGACCAGCCATCGACGTTTCTTCTGTCCGTCGACATCAAAGTCATTAGCACTCGTCACTCCACGAGATCCATATTATGTGGAATCAAATTAAATTTGTCAAAATTTTTTAACGATGCCAGACACGAACCCGCAACCTCTCGGAAAAATATCACTTTAAAAATTTGAAAGAGCGAGATCTCAAGTCAATTTCCTAATATGCAAATATTGGGGTTGAGCAGGTTATCAACTGTAAAGTAGATCCTGTAGATGAAGCCACAACCTGATAGTTGAACAAAGCATACTAAGATTTATGAATATTTGTCACTTTAACGGTTGGCTTGGTTGAAAGAGCACTCGGACGGAGTCTTCGAATCTCGCATCGTTCATAAATTTTGGTTACAAATTTAATTTAATTAATCCCAGAAGTGAGTTAATGTAATAAGTGAGTTAAATCACAAATTGTTTATGTGGAATCATCGGTGTAATTATTATCGTATCTGACGGCCTTAGTGGCGGCCTTCAAAGTGGCCTTAGCCAGTTTATATTGTTTCAGCACAGCATCCACTCCTTCCAATACTGCGCTGGAATCCAACGGCGCTTGCCTCATCATCCGAGTTTGCGATATACACGACCAACGCACTAATACTGTTCCGGTCGATACCAACTTCAAGTCTGCATCCTGGAAATATATTTATAATAATATGATCACTTACTCTTGAAACTTCTTTAGAATCGTTGTGATTTGAAACTCGATGAAACGAAAAAGAGAGACGATTGAGACACAAACAGGTAAATGTATAGGATTCAACCGGCGAGATAGTAATCTAATATATAAAATTCTCGTGTCATGGTGTTAAACTTTGAACTCCTCCGAAACGAATTGATCGATTCTCATGAAATTATGGGTGC
This sequence comes from Leptidea juvernica, assembly GCA_949711755.1. Lineage (NCBI taxonomy): Eukaryota > Metazoa > Arthropoda > Insecta > Lepidoptera > Pieridae > Leptidea > Leptidea juvernica. The sequence continues at coordinate 7,126,463 of CATIXQ010000035.1, forward strand.
ATATTGGGTAGGTCTGACAATCGGACAACATCTTTTTTTCATCCCCCTAAATGTTAAGGATGGTCCACACGATTTTTTTTAATTTGTTTGATTATGAGTCAGAATTAAAAAATACATACAACTTCAAATTTTCACCCATCTACGATCAACAGTTACTTTTGTATCGCGATTTTAATATCGGCAATACAACGTTTGCTGGGTCAGCTAGTATTAGTATAATTTTAAGGCTTGGTGAAAAATAGTAAACCTTACATTTATACTGATACTCTATATATATACTATATATCTATTTCTATCTCTCGCAGCCTACCCCTGATTAAAAATACTCATTAAATTGAAAATTATGAAACTTGAATTATTTTCAATAATCCTAATTCTTTTTTTATGTTCTTACAATTAATTTAAGTTGTAATACAATGTTTTCAAAATTTTTCAATGAGTGTTTTAATCAGGAACTTTTCAGAAGTTTCACTTCTACTGTGTGTGACTTGCATACACACACACACACACGTATATTTTTTTAAGTTATATTTTTTTTTAAATATTGACACACTTTTTACACAAATTATCTTGCACCAAATTAAGCATATATAGCCTGTATTATGGGTTGCAAGACAACGATATTTTTAATACAATATACTTACTTAAACATACATAAATACATTTAAACATCCATGACTCGGAAACAAACATCTATATTCATCATATAAATGCTTGCATCTACCGGGCTTCGAACCCGGGACCTCTAGTTTAGTAGGTAGGATCGCTAACCACTCGGCTATACAAATCGTCGCATATTGTAACTTATTTAGGTATACCTGCAAATTGTGTGAATCAAGCACATTCAAATCGTCAAGGAGATGACATCCACCAATGAAGAACCTTCGACTCTCCGCTACTACGTCATTCATCTCGCTAGGTCTAGAGCAGGACAGACGCTCGAGGTGTGCGCCTGGCGCCAGTGTGAGAGAGAGACGACTATATCCCTCAGTTCTGTGCCTGCCCCACCAGTCCACAGAGATCACTTCCAAGAATATTCTGATTGGCTGTGGATCTGTCGTCAATATTCTAAAGTCAGTTTTTATTTTTTTTATCTACACCCATGCCACCAATCCTCTATTAAAGATTCTCAAACAGTTAACTTATTGCCAACATTAAAACACCCATTGTCCTAATAACCATTACATCATCCAAACGAGTGTTGTAATGAAATTCAGTACAACATTATATCATCCGTTTTCATAATAACACTCCTTTGGATGATATTATGGTTACTAGGACTAGCTTTTTTAATGTTAGCAGTAAGCTAACAGTTTCAGAATCTTTTACATAGGATTCATATTATGAGTGTAGATATAGTCTTAGTATGCAACTGTTGATAATTAGGAATCAAAAATCATGTGATACTATTATCATACGAGGCCAACCCACATTCGTATTTTATTACCCTTTATTACACAACAGTTGCATAAATAACTAATAAAATAACTCTTGAATATGGGTTTATAACCAAGAATTCTAATAACTATATTCTGGCTGGCTGGCTGGTCCATGCGTCAACTCATGAATGCATGAATATTTGTTGGATGCAATTACTAATTGTGACAGTAATCACGACCATCAAGTTCACGAAGCATACTTGAATTCAAGCTCTAAAGGTTGATGCATCCAAGACAGATAATTTATATTAATACAGTTAATTATTTATTACTTTTTATTAAATCATTTATATTATTTAAACGCGACTCATATATTGGATGCAGTACCTTATAGACTAATTTGTTATGTATGTTATACAGCAATTGTAAAATACTCTATTTTATTGAAAAGAGTCTATGTGCGGTTGCTCTGCCACTCCCCCCATCCCGTAAGCCTCATGCCCGTTAGTCCCCTCTTATATAAAAAAAGTACTACAAACTAGGTTAACGAAAGTTTGGATATTAGAACAGAGTATGGGCAGCGGTGATCACTTACTGTCAGAACACAAGGCCAACTCGTCCTTATCCTCCATAAAAATATCCACGAAGTCTGTATGACTTCATTGTAAAGGTAATTAATCTGTTAACCCAACATACAAACCTACCATCATTCAATGACACTTCAAATTCCAAATCAACAGTGTGTCCATACAGCCAGCGTCTATTGGCCTTTTTAGTAGACTTTGTGACATGTGTCCTTCCTTGCAAGACGTTATTACACTCCACTCCATCTGGAAGCTGAATTAAAATATGTAATTATGATTAAATTATAGTAAGAAAAGAAAACAAAAAAATAGTCGTTTTAGTTAGTGGCAACTAAAATTTTATTCATTCGGAGACTTCGTTCTGTAGCACCTCTACATCATTGTTTAAGGAGTAACCTAACAAAATATTGTATATCAGATACCATTACTGATCGTATTTATAACAAAATCAACTTCCACGTCCCGCGTACGTAAAGATTTCTACATTAACATACTGTCAATAATCGGTACCTACTACTATCTACGTCTAAAAGATTGAGGAAGCATTTAATTTAAATTAATTTTTAAAGTTTTACATGTTATAATTCTGTTATTTTCCAGTAAAAAAGAATACTACTATACGCGTATGATAAGTTATTCATCTTTAGTGTAATAATATAAGGAGATATAAGTAAAGGTATGCTGAAAGTTTCTGGACTGGCCATATGTAAAAAAAAAACTATACGTGGTCATCTCTGTGACGACTTTCGTGAAGGTTGCATGGCGACTGCTATTACCGTAACTAATATTGATAGTACAACAACTGATTGAAACAGAAAAAAACATTACATATCAACAAATTCGTACGTAAGGTATTGGTATGAGCCAAGTGCAAAAGATTTTGATTTTTAAGTTCAACTGTTAATCGTCTGCATTTGACATTTAGGTTTTAAATTAGTGGCTATATCGTTCAGCAAAACCAGGGAAAGCGGAAAGCCCTAAATAGAAGCCTTGTGGCACCCCTGATGGCAAGCTTCTTGCAATGGACTTAAAGCCATGGGTCCTTACAATCTGCGAACGGTTTTGTAGATCGGATTCGCATCACCGCAGTAGAGATTCGCATATTCCGGCGTGACCAGGTATTTCAATGAGCAGTTCGTGATCAACCACTTCGAAAGCCTTAGGAAAATCAATGTAAATAACACGCACTTCGTGGCTATCTGTAAAAGATCGAGTAACATCACTTACAAAATCTACAAGATTTAATGTGGTTTATCTAGCAGGTAGAAATACATGCTGTTGGAGGTCGCATCTATAAAATAAGCACGATTTATAAAGAATAAAAATATAAAATTTCGAAATAAAAAGTCGGAATGTCGCTACTCGTAGCTATGTGGGCTTGGTGATCTAACCAGATCTTTCTCAGAATCTCTATAGTTTATAATGCTAGAGAAATATATTGAGCAAAAGCGCTCCCGAGGAGATTCAACCGTAAACCTATATATTCTCTTAATATAAATAATATAACACCCTAATTTTACCAAGAATTCTAATTAGGTATATAAAAATTTAAAAAAAAAACGTAAAGGATACGCCCGGCGTTGTACAACGGAAAGATTAGGTACTGAGAATAGAGTGCATAGACAAATTACAAAACTAGCTAATACACAGCAATCACGTTTCGGCAAATAATAAGATTTTGCCTAAATTAATTTCTTATCTGGGAACATTGTTTCATTTGTAAGATATTCATGTAAACTCGCAACCCGATACTTGATAGACATATATTCACCATTCTACCACCGTAGCGTTTCTCATATCAGCCTCCAAAAACCAGTTTATAATAATCCTCACCTTTATGTAGTATTCAATATAAATATTATCCATTTCAAAGTTTTCCGCTAGCACAATTTCTAGTGTCACATAATACTTTCGTTTGCCAATATTTGGATATATAAAACTGTAAGTCTGTTTATGCTTCTTCTTCCACTTCTCGTAAAGTTTTCCTAGCTGAAATTTTAACATTACTTACTAATAGACTTACCAAAAACATCTATTAAATCATATTAAATTTAAAACACTTGCAAAATAGTGGACTTGCAATGATCTTTAACTTGATTGCAAAGAGCTTTAATGTTATATAGCCAAAAAGTTGAAATGTTTGAGTATTTTGTTAAAGAACATTTCATATAAAATGGTTTCAAAAATCTTGAAAACCCATGACTTTTTTAGTCTACCAGTGAACTAAGGTATGGCGAATAGCTAGCAGTACCTGAGCGGTACGGCGGCTCAAACGAATAAAGTGTTTGATGTGTATTATTAATACAAAACTATCGTTTTTGCCGCCAGCCGCACCTTTGCAGGGTACATGAATGAAATTGGTGTGTGGGTGGGGAAAAAAACGGACGGCAGACAGTGGTGTCCATATCAGAATGTGCTTATATCCTAAAAATCAATGTTTATATGTTCTCACTACTTGATACGGCCTATAATGATATACACCTCAATATATTGTACAGGATTTTTAACATCCTGTATACACAGAATCACACTCATCTAATTTTTTTAAACTTAGTAAACATTAAACAAATTACCAGGTCTTCAAGATCTTCTCCACATTTCTGTACTCCGAATTTAACATCCACTCCATATTCCAAGCCCAAAACACCCAAACTATCTTCAATGATATACGGATTAAATACAATATTGTTAACATCTGGAGATAATATGATGAAATTGGAATATGTATTAAAGTATACAGAAAGAAGTAGGCAGTCTTCTTTGAATATAAGATTTCTATCCCTGAAATTGATATTTAAATAAAGAAATATAGGTAGGTAGACTTTAAAGAGTGACAGTGGTGTAAAGGCTATATAGATACATTACTTCTCTAGGAGCAATTAATAGTTAATTCTGTGCCTTCCCTGGGAAAAAAGGTGTCACCCTGAGAACAACTTGTTGAACAATGTGCTTAATATTATTGTACCTATTGTTGTATGTTTTATTTCCCTATCCTGCATAATAGAGTCTGGCTAATGAAAGCTGAACCCAGCCATTTATAGGAATTGCAATAATAAATAAAATATCATTATGATAGTGTCTATCAATCTTTTGAGTCCTGCTGTCACATCGGAATTTGAGTTTCTTTAATATTTCTAAGAGAATATGAGCAAAACGATAAAAAGTGGTGTGAAGCCAGTGTTATTTAATATGTTGAGTAAATTTAAGCAAGAACAAGAAGGGTAGGAAGCAATGTTGTGGCAAAAAAATAAATGTTTAGACATCTTGACTGAATTCGTAGGTTAGTACTGTGTAATGAATTTGATACTTGATTTAAGATAGTAATTAAAAATTTTATGTTTCTTGTATATCACATAGTTCACCTACTATGCACAGTACTGTTTGTGTGTAATGTTTGTTTGTGTTCATTAGTTTAGTTCACTAGAAAGTATTGAATATTATATTGTATTTCAGATATTCTCCATGACAGGTGCGACCAAGAAAACAAATAATATACCTAAGATCATTAAGTCTATCAAACCACATGAAAAAGTATATAGCTTATATGCAGAGAAATAGAAACCTCTCTAATACATACCCATCATATTTTGAATTGTCATACACAATGTGCATAGCCATCCATTCTTGTTTTAATAAAGCATTGCTTTCCTGACTTTGACATAAAATTGCAGTTGAATTTGTCTCTCCAATAGAAGATGCAATTACATCATTTAATCTAAATTTTTCCAAAAAGCCGCTCAATATTGAGTCAGAGATGTTTTTGTTATTAATACAAGGCAAGGGCAGATAACAATCATTATCAATATATGTAAATACTCTTTGAGGAGAACAGTTTTCGGTTTTAATCATATTATGATAACGTAGATCATTCTCTGTTACACAGGTATGGTTATCTGAATATGTATCATGCTCATATTGGCTGAATACCTTTTTCTGCCATTTAAAAGTATATTTTCCTGTATTATTCTGGTCCAGGATTTCTCTTTCTGATGTTGAGTCACGAAATTTTGGGAGTGATACAGTATTATCTTGGTGTTTTATCCTAACGCTGAAATTTATAAAAGTTAAATTTTAGTTAAAACTACATAACTTACCAATAAATAATATATTTTGGAAAAATAATGCAGAATGAAATAAAACGTTCGCATCATAAATATTATAAGAATAAGGTCGAGTTCATTGTAGATTATAGAAGATTAACACAAAATCACATACCAATATTGTGTATCCTCAATTGGCTGCTGTATCCAATAAACAGCAGCAGTTTTATTGGTTTTTATAAAATCATTCATTGCAAATTTCAGTTTGCTATGTAATAAGAAAAAGTCATGCTTAAATTATTCAAGGAATATATTACTTTCTAACGAGAGATATTATTGTTGTGTATAATTATATAATATTATGTTATATTCAAGTTCCAACATTTTCTTATTGTATTATTATTAATTTGTGTTTTATTGTTCAACCTACAATCACAGAACACTTTTACTTACATACATGGCTACAATGCAAACAAATAAATAAACACACTACACAGAGTATCAGTAGTGAGTACATTACGCAAACAAACTTGTATTTTTTTAAATTTTTTTAGAGCATGGGCAACGAGGCTACCAGCCCAAAACCATAAATACATTTACTACAATAGTTTCCCACAGACGTTTAGAAAATTTATACGTCTGTGCGTTCATCTTTAAATCAATTATTTTTATACAATGAGAAAGATATGATTTTATTTTTCATTTTACAACTTAAATTATGAAATTTATCTAATTCTCGTCCAATGACTAGTCCTTATGTCCTAATGAACCATGGCAATCATGGTTCAGTAGACATATTATGAGTTAAGAGGCATAAGGTCTAGTTGATCACTAAATATTCTCATTTTTACGTTCATTTGACACTTTATAAGGTCGACTATTAAAACGGAAAATATTCCAGAGGATTGGACTAAATTTACAATTATATTACTACACAAAAAAGGTGACAAAGGAGATATAGCAAATTACAGGCCCATAAGCTTAATGTCTAATATTTATAAGGTATTTTCTTAAATTATACTATTGAGGATTACAAATATTCTTGAAGAGAATCAGCCCAAAGAACAAGTTGGATTCCGTCGAAATTTTTCAACCATAGATCATATACACACCCTTAGACAAATATTACAAAAATATAAAGAATTCAACAAAAGCTACTACCTAGGGTTTGTCGATTTCAATAAAGCATTCGACACACTAGAACACGGATATATCTGGGATGCACTAAAAATACAGGATGTACAAACAAAATACATACGATTACTTCGTAATGTATACACCAAGAGTACTGCGCAAGTCAAGTTAGAATCTATAGGCGAAGAATTCCCTATCATGAGAGGTGTACGCCAAGGAGACCCTATCTCACCCAATTTATTTTCTGCCGTTTTGGATATAATATTTAGGAACCTAGACTGGACAAATGAGGGACTAAACATAAACGGTGAAAACTTGAGCCACCTACGCTTTGCAGACGACTTAATAATATTCTCGGAAAATTCAAAATCACTAGAAATGATGCTGCAACAACTAGCAGGTGTAAGTGACAAAGCTGGACTATCGATGAATTTAAACAAAACAAAAATCATGACAAACTCATCACAAACAGACACGATAAAAGTAAATAATGAGCAAATAGAGTACGTACAGGAATATGTCTACTTAGGACAGCTAATATCTACTGAAGGCTGCATGGAAAAAGAGATTGAAAGAAGAGTTACTAATACTTGGAAAAGATATTGGTCACTCAGTGAAGTGATGAAGAACAAAGATATGCCTATGAAAGAAAAGAGGAAGGTATATAATATGTGCATTCTACCATGTTTACTATACGGGTGTCAAACTCGGGCATTGACAGAACATCTAGCAAATAAAATTAAAGTTTGTCAAAACAGCATAGAAAGAAGTACAATAGGTGTCAAAAGAAAAGAACGAGAAAAATTAATAGACATCAAAAGTAAAACCAAGTTTAAGAATGCATACACAACATACAAACAGCTGAAGTGGAGGTAGAGAGGGCATATGATGAGAGAAAAGCAAGAAAAATGGACAAAACTTACCACAGAATGGTGGTAACCCTTTAGACGGAAAGAGACATCGAGGAAGACAGGCTAAGAGATGGGAGGATGACGTTTTAGAGACTGAGCGTTTGGCGATTAAATAAAACAACTGCTTGACTGTGATGAATATGTGGAAGATATGATTTATTTGAAAGTTACACAATATATATACAAAATCCTTAAAACTAGTTACCCAGTTACAGTTGTTACTTAAAAAATATTTACAAGTTCAGAAAATACACACCAATACTAAAGCTTACATATTAACCAATAGTAAAACGTTTCATTCACTAAGAATTCGCTCTCAAACTAATGCTATCGCAGTTTGTGTAAACTCGCGTCGAACCTCGATCATACGATGTCAATGAGCATTCCGCACCTACGCTGTTGCTCATTGATTAAAATTGCATGAATAGCGATCGACCCCCGAGTCCCGACGCTTCACTCGTGACTCGTCAGTCGAGGACGCTCGGCCTTGCTTAGCGGTTGTGTAACGCGGAGCATATGACTGATCACGTGAGTATATCTGCGATCGTCGAGAGAACGTGACGATATTCGTACATTGATGAGATTATTACTGGTGATCTGTATGATTCTATGAGTTGATGTACAGCATTATGAAATGGTTCTTATTCTGATAAGATTATGTTACACAAAATAAAATGTTCTTATCAGAGCTAATATTACGTTATATGAAATAAAATGTTCTTGTCAGAACGAATCTTTACGAACGAAGTTATTATGCACGATTACTATTTCTACGATCTATAATGCTACGTTACAAGTTAGATATTAGACATTTGTGTTAATTGATATTATTGGTTGTAGGTACAGCTACAACGTTAAGAAAATAGCGGGTTCGACATGGACTCGCACTGCAAAAATGAGAAAAGACTGGAGAGCTTAGAGGAGGCCTTTGTCGGAAGACAAGTTGTAGCCGAACTACCGTTTGCCGATAGTCAATAGATATTAAAATTGTTAGTATATTAGTTAAACTCTAGTTAATAGTCAAAATGTGTTTTTTAGATAGTACCTAGTCATAAGTAAATTAATTTTAGGCACATGAAACTACGCTGTGTAAAAACTTGTTAACAACAATAAAGGCTTTTTATTTTGTTATTTTTATTATAAGGTCGACAACGATTCGTGATTCCGCTGGTCACTGGTGTTACAAGAGTTTGGGCTGCGCAAATCACATACCATCATCGGGTACGATGACAATATAATATAATATATTAAAATAGTCATCATATAATAATATATTAAAATAGTGAATCTTAAACAATTTTTTTAATTCTAATTTTATTCAACTTTTTTTTCTTATTTCGCAATCATTTGTGTTAACTGTAATTTATTCTGATAAAGCTATTATATCTAGTCTCGTCCATGCCTTGAGATTTCTAATAATTTTACAATAAACCACAAATAAAATCAATTTATATATTAATTAACTAAAACCAAATAGCTCACAACAATAAGCAATGATTATAATAATCAAAGAATGTACTACTCTCTAACGAGAGATAATAATTACTTTGATTATCAATACATATTCTTCTTCAAAATGTTACGAACCTTTGTAATTTACCTGTAGCTATCTAAAAAGTTCCTACTTTTTGAAGGATAAAATTAACTAATGTGTTGACTATGGCGTTGTCTTGCAACGCATGCATTACTATCTGCAAATGTAGACAACAAAAAAATATAGATTTAAAATGAATATAAAATTCTTATTTATAAGTACCCATCCCTACTTTGTGTTTGTATCGTACACCAAAAACTGAGCTATTTTTATAAGATGGCCTTATGTAGGCCTAAGTTCATACAGGATTTTACCTTTTGTAGTTAAAGTTTTGTAATACAGTTCACTAGGTACCTATGTTGAAAAGAATATCTACGTCTACCAATAGGTATGCTTTATTTAAGCTTAAGCTTAGTATAATTTCAGCTGTCAAATGACTATATAAAAACGAAAATAAAGATTAAGCCAAGTTTACATTCAGCTGAGTTTTACGCAAATAATATACTAATCTCTAACGAGGGTTTACGTAGCTCTCTCTCGTAGATCTCAGCCTAGGATTTGCTAGGTCTTATGTTTAGCTTTGTTATGTCGGTATTTTTTTAATGTGTAAGTATGTATACATAGATAAATATTGACATTAATTTTTTTTTAAAGAAGACTACCATAACGTCGTCAGAAGAGGTAAGAGTCACGCGATAGAAAGAGGGGCAACTTCTAGATGAATATATATGTATTAGTAGTGTGCGATTTGATTTGCACCTTATTGTGTCCCGACTAGAGTGTCTGTTTTCAATTGATTATGCCGAGTGAACCTTCTGTACTTGTACTATTGTATATTCTTTGGAAATAGTTTTAATGTACATACAAATAATAAATGTCAAATCAATGGAAAAATATTAATCCTATCCTATTTCCTATTAATATTATAAATGTGAAAGTTTGTGTATCTGGATCATACATCCAATTTGAACTTCTTTAACGCAAAAACTACTGATTGGATTTTGATGAAACTTTACAATAATATAGCTTACACACCAGAATAAAACATAGGCTATTCATTATTAATAAAATCTATCGCTATAGGAATTATACTTTATCTGGCAAAACAACGTTTGCCGGGTCAGCTAGTGATAAATATATTTATCGTCAACTTACTTTAAATAGTTTGCATAACAAAATTCGGTCTATGTTTTCTTGTCATGACAGAAAATTATAGTCTTAAAATGGATGGAACCGACGAACCGACTGTGGCCGATTTAAAAAAATCGACATTTGGAAAGTCAATAACGATCGATCTTCAGATCGATCGTTATTGACTTTCTGCAACAGACCATCACTAATTAGAGTAGCAATAATATTTTGCTTCCAAAATGAAACACGTTATTTTTACCGTACCGTTTAGGGTATAACCTGAAATGGTTTATGAAAATGGTTTTTTAAATCATTGCTGTTGCTTTAATATATCTTATGCTTAAGTAAATCACATTTACGATGCACCAAGCAAAAAATTTAATAAATATTACCTAATAATTCGACCCTACGAGCAAGTAGTAGTAATATTTATAATAATAACTAATAGCCTAAACATTTAATTGGATTTGGAACGGCCCAACCATCGGACGCGGTCTGATTACAATACCACCATCCGATATTATATCGCCCTCCGGACCGTACCGAGTGCGACGCTGGACCATTGGTGCCAGGCGCCCGCTGGACTATCCGCTAGTCCGGTCGTACCAAATCCGATCATGCCTTTACATTCTAGGCTTATAAAATGGATAAAATGGAGGTCTAAGCCCTATCCTATCCTATATCAAGGAATGTTTACACATAAACCCAAAAGGATTTTTATAATAATCGAGTATGTTGAAAAATGATTTATAATATTCTTTTATTGTATTTTGGTTTGAGCTGATGGTCTTGTTACCATTGCTCTGAATAAATAAAACGAACTAAAACTTCATAGCTGTCACTTGTCAGTTGTCACTGACAAATGACAAACGATTACGCAAGTAAATATTATAATAAATTATTTACTACTAGGTATTTATTTAGTTTCTAACGGTAATTGGTTGTAGGTGAACGTATAATTTGACCTTTTCTTATCCGTATTACTTCGTTAGGAAATTATAGAATAGGACTCAGAATACAGTGAATAATATCTAATCTCATGTATTAAATAATTTTATCATGATAGTGTGACTGAAGCAGAGTTATTCAGATGTTCAGATCGCCGTTAATTGGTGTCATTCTCAGGCCACATATTTCGTGAAAACCGGACCTTTTTTTAAATTACAATGACTTCAGGTCAAAGGGAAACTAATGTGTCTATACCACTTACACCTACAAGATCAGATTTGTATTGGAGAAGAATTTTTACCAAGGTTAGTGTTATAAAATTTGTAATTTACTAATTTATCTACTTTAATGTATTTATAAACTTAAGTAATTAAAAAGTTTTAAAACATATTTTCCCACTTGCTTCATTATTTACTATTAGATATATTTTTTTTTATTGTATTATAATGTACCTAACAGTATAAATAATAATTTATGTGTTATACTTTTTTGGCAGATAAGTATATACCCCCAAAGTCTAGAAGTCTTAAATATTACAACCAATATTGTGCCCAAATAAATTTATGAAAAAACACATTTTATTTGTGCTCTATTAGTACACTACATACATACATAAAATCACGCCTCTTTCCCGTAGGGGTAGGCAGAGACCATTTCTTTCCATTTGCTACAATCCTTACATAATTGTTTCGCTTCGTCCACTTTTATTACATTTTACACTTTCAATACACTATAACAATAGTAATACTAATCAATTATGAAGTCTCTGAGACTATGTAGATATCATAATATTTTAACAGCTTTGTTCTATTTTAAAACATGGAGTTAATTTACTATTTAAATATAAACTACTAGTGCTGCCACACCAAACATTGTTTTGTTTAATTTTCTTATGTAATGAAATGTTATTTGTATTGAAAACATATAGGTTTTAGGCTTCATCAGAAAATATAGGTTTTGGACAAGTTATCACCAACAAATGTATTATACTAAAACCTTCTCTGAAACACACTGCATCTTATGGTATAAGTATTATTTCAATCGGTTCAGTCGTTTTCAAAGTATACCCGAAGGAAAAAACCAGCTCTCCACTTAGTAGTATAGATTTTATCTTTAATATAATATATACAAAAACTTCTATTCATCAGTAAGTGTATGAGTCAGGAGATTCTCAAATTTTCCAGTCCAGTGTAAGAAGTGATTCATACATGTGGCATTCATTCATTTGTCTTAGAGTAATTGTGACAAATTTCTTATACAATAAAACAGTTTAGCTACATATGTTCAGTTCTATCTTTGTTTATTTGTATATTTGTAGTCAAATTATTATTATAATAATATTAATGTCATATTGTTTTTTTATCTGTATTATGTAGCTTATTCAGATATTTATTATGGGATGCCAATTAGTAAACACAGTAAGACATTATGATATCATAAACAATATAATAATAATGATAACATTTATTCAAGAAAAATAACACACACTGAAAGATTGTTAGTAGTACCTAGTTACAATTGTGTTCATTGCATTATAATACATTTAAATTTTGAATCCTTTAAATATAAATTTTTGCCTTATAATTTTAAATATACAATGTTATGGCCATTTTCGGTCCAGCCGACCAGAGATGGTGTTACAATCTTAAATGCAAGTTAGTCTGCTTACAATCTTCGCCACCTTCGCACGACACGCCACTGGTTAGGATATCATCCTCACCATCTGGACGTGTGGCGGCCCTCCACAGTGCGGTTTTCAAGGAGCTTTCTTCCACATACTACAAAGCTGTGGAATGAGCTTCCTTGTGCGGTATTTCCAGGACGATACGACATGGGTACCTTCCAAAAAAGCGTGTACATCTTCCTTAAAGGCCGGCAACACTCCTGTGTTTCCTCTGGTGTTGCAAGAGATTGTGGGCGGCGGTGATCACTTAACAACAGGTGACCCGTACGCTCGTATGTCCTACTATTCCATAAAAAAAAATCTATCATGCTAAGTATACCAACAGCACACAAATATATATAGGTAATTTAATTTAACATAGAAGTGCTGGTGGTGCAATATTTGCGAACCCTTGACTTTCATCACAATGCTCCCACACCGTCCTCATCGGCCATGTACCATTTTTTTTGGGTTTTTTAATTCATATACATATATGTTTTTAAACATTAATCATCACAGAAATTTAATTGCAATGATTATGACGGTTACTCACGATATATATTTTATTAATTTGATGCCGATATTTCGATCCAAATGAATGAATCGTGGTCGCGACGGAACTGCGGAGGCGGCAAAAAACACTTGACACTAATAGTACATCAATCTGTCCACTTGGCGCCTAGTTCGTTTTGGTCTTTGATTCCCGACACACACTACTGACGATGGCCATACTTTTTGAATCTTTTTGTTGCATTCATTCTGCAGAGAGAGACTTTCAAATATAATTTTTTTATAACACTTTTATTACAGGATTCTTAAAAAGCTACTAAATATATTTGGTAATCTAAGTGAAAAGAAATTGTTAAAAAATATTTGTTTGTTAAAGATGTAATTAATATGTGGTTCATACTGAAAGGTTCTGGACTGTAATACAATCATTTAAAAAACAATATCATATTCAAATAGTATAGTAGTATTCAAATTCAAATATTTTTGTTCAAAATAGGATGTGACATCACTTATTGAAAGTCAAAAACTAACACCCATTCCAAAATGAATGCCTCAGACCTGAGAAGAACGGGCGCAACAAACTCAGCTGGCTTTTTTTTTTGATCGAAAAAATATGTTTACAAAGGTATATTGTACAATTAAACTTTTTAGGGAGGGCGGTCACTCCATTCCCAATCTGTGGTATCATTAAGAAAGTCATTTATGTTATAGTAAACTTTACCACACAAACATTTTTTAACAATTCTTTTGAATAACGTAATACTTTTGTTTTGGACATGTTCTGGGACCTTGTTGTAAAAGCATATACATCGGCCCACAATAGACTCACTAACTCGACTTAGCCGAGTAGTAGGCATTATGTTACATTATTTTGAAATGTGTGTGGTGGCAGTGCAATGAATTTAACTCGAAAAAATATTCGCAATATGATTTTGGCAATTTCTGTGTATATGACTAGCACGTTTAGTGAATTTATATGTGGACGTGATCATCTCAGTGACGTTAACGTGAAGTTCGCGTGGCGACTGCTGTTAAC
>CATIXQ010000035.1:7141342-7185832 GCA_949711755.1 Leptidea juvernica
GTCTTATATTGGGACGCGTGAATTGCAATTTCCGTACAAACTTCTATACGTCGTCCCATTGACAGACAGCGTGCACGGATAAGGTGAGTTACCGTCGATAAGTTTATTGGGACAGAAAAGTCAACGATAATTACGATTTTTATCTCAAGTAAGAGATAGACTGAATAGTAGGAACGGCCGTAAGACAACTGATTGAAATTGATATATAGAGTGGTGAAACTTTTATGTTTATGGTTAAGTTCTACAGTTAGACAGGAATTGCTTCTTAAGGTGACACTAAATGCCGGCGACCTTGAGCGATATGAGTTCACGGCTCCTATGTAACAAAGCCAATATTTTCAAAATTCTTGGGTCGAAAATGTAACATTTTAACAGGCGCAAACTGCTTAATTGCTTACAATCCTCATTATTGATAACTAATCTAAATAAATGTACCTACATAAAAAAGTAAAATCTATAAGAACAACTTTTATGATAGTAGTATACTTAACAAATGCATCATGCCGAGAAAAAACTTGTTTAACTGTAAAGAAACCTGGTTGTTCATAATAGCTCTGGAGTGCTAACTTTAACCAACAATAAGTATTAGCAACCTACAAGTAAGACTTAAGGGTATGTGTAACAGGATAAAGTTGTGTTCATAGCTCCAAATGCTATATTTTCACCACAAAACTTGTCTAAAAACACCATGTTTGCATGTTTTCTGTTTACTCTTCGCCTTAAAATATAAGTTTTATTAGTAAGCATAAGTGCTTACCTACATGTACTGTATTTTAAGTAAAGTACAATTTAATTACTTTTTCTATTATGTGGTTATCACTAACGGCCGTTCCCAATATTCAGTCTATCTCTTACTTGAGATAAAAATCTTAACTATCGTTGACTTTTCTGTCTCAATAAACTTATCGACGGTAACTGACCTTATCCGTACACGCTGTCTGTCAATGGGACGACGTGCTTACTAACGATAGAAGTTTTTATGTAAATTTCAATTCACGCGTCCCTATATAAGGCGATAAGAATCACTAATCGGGTATATTGGGACAGCTTCAGATTATTGACTGCTAATTAGTGACAGTAGAAGGTAGTAATTTATCTCTATCTGTAGATAGTATATTGGGAACGGCCGTTAATGTGCAAGTTCAACCTTGTCTACTTCTTTATAAATCTTTGTTAGATTTTTTAAATATAACAATAAGGGACGAGACGAGCAGGTCGTTCAGCTGATGATTATTGATACGCCTTGCCCATAAATATGCAGTGCCGCTCAGGATTCTTGAAAAACCCAAAAATTCTGAGCGGCACCACAATTGCGCTCGTCACCTTTAGACATAAGATGTAAAGTCTCATTTGCCCAGTAATTTCACTAGCCACGGCGCCCCTCAGACCGAAACACAATAATGCATACATTACTTGTTTACGGCAGAAATATGCGCCGTTGTGGTACACATAATCTAGCCGGCATCGTGTGCAAAGGAGCCTCCCACTGATTTATAAAAAGCTCTCAAAGTGAAACAAACTAATTATTGCATTGTTAATATTTCATTATTATTTTCGAAAATATTTAGTTTTGTCTATATGTTTGAATCATTTTTTATGAATAATACTTATGGTGTTTCATAAAAAACACCTTTGAGAAATAATATACGGAGATCATTATTAATATGAATAAATATTTGTACAGTACGACAAAGATAACGACGGCCGAATATCGTACGTCGAACTGAAGAACATAATCGAATCCAGGGAATACGACCACGACTTGCCCGACAATGTCGTGGAGAAGATCATGGCGCTCGCCGACCGGGACAACTCGGGCTATCTCGAGTTCACGGAGTTCGTTGAAATGATGCACAACCCGGCGCTGAAGGCTGTCTTTGGACACTTCGTGGCCAGATACGTGCATTCGATTGTGCCACACAGATCCCCCGTGGATACTACTGGTGAGTACTTTATACGGCTTCTTCGACCCAACGCTAAGGCTGAGATATATAGAGTGTACTAAGATTTTGCTCAGACTTAGTGACGTCAGACTTAGCATAATCTTTGATTTCGATTTATAGAGCCATTTCACAACTGAAATTATGCTAAGACTAATGCAAAAGTCAAGTTCGCGTTTTACCCACTGACCTCTATTGTATACCATTGGACTCGCGGCTGTCAAAGTGCTTTTGTGCCTGTTTGATATTCGCCATTTTGGCGCTGTTGGCCATGTAGCGAGAGTCTACGGTACTAAGACTTGTGATTATAACTACTTACAAAAGAAAATTGTGTGCTTTTTTACGTTTAAGTATAAATAACACGGAAAACGAACGAAATTAATTCAAAATGCAAAAACACTTCAGAGTATTGTACGTTCCTTCGCAGCCATTTCTATTATACGTCAAAATTAGTTCTCTGGACGCTCGCGAGTGGCGCTTCAAATAGGCACAAAAAACAGCCTGTCCAGTGGTAACTTATATAGGTCAGTGCGTTTTATCACACTCAAACTAATAATGATACTATAACGGCCGTTCCCAATATACTATCTACAGATAGAGATAAATTACTACCGTCTACTGTCAGTAATAAAAAAAGTAAAGTCTTAATAAAGTCTATGTACCTGCGGTCTATAAATCTCAGCCTAAGTCACGTCGCTACACGCTGTTGTGTATTTGATGAACAACGATCACATTTGCATCAATCTAGGGGTAAAACAAGATTCTACCATTTGTCTTCTTCTTTTTCTTATGTAGCAATAACCACATATACCTTGAACTATACTTGAACACGAAAAAACCGAGTACCACCTCGGGGCGTAATTTGGTATGCACATTGCAGATTTGGTCGTTAGATGTTATTTAGTGTACATATATTTTTTGCCATTTTGCCAATTATTATGAAGCGCATGAGGCATAGATTGTTATCAATAAACATCACATTTGCCTTGAGATTATATCTTGAAGGTCTCATATTTTCGTGTTGTGTAAGCAATTTGAGTAAAAAAAGCATAAAATGGTGGATGACAGCGAGCGGCCATGTTTGATCAGTCCGTTCTCTATGTCTATCATAGACCAAGTATAGTAACTAGACATCGGTTTGGCGTGGCCAACATGAGAGAGATAATATCATATATATAGGTACAATAAGTACATAATATAACAGAAGTGTTCTTTCACTATCACTTTTACATCGTAAAACACAACATCGCACCATATTTCCTTCGATTCTACTTAAAATTGTCACTGATATTGAATAAATAGTGGATATTTCACACGTTTCACAAGTTTTCTGTGCAGCGCTGTCAAGTTTGTTTAGCACACCGGGTGTGCTGACCTTGAAGAAACCGGCACGCACGGCGAAACAAAAAATCTAATAACTCTATCTCATTTCTTTACATAAGACTCCAATAAGTTTTTCTTTTTCTCGTGTGAGTGAGACGGAAGCTATCAATTAGTCTAGTACTATACTTGGTCTATGATGTCTATGATCTTATTTTTTAATATGGTGCATATACTTGAATCAATTTAATTTATCATACTTTTTAATTACAATCTAGGCATTAACATTTGGCAAAATGGCTTTGCGTTGCTGTGATATTCGCCTTGTTTAGTGTTGTAGTGAGTATATTACAAGTTTTCAGCATGACTATAACAATAAATTACAAGATTAATTTTTTTATTAGGAAGGTGGTCAGGCTTCCAACCGGTCACGACGTCGGATGGCGGTACATTGTTTATTATTTATTGTTTTGTCTGGTTGTTGTTATTGGCCTTTCATATTATTCTGTATCATACCATACATTGTTCGAAATTTAAAATTCAGCAACTGGATTTTACGGATTAAAGAGCGGCATTCTTTTACAATGACTAATTTTTAGTCTGTCTCCGTTACTTTACGGCAATAATCTGTCATTTGTAGACATTGACAGTTGTCCATTGACGTTTTGAAGTTTCAGCTCCATTTATCTGTAAATTATGAATATGGAGGGTAGAGGCAAGGAGTATCAACTCTTAAGGGAGAAAAGTTGAAAAATTGTCGAGCTGTGTTGTAAATAACAGTTTAAAAACCTTCCACAATGGCGCTGGTATATGTACAGGGTATGGTGAATGTAGCGATCGTAATGCGAAAATAATGTAGTTAATATAACCTTAAAGAGTTATTATGAGAATAGGCGCAGATAGAGTGATTAGTATTATTTTAAATTTATCGCTTCTGTTTTTACCCTACACTGTGGCGCCACCCTAATTTAAGGCGACACTAAATGCCAGCGACCTTGAGCGATATGATTTCACGGCGGCCAGCCCGCCATCTATGTAACAAAGCCAATATTTTCAAAATTCTTGGGTGGAAAACAGGTTATATGCTTACAATCCTCGTTATTCAGTACTAATCTGAATAAATGAACCTACACAAAAAAGTACAAGCTATAAGAATAACTTTTCTGAGAGAAGTACCAAAAAAATGCGTCACGCCATGCCAAAAAACTTGTTTAACTTCAAAGAATAGTGGTAGTTCAAAAAGGCTCGGTAGTGTTAACTATAACCAACAGCAAGCATTAGCAACCTACAAATAAGACTTAAGGATATGTGTAACAGAATTAAGTAGTGTTCATAGCTCGAAATGCTATACTTTCACCACAAAACTTGTTTAAAATCGCCTTAATGCATTTTGACGGAAACTTTTTCATATACACAGATGATTCTCCTTGCCTCTACGTTCCATATTTGTGAATATAATAATACTTGCTTGATATAATGGAGTTGAATTTCAATTTGTAATGCTTGTAAATATTATAAAGTATAATAATGTATAGAATTAATCAGAATAAACCGCTGTTAAATCCGTTGTCTCATCAGCCATCTGGGGTTACTTCGACCGCTTTCTTGTAACGCTTCGTGTTAACATTTTGGCTTCTAATATGCAACATTTAACGCTTAAACAACTCAATTATTGCACAGTTAATCGTAAGTGAAAGTGGTGCCAATGATGCTGAAAATACTTTTAATACTTACTAGCGTGAATGTTTACTGTATGTAATATCAGTACTTCCTCATTTCATATTTGTGCCTGCTAGCTTCGTAACCGACTTTTGTTTTAAGATTTTTTTTAATTATGTAAATAATGAATGTTTCCATTATATCCATTCATCCAAAGGGAGCTCAGCCGCGTTTGACGTTTATGTTTTCTTTATTAAAAATAAGGGACGAGACGAGCAGGACGTTCAGCTGATGGTAATTGATGCGCTCTGCCCATTACAATGCAGCGCCGCTCCAGATTATTGAAAAACCCAAAAATTCTGAGCGGCACTACAAAATCGCTCGTCACCTTGTGACAAAAGATGTCAACTTTCATTTGCCCAGTAATTTCACTAGCTACGGCTCCCTTCAGACCGAAACACAGTAATGCTTACACATCACTGCTTCACGGCGTGAAAATCATGTAGGTACTTATTTGTTCGCATTTAAATGGATTTTAATTTTTAAGTAGGTACGTAATCCTTGATAATTATTATAAAATGCACCTAACCAAAAGTTAGTCCAACATGTAAAGTTCCGTTAAAATCGATTCAGGCCGATCGGAAATAACAAAAAAAAATTGTTTTCTAGTACAACAACATACACCGTTATTTTAAAATTACAAAAGAACAAGTTTATCAGTTACCATTACTGAATACATTTACCAGGAAAATAAAAGACTACCATTATGAATGAGGGGTCATTCATAATGGTCCGCTAACTTAAAACAGCCGCTAAGGAGTGTTTTTTCTCATTCTGACCTAAGTCAGAGGTCAATAGAAGAAGACATAGTGAGAATTAGCAATGCTTTAAGTTAGCAGACTGTTATAAGGGAGTATAAGTCTAATAAATAGTAGTTAAAAAAAACTAAAAACACGCTTTTTATAGAAATCCGAACTAAAAAATTTTGGTTTATTTATAAAAGCGTGTTTCTTTTTTAATTTTTTTATAACTATTATTTGCATTGTTGAATTAAAAATTCTCTTTGGCATTCGAAACTTTCCTAATATTAGATAAACCGGTTAAAGATAATGGTTGAAATTTAAAATTAACATCAATTCCTGCCTTACAGATGAAAACTATCTAAATTATTATTTATGTAAATTAACCAAAATCTAATTTTGCAAATTGAAAAATGGAATAATTTTATCAAATTAATCTATTGTCATCGGTCCTCGATAAATCTACGAAGTTTGAACGAAATCTGGCCGTTTAAAGTGGGTCAAAATCGCGCCCAAATGAGTCGGTTACAAACAAACATACATACAGGTGACGCTAATATAAAGCGTGTAAAAATGACCTCAAGCGTTATGTAATCATCATCATCATCATCAGCCAGAGAACGTCCACTGCTGGACAAAGGCCTACCCCATTTCTACGACGATCGGTCCTGCGCTGCCCTCATCCAACGTATTCCAAGGATCTTGACCAGATCGTCAGTCCATCTTATGGGGGGCCTACCAACACTGCGTCTTCTGGTACGTGGTCGCCATTCGAGGCCCTTTACTGCCCCAACGGCCATCTGTCCGTCGAACTATGTATATATATGTTATGTAATATGTTAAGGAAATCCATTTATAATGTTATCAATGATGATCTTGAGTGCTAAGTCCGATACGTTTCATACGATACAGCTCATGAAGAAACCTCGTTTGGAGACGAAACACGTGTCGAAAAACGGATTGCTAGCAAAAGGAAAAATAGAATTTTATTTTTATTTGTCTGTGTTGACTCTCTACTTTAGGTTAACTAAGCGGTTAAATAAGAATTGCCCAAAATTTCCACTATTATATATTGAGCCGAGTGTGCCTTATGAGGAAGATCATTATGGCTATGCTCGGAGTTTCACTGCGAAATCGAATCAGAAATGAGGAGATCTGATGAGAGCCCAGATGGTTGCGAAACTAAAGTGGCAGTGGGAAGGGCACAGAGCTCGACGGACAGTTGGCCGTTGGGGCAGAAAAGACCTTGAATGGCGACCACACACCGGAAGACGTAGTTTTGGTAGGCCCCCCACAAGATGGGCCGACGATCTCGTCATGTTCACCGGAACCGCATCACTCTCACCGCGCGTTTTGCAAGAAATTTCTTACCTTGTGCAGCCACTTTGTGGAATCGATTACCGCCCGCGGTTTTCTGGAACAGATAAGACTTAGGGACCTTCAAGAAATAAGCATGCTCCCATCTTAACGCATGTCCATGGGCGGTTGCCTCACCTCTCCCCATCCCGTGAGCCTCTTGCTCGTTTGCCCCATCGTAACAAATCTCGTTGGATGCGGACAACGCAGGACCGATCGTCATGGCGATCTTTGGGGGAGGCCTTTGTCCAGCAGTGCACGTCTTCCGGCTGAAATGATGACGAGTGTGCCTTCTGTCCGTCCACATTAGCAATGATTTGAATATAGTTCGCGCGAGTGTGTGCCCGAATCGAACAAGACGTGACTTAACATATAAACGTTAAGTGATACGGGTTTACGTAAACCGCTCAGTGACCCAGTTACCGTGATAACTACACTACTTACTACACGATGTTTGAAACTAGAGTTTACACCATGAGTGGAACTCAGGGGATTTGGTTTGATTTGGTTATACAGGCACGCGATGTAAACAACTAGCTGTAACTAGTTATTATCTTTTTTTTTATAAGAATAGGAGGACAAACGAGCGTACGGGTCACCTGTTGTTAAGTGATCACCGCCGCCCACAATCTCCCGCAACACCAGAGGAATCACAGGAGCGTTGCCGGCCTTCAAGGAAGGTGTACGCGCTTTTTTTGAAGGTACCCATGTCGTATAGTCCCGGAAACACCGCACAAGGAAGCTCATTCCACAGCTTTGTAGTACGTGGAAAGAAAGCTCCTTGAAAACCGCACTGTGGAGGACCGCCACACATCCAGATGGTGAGGATGATATCCTAACTTGTAGCGTGTCTTGCGAAGGTGGAATTCGGCGGCAGGAACCAGGTTAAACAGCTCTTCGGAACACTCCCCGTGATAAATGCGGTAGAAGACACACAATGAAGCGACTTCTCTACGCAACGCCAAGTGATCCAGCCGTTCACAGAGCACTGGGTACCCCACAATTCGAGCTGCTCTAGCCGTGCGCCAGACCAGAGATGACAGCAATACTCCATGTGTGATTACCTTAGATCATAATCTAAAACAAAGTGTCATACAAATCGCGAGTGTGAGACGTAGCTTGTGACGCACACTAAAGTATTAATTCTGGCCTATTTTTTCGGTAGTCCAACAGCAAGAGACTATCTGGACGTATAAATTACCTAAGGTTAATACTTACCAAAAAGTCGGTCTATTTAGAATCCTTCGAAACGGCTTTACCGATTCTCATGAAATTTTGAGTGCATATTAGGTAGGTCTGAGAATCGGAGAACATCTATTTTTCATTCCCCTAAATGTTACGGATGGTCCACGCCAACTTTTTTTTAATTTTTTTTACATTTTTTTTTAATTTGTTTGATTATAAGTCAGCATTAAAATATACATACAACTTCAAATTTTCACCCATCTACGATCAACAGTTACTTTTGTATCGCGATTTTAATATCGGCAATACAACGTTTGCTGGGTCTGCTAGTAATAATATAAACTTAATTTGGACCAAAACTAATTGACGATGAGGGAGTCGAAAAATATCTTAATACTCGCGGACTCTAATGTAAATAGATCCTGTAGATGGAGCCACAACCTGAGAGGTGAACAAGACAATCCTAGATTTATGTCAATGCGTCACTCGGACGGTTGGCTCAGTTAGTAATAGTGTAGATGGAGCCACAACCTGAGAGGTGAACAAGACATATCAAGATTTATGACCAATGCGTCACTCGGTTGGCTCAGTTGGTAAGAGCGCTCGGACGGAACCCGAGAGGCGCGTGTTTGAGTCCCGCACAGTTCGTAAATTTTGGTACAAATTAAATTTGTAAATTTAATCCCCGAAGTGAGGGATATATCACTTGAAAATAACAATCTGATTACTATAGTTGATGTTATAAAATAGTACCAAAGATAATAGAGCTTAGTTATGTTTGATTTATTATCAGGGTCGCCATGATGGTGTCATCATCACGGTTCATACTCTCTTGTCGCCACTAGAGGAATCACAAGAGCGTTTTGATTTCACATTCTAAAGTGGCTAACGAGTTTCGAACTTAAGGCACCGTGGTGAGAGTCAATGGTGCTAGGTATAGCGCTTACGCCTTACAAAATGCTTGAGCATGTATGAAAGTTGATTTGCGAATGAAAAAAAACCAGAAAACTATGACAGAACTGGACAGGACAGGCATGCCTGTATGATGATGATATCAAATTCTTTTTTTTTTATGGAATAGGAGGACAAACGAGCGTACGGGTCACCTGTTGTTAAGTGATCACCGCCGCCCATACTCTCTTGCAACACCAGAGGAATCACAGGAGCGTTGCCGGCCTTTTAGGAAGGTGTACGCGCTTTTTTTGAAGGTACCCATGTCGTATCGTCCCGGAAACACCGCACAAGGAAGTTCATTCCACAGCTTTGTAGTACGTGGAAGAAAGCTCCTTGTAAACCGCACTGTGGAGGACCGCCACACATCCAGATGGTGAGGATGATATCCTAACTTGTGGCGTGTCGTGCGAAGGTGGAATTCGGCGGCAGGAATTAGGTAAAACAGCTCTTCGGAACACTCCCCGTGATAAATGCGGTAGAAGACACACAATGAAGCGACGTCTCTACGCAACGCCAAGTGATCCAGCCGTTCACAGAGTACTGGGTCCCCGACAATTCGCGCTGCTCTGCCTTGCACGCGGTCAAATGGATCGAGCTGATACTGGGGTGCGCCAGACCAGAGATGACAGCAATACTCCATGTGTGGCCGGACCTGCGCTTTGTACAGCGCTAGAATGTGGGCCGGCTTGAAGTATTGCCGTGCTCTATTAATGACGCTCAGTTTCTTTGAAGCCAATTTGGCTTTGCCCTCCAGATGGCCACGGAATTGGCAATCGCTCGAGATTTCGAGACCCAGTATTCCGATACTAGGCGAGGCTTTTAGGGAAGTGTTGTCGAAGAGCGGTGATGCGACAAATGGGGTCTTTTTAGTGGTAAACGCGCAAACTTGAGTCTTCTGGACAAGGTTCAATTTACCCCATTCCGCGATCTTCTCAAGAGAGGACTCGATAGAAGACACAAGTTTCTCCCGGCACTGGTCGACGATTTCCCGAGAGAGACGTGCATGGCCCGTGTATACGGCATCACCAGTGCTGTCATCTGCATAGCAATGAATGTTGGAGGTGTCCAACATATCATTGATATGCAGAAGAAACAGCGTAGGAGATAGCACACAGCCTTGGGGCACTCCAGCATTCACGGGCTTCGGGTTCGAGCAATGTCCGTCGACAACGACCTGTATGCTGCGCCCAGTGAGGAAGCTGGAGGTCCACTTGCTCTCGGGAAGCCCAAATGATGGAAGTTTAGAGAGGAGCGCCTTGTGCCATACACGATCAAAGGCCTTCGCTATATCCAGGCTAACTGCCAGGCCTTCCCCCTTGCTTTCAATAGCCGCAGCCCATCTATGTGTTAGGTATACCAGAAGATCACCTGCCGACCGACCATGGCGAAAACCGTATTGTCGGTCGTTGATCAACTGGTGACCCTCTAGGTATACCAAGAGCTGACGGCTAATTATGCTCTCCATGATTTTGGAGAGCAGGGAGGTAATAGCAATAGGCCTGTAGTTTGCCGGATCCGAACTGTCTCCTTTTTTTTGGATCGGATGGACAAGGGCTGACTTCCATGAGTCAGGGACTACGCCTTTGGAATAAGAGTGCCGGAATAAACGCGTTAGCACCGGCGTCAACTCAGGGGCACACGTTCTAACCACGATTGGAGAAATGCCATCCGGCCCGCTCGACTTCCTGACGTCCAACGAAAACAGAGCTCGCCTAACAGTTTTCTGTCTGAACTGTACTTCAGGCATAGAGCTCTGACACTGCGGGATGGTCGGCGGTGTTTTTCCGTTGTCGTCAAGAGTCGAGTTGGAGGCGAAAAGAGCGCACAGGAGATCGGCTTTCTCTTTTGCCGTATGGGCCAGGGTGTCATTCCTCATGTGCAACAGCGGCATGGACGGCTGGCTGAAGTTACTAAGAGCAGCTTTCGACAACGACCAGAACTTGCGTGTTCCGGTCGGGTAACTGGAAAGCTGCTCGCCGATTTTGACGACGTGTTTTGACTTTGCACGGGCGATTTGCCGCTTAAAAAATCTGGAAGCACGGTTGTATTTCCTCTTTAGAACTATGCAGTTCGGATCCTTTTTGCCCAGCGCCGCAACCCAAGTTCGATACGCCTGTTTTTTGCAGTCAGATGCTGCTTTAACTGACGCATCGAACCAGGGCTGTGATCTGCCACCGATCGGTACTACAGAGCTTGGTATAAAAATATCCATGCCCTGTAGTATCACATCGGCTACTGCAACGGCGCAGGCACTAGGATCATCCGAAGGGAAACAAACCCTGCTCCAAGGGTAGGATGCAAAAAAGGAACGCATCCTATCCCAATCTGCTGACTTGTAGTGCCAAACGCGGCGGGTCGCTGGTGGTCGTCGTATAGGCACTACACTCCTGACCAGGCAATGGTCGGACGTTCCGAGAGGGGCGTCGACAATGACCTGGTAACCATCGGGATGTGTAGTCAGCAGAAGATCTAATAAGGACGGCATGTGGCTATCCGGGAGCCGCGTTGGCGACTCAACCAATTGGGACAGATCGTACGCCAATGCAAAATTATGCACAGATCGCCCTGCGTAGTCTGTGGTACGTGATCCAAGCCATTCGGCATTGTGCCCGTTGAAATCACCCAAGGCTACGATTTCAGCGGAGGGGATCTGTGCAAGCACGTCGTCAATTGCCGCTTGAACGCAGCCCATGAGATGATCGGTTTCTGCGTTACCACTATGGGACCTGTAGACACACGCATAGATGCGGACGCGGTCCTCAAAATCTACGCGGAGCCAGAGAGTGGACAGGTCCCTACCCTCAAAATTGCCGAGACGGCGACTGCAGATATCCTCCCTAACGTACACACATACCCCGGCATGAGGCAAAAAATTGTGCTCAATTTTGTACCCGCGGTACGTTAAATATGACGTATCGCTAGGTCGAGATATCTGCGTCTCCGTAAGGAAACACAAGGCCGGCTTCGCCGTCTCAAGGTGGTGGTGGACGGCGTTTAAGTTGGAGTGAATTCCCCTGATATTGCAAAAGTCCACGTTGAGTGTGGAGCGGGGTGCCGTGGTGTTACTGCCTCGTTTGTCCTTGGTCATGCGCGGTACTGTGCCCTCCCCAGAATACGAAGGGCAGCCCGAGCGAGAGTGCTCGGGGAGGGATTCTCCGACTCTGGTAGAGCCGGTACCCTCCTGGGGTAACTATCTCTTTAGGGACCGCTTTCATAATCTTTGTTGGGGATGGGGGGGGGGGGAGGGAATTGCCACCGGTCCTCGATACTAACCTATGCGAAACATAGCGGCACTAGGCCGCTACTTCACGCCGGTATTCTGTGCGAGTGTGGTAGTTAACCCGGACGAGTCTGGCCCGATTGTGCTGTCGTCAAAAGACGGCTGCGTGACTCTCCCACTTCTAAATTCTAAATTCAAAGTCAAATAAACTTTATTAGGCCTAAACTAAGCGCAAGCTAAATTTTAAATAACTGAATTGACTATATTATGTTCGTAAAAAGTTGAGCTCGTGACAAGAACACAATATAAGAAACTCAACGGAATAAACTCAATATTTTACAATGGCTGTAATATACATAACAAATTAGTTATTAAGGTGCTGCATCCAATATGTGAGTCGTATTTAAATAGTATAAATTATTTCATAAAAAGTAATAAATAATTAACTGTATAAATATAAATTATCGTATATTGGATGCATCAACCTTTAGAGCTTGAAGTCATTGTTTGTGTAAGGATGCTTCGTGAACATGATGGTCGTGGTTACTGTCACAATTAGTAATTGCATCTAACAAATACAGTGATTTATTAACTATAACAGGTCGACCTGGCACCACAAGCAGCACCCGTTCACGAGTTGACGCATGGTGCAGCCATCGTTCCCTTCGCACATTTTTGACGCGACAGACGTCCTATACAGTAAATTTGAAAAATCGGTCCAGAACGTGTCCAATCGCTGCTAAATTCAAAGTGCTATTAAATCTGTAATATCTTCGAAAATATTCATTTAAATCATATTATGCTGTAAAGTGCCATATAGATATATATTAAGTCAACAATGTATTTAAGGTATTTAATTAGATAAGGTTTAATGCTGTATTGGTAAAAATCGCTTTGAAAATTGGCCATTATTTGTCGTAAACAGTAAATGACAAAAAAAAATGTTATTGTGGGATATCCATAAGAGATAGACATATAGGTACCATAGCGGAGTTTTCTGTAGACCTTTTCAATGTGTACAATACCAAGTACATTATTTTGATAAATCTCGTAGGCAGCGTTTGCAATGTATGCAGAAAAAAAATTATTTTTTACGACATCACATAAGAAACCTCAAAAATAACAATATTCCTCCACCATTTAATGGGTAATTGTACATATAAACCTTCCCCTTCAATCACTCTATCTATTAATAAAAACCGCATCAAAATCCGTTGCGTAGTTTTAAAGATTTAAGCATACATAGGGATATAGGGACAGAGAAAGCGACTTTGTTTTATACTATGTAGGGATTATGTATATCATACAAAGGCGTCAATGTTTATAAGCGGCATTCTTTCTATTCATGTGATTTATGACGGTTTGTATGCGTTGCACACTAAATTGTGTAATGTTTGATAACACAGTAAATAATTGTTCCGCCTTCGGTGACCTTCGGTAAAGGTTTGATAGTGACTCAGTTCATAGCTGATATGAAAGATAACGCCTCGAGGGGATTTCTTATCGCACTGGACTTTTCGTAAAGGGAAATGAATACTAAAGTTGTAGTAGGAATAGCAATAATTATGTGTGATACTTTGACAAGCATTCCTGCTTTTAATAGACTTAAAATATATACTATAAAGCAACTAAGAATACGTATAGACTAAACATTATTAAGTCCT
Organism: Leptidea juvernica; assembly: GCA_949711755.1. Classification (NCBI taxonomy): domain Eukaryota; kingdom Metazoa; phylum Arthropoda; class Insecta; order Lepidoptera; family Pieridae; genus Leptidea; species Leptidea juvernica. Next base: position 7,155,441 of record CATIXQ010000035.1, read on the forward strand.
CTGAATAAAACATTTTAGAACTAAGAAAGAGTTATGCGGCCGTACATAGAACATATATTTAAAAATATATATTAGTATCTACCTACTTCGTATTTATAAAAATGAATAATTATGAAAAGAATTAGATTATCAATAAGTTGCGATATAATTAAGTGCGAAAAGTATTCACCTAATTATAAAAGTATTCCACCTTCGCACGACACGCCACAAATTAGGATATCATCCCCACCATCTGGATGTGTGGCGGTCCTCCACAGTGCGGTTTTCAAGGAGCTTTCTTCCTCGTAATACTAAGCTGTGGAATGAGCTTCCTTGTGCGGTGTTTCCGGGACGATACGACATGGGTACCTTCAAAAAAAGCGCGTACACCTTCCTTAAAGGCCGTCAACGCTCTTGTGATTCCTCTGGTGTTGCAAGAGAATGTGGGCGGCGGTGATCACTTAACACCAGTTGACCCATACGCTCATTTGTCCTCCTATTCCATAAAAAAAATATTACCGATACGAGAGGCGGCTGCTCTTTGACTGCACGTTTCATACAATCGCGTGAATCGCTTTTTTCTTAGGGAGTTTTGCTAGGCTGATTACCTGTTTAGCATTAATACCAAATTTCATGTCATTAGCGTGAGTTCATGTTTGAGTCATCCGCGCATTGTACCGAATTTCGGTACCGAGCCGTTTTAAAATACCTCACAAAGAAGAACAAAATGCCGCCAGTAATATTTGTAGAGATGTCTTCAGTTTACGGGGAATCTGGACCTTCGTTTGTCTTCATAAAACTTTGGAGATGAGAATTCAAGCAAGGCAGAGAGAGAGTCGCTGGAAGATTATCCTAGATCAGGACGTCCATTCACGGCCGTTACCGAAGAAAACGTTGATAAAGTAAAGAAACTTGTTCTAGAAGATCGGCGAATTAAATTTTGGCATCGCATATGCTGCAGAACTAAGCCTATTCGCCAATCCTACAATATGGGGGCATAAAAAGGCATAAATGCCATTTATTTTCTCAAAATTGATTCCCTAAGAATTCTTATTGATATCATTTCTAATAACTACTAGATACTACTACCGCTTCGGAAGCAAATGGCGCTCTGAGAGAGAAGAAGCGGCGCAAGTAACTCTCCCAGCATTTTTTTTGCGCTCTTTTCAATAAAAATATACAATATTGTACAGTCATTTCTATCGCTATAAAATAATCACAATCTAGTCCCAGGCTGTCCGATCATTTAGATATTCAGCAGTCGAGTAATAGGATTTACGACAGAGCCATTTTTTATAAAAAATTTAAAAATATTTATAAATAATGCCTGAACAGTGGCTGGGACTTTATTATAGAAGTGTATACATTTACCCCTAAAGCTATTATGTATCTTATGAAGCCTACTAGAATTAGTTACAAGCAATCCCTTATTTCTAGTGTTATAAGCAAGCCCCATTGCAATTTGGAATTAAGAGTATGTAATACCAAGAAATGTAGCAGATTCAAGCGTTGTTACCACCCCTCTGTTTAATAAAATATTCTCGTCTACATTTTTGACATTCGGCGCAGTTAATTTAATATATTAAGTTTTATGACTATTTAACAATAGGCGCTTAACCAGTACACGATGTCAGATAGAGCATTGTTTACTTCGTCATATAAAACTTGGCTTTTTTTCACTTTGAATATGAGTGAAGTGTCAACCGCAAACAATACTGCCTTGTGTTTTTTTTTCTACAAAGTTATCATTTATGTAGGTTATAAGGAATTCCTCTTCCTTAAGGTCCCAGAATGTCCAAGAATAAACCCGTTTGATATATGTGAATTAGGAAGAGGAACGGTCCAAGAATAGACCCTTGTGGTACCCCCATACCGAGAGGAATCCCAGGAGATAATAGGTTTCAACACAATAGATAGTTTAATATATCTCGAATGTCTCAGTGTAAATGTGATTTACTTTTAATTTTTTTTCTACATTGCGCAATTATGTTCTTTGCAACTTCTGTTTTGATATACTTCTTCTTCTTCTTCGCGTGCCTCTCTGACTAGCGAACGTTGGCAGTCAGCTTTGTAATTTTAACGTTTTGTTCTTCGCGAGGCGAAATAGTTCTGTCGCACTCGCGATTCCTGTCCACTCGCGGATGTTGCGCAGCAAAGACTTTTATCTGCAATCTGCGCCTCTTCTTCCGGTAACATTTCCCATCATAAAATTTGAAAAACAAAATTTTATGAACGATGCGGGACTCGAACCCACGACCTCCGGCGTCCCGTGCCGGTGCTCTAACCAACTGAGCCAACCGTTGGAGTAACGTATCGTTATAAAATCTTGTTTGCTTTGTTGCACCGGCACGGAACGCCGGAGGTTTTGAGTCCCGCATCGTTCATAAAATTTTGTTTTTCAAATTTTATTTGTGTATTAATCCTAGAAGTGAGCGTTATCACTTTAAAAACATAACATATTTTACAATCATGATAAGCCTAAGCACGCGACAAATATATTTGATGTACAGAGAAGTGTTATTTGATACTATAGAGGTATGTTGGCATTACTGCGGCATCACGCACGGAGGTCATTATTAATTCTTCCTTCCATCGGACTAGCAATATAACAAGTTGAGTTTTTAGTTTACGTAAGCTAACATGCCGAGATAGATTTGAGTCCAAGCTGACGGCATAGCTACTAGTATTATATAGTTATTGAATTTTAAATAACATTCATTCTCTTACGTAAGCAATAGTTATTATTTAATAAAAGCTGTGTCAACAAACAATTTTTATTATTGGCATAGGGAGTGAGCGATGGAATGTTGCGGCGCGAACAAAAATAACTGTGTATCGATTAGAAATTGAAACGACAACGGCGAGAGCAACGCAAACCGAACCGGCAACACGTTGGTGATATGATATATTTTTTTAATTGTATCTAATCCGTGACTAGCCATCGTACTATGTAGTGTAGTGCTATATCTTGCGCTAATAATGAAACTTAGATCATTTATACGACTAGATAGGCTGTGATAACTGTGAAAAAGTCGGAAAAAAATTGAGGTTGACAGTTAACCTCTATTTTTAAACAGTGCATTGTTTATAATGGTGATATGATATTGTTTTTGTTTCATTGTATCTAATCCGTGACTAGCCATCGTACTATGTAGTGTAGTGTTTTATATTCCGCTAATAATGAAACTTAGATCATTTATACGTCTAGATAGACTGTGATAACTGTGAAAAGCAATATGTTACTGTTTTTAAAATTCTTAAAGTTTTAAAAGCTTTTTCACAGTTCACTAATAAAATTTGAAAAACAAAATTTTATGAACGATGCGGAATTCGAACCCACGACCTTCGGCGTTGTAGATGAAGCCACAACCTGAGAGTTGAACAAAGCAAACAGAATTTTATAACGAGGCGGTACTCGAACGGTTAGCTCAGTTGGTTAGAGCACCGGCACGGAACGCCGGAGGTCGCTCGGAATACCGCATCGTTCATAAAATTTTGTTTTTCAAATTTTATTAGTGAACTGTGAAAAAGCCGGAAAAAAATTGATGTAGACAGTTAACCTCTATTTTTAAACAGTGCATTGTTTAAAAATAGAGCACACTTAAGAAACTGACATACTAATCGCGAGTCAGTGAATATGAGATCTTTAGAGCGTACTTAGATTTTGCTCAGATTTTACTTGCGTAATACTTTGCTGAGCGTGATAAAACGCGAACTTGACTACATTGGGCTGTCTTGGACTACTCAATATGGCGTACGGCAAGTACTGTTACGTTCCCGCGCAATTTTTTGTAAATTATTGTATAGAGTGTTCAAATTTACCTGTTCAAAACTATACGGTCTACACTAGCTGCCCCGATAGACGTTGTTCTGTAGATAATAAAAAAAACTGTTTTATAGGAATGCGCCAATAATATTTCAAAACATCAAAAATTATTTCTTAAAAAATGCTCCCTGTTGTTATAATCAAACTGTTTCACAGCGGAACTGTCAAACAGAGCGTCACTTAATTCTCTAAAGCCCCATCCACACGCTTGACAAACAATGGCAAACAGCCAACAGCAAACAGCAAACATGGACGTGTGGATGGGTGTTTGTCGTTGTTTGCCTGTTTGTGTTTGTGATGGGCAGTGTTCGGCATCGGTGTCGGTTTTTCTTGCCAGATCAAAGGATGTTTGGCAAACAGTTTGCGACGTATCCACACGTTTGGCAGCGTTCAGTAATGCGCGCGAGCTTGCGGGAGGCGGACGTATTTTCTTACACTTTTTCGTTGGCGTGCAAAGCGTAAAAAATGTCTGATTGGTCAGCAACTACGATTCTGACATTTTTGGAGGCTTATCAAAATGAGCCATGTCTGTATATCATGTGAAACTCATGCGGCAGAAGTTATGAAACTCCCCTGATGGTTCGTAAAGAAGCTCATTAATTTTTTTTTTCTATAAATTGTCTGAAACGAATAAAAATTTTTAAGTAAAATTAAATAACACGGCAAATTAAAGCCCAAAGAATAGGTCTAAAGCAGTACCTTGTACGATTTCTATGTATTTTAATCATCCACCATCGTCTTTGCTTTCTTCTTTTTTTTCTTTTTTCTCTCTTTTGCTTTAATTTAAAATAAAAATATGTCAACCCGAAAGTAATAGCTGCCACAAGCTCGTCGTCCGCCATGTTTGCCGATTCGCAATGTTATGAACGTTCGCCAAGCATGTGGATGGCTGTTTGTGTTGGGTGATTGTGGTTGGTGTTTGGGACTTTGTTTGCTGTTTGCGGTGTTTGTGACAAACAGCCAGCGTGTGGATCCGGCGTAATAGAAAATATGTCCATACAAAACCAATATTGAGAATAAAAATAATTATGGGTTATTATAAGTTCAAAAGGAAAGCATTTCCTAAAACCAGGAATCGAATAAATCGTGCGTATTTCTAAGTGCTTCAGATCGACTCACTCGGTTTACCGGTCGAGTTTCAAAATGCTACAGATTGACTTACTCGGTACAGCTCTCAAATAACAAATGGCGCTCTGAGAGAGAAGACTCTTAATTAATTTCTAAAGTATTTTATGTTTTTTTTAAAGATAACCCTCACTTCTAGAACACACACACATTAATCCTAGAAGTTAGGGTTATCACTTTAAAAAAAATAAACATAAAATACTTTAGAAATTAATTAAGAATATTATTTAAAGAAAATACAATAATGAGATGTGTGAGCTTATACTTTTAATGGAATAAATTGAATGACATTCATTTCTTCTTGTGTCAGTAACATCAATTGTCTTTATTGTATATATACGGGAGTGTCACCGTACAAAAAACATTCCGTCCCATATTGCTACATGTCCCATATTTGTCCCGTTTTTCAACAATTGCCACAAAAAATAGAAATGTTTAGCGCGAGCGGCGCGGTAGGGGATGCGGGGGTAGTTACCCACATCTCAAATATAGAATAGTAGATTGTTGTTTGAACCGAGGGTCAAAAGAATCAATTCCCGAGGTATTTAGACGCCCGAGCGCAGCAAGGGAGGCTATAGTCCGAGTAGGAATTGATACTTTTACCCGTGTTAAACACTGTACTTTTCATTTCGAATATGAGGAAAATAAAACTAGTTGTTTATCTCAACTATTTATTGATAATATATCATAATATTAGTAGTACCTATTTAAAATTAATTGTCAAATTTGGACAATTTATGTCGACTTTTTAAATTTTAAACATGGAACTCACCGCGTAGTTGTTGCGGCTTATTCCGCTCAAAGAAGTTCACAGTGGCTGTTTAGAAAGTCACAAGGCCGCAGCTTTTTTTTTTTAATTAGTTTTTTTTACATAAAACTCTTTACAGTTGAAAGCAGTTCATTTTTTGAAGTTCATTCAGTTCCTTAGGTGGAAAGTAATTTTTATGAGTTTTTCCCTCTCCATGGAGGGAAGCAGCATTTTCCACCCAATAATCAGATCAAGACATCATTACTTTCCGAGTATGAGAAATGAAAAGAATATTTCCATTGATAACGGCGCACAGAAGAACGAAACAGGTTGTCGGTAGAGACCATTGAATCCACTTAGATTTGTCACTATAATATTAAAATGATATGTGCTCAGTTCTATGATTTTATTAAAAACGACAAAAAAATACCTCAAAATTTGGCTGGGTGAAATAATAAACTGATGTTAATTTCAATTAAACATTGTTACTCTAACGGGTGCGATTACTACGAATAAAATCTTTAGTTTTGATTTTTTTTTGTACTTATCTTTTCTACTGTGTTAAAGCTGTCAAAACGTGGTATTTTTCACCACAGTTAGTAATATCAGTAAAATATGTTAATTGTCGTCGTAAAAAATGTTAATGCTTTTTGGACATCGAAAGTGTTAAAACTTCCCGTATTGGGATCTAAATATTATGGCAGCCCTACGCATGAAATGGGGAATTCATAGGAAATTAACGAAGACGATCAAAGTATCAAAAACTTACAACAGTACATACATATAGCAAAAAAATCGAATCAATAACAAAAAGTATAATAAAACATGTTACTCGTACATTTTTGTATTTTGTACGATCCATAAATTTTGCAAACGGCCCTGTTTGAATGATGTGACCTGATAGTGGCCTAACCCTATATCAACATGATGGGATATTAGATATTACGTTTTAACAAGTTAAAAAGTTTCATTGAATGATGTATTTGTAGATTTTATGTTTGTTAAAGCTTAAGGAGGTAGAAATCTTTTCGTTCATTCACTAACGCCATGTGTTTAACTATACAGGATGTCTCAAAGTTCTCATGAAGGGAAAGTACCTTAAATATCGAAGATAGGCTATTTTACTGAAAGAAGACTTTATGTTACTTTAAAAAGTTAGTAATTCTGCATTCAGAGATTTTCTAAAAATTACTTGCCTCATTTAATTAATTAATTTACAAAAAAATACCCACTTAATTGACTACTTTCTTTTACAATACTATGTTACTTGAGAAGAGTTATTAGTTTTTGGCCATTCTTTCGATTGGCATCATAAAAGTAGGGATGTTTTTTATACATTTTAGTCGGTTAGATTCCCAGACGTGGCAAGTAATTTTTAGAAAATCTTTGAATGCAGAAGTACTAACTTTTAAAAATAACAAAGTATTCTTTTAGTAAAATAGCCTATCCTCGATATCTAAGGTACTTTCCCTTCATGTCCCATAACTTTGGGACAACCTGTATATTGCAATATTAATCTCTAGTGTTACGTTTTATTTAATAAACAATTTATAAATCGACAAATAGATTGTAACTTTGGTAAAATTTAAAACTGTATATAATATTGATTGTACAATCTTGTATTGAATTTATAACTCAGTAGGTAAACAATGGACGACCGAAGGGTTCATTGACGGTTCCTTTGGATGATGGTGATAACACATCTTTATAGCATTATTATGCCATTTATGGTGATCGAGTAAATCTATAAAGTTATGGCCTTACAATGGGATTATAATTTTTAGCATTTATTCAATTGAAGATTACGTTGAGTTGGTAAGAATAATGATAGGTTTTGGTTATAAAGCGGTATCATCTGCCCATAACGTTGAGGATATTGCTAAGATTACAGTTTGTAATTTCGGAATTTATTGTGTGTGATGTTGTGTTCCTTATCTATAATATATCGCGTGTAAAGTGATCTTATCATAAACGGGTAATCCGTGGTAACAAACACGCCTAGAGTCTACATGTTGGTAATTCAAGTTCGTATTTGTAGAATAACCAATAAATACTGTTACAATTAAAGAAATAATAACTAACCTGCCATTCAATTCAATCATGAATATTTACTAATATTTCATTGAGTTCACTCATTTTCGCGCCAATATCTGTTATAATATATGCCTGTATTGAAATTAGAATCGGTTTATAAAGAGAACAGAATTGCTTTGATAGAATTACACTAAGTATTTATGGAGGCGAATGCAATTTTTGAAACTCTTCATACGCTTGGTATTAGTCGTAAGTTTGTGTGCCGGGCACAATACCAATAATACATTTTGTACTAGTAAAGCAATCAAAGCAGTGAATGACTTCGAAAATCTGTTATATTATAGCCATTGTAAAATACTCGAATACATTGAACCTAGACATGGCCGGTAGGGCAGTAAAGTCCTCGAATAGCGACCACTTATGCGAAAGACGCAGTGATGGTAGGCCTCCCACAAGATGGACCGACGCGAACGATCTTGTCAAGATCGTCGGTATACGTTGTATGGGTGCAGCGCAGGACCGATCGTCGTGGAGATCTTTGGGGGAGGCCTTTGTCCAGCAGTGGACGTCTTCTGGCTGATGTGATAATGATAAAAATGGGCTATTTACAAAATTGCCTCATACCATATCCTTTGCTCTACCGGATAGAATACGCTGTCATGTATATTGGGAAAATATTGTAAAAAGAATGTTCAATGTGACCTTTGGACACGCACCCAATCGGTTTCATACAAAAAATAGTTTGAAAATTACTTGTGTTAAATAAGATCAGGTCGTATACCTGTTTTGAAGTGGACATCTTGTTGTGCTGTGATGTCAATACGAGCGTCTTATTCATTGGGGCTTGTTATCTCATTGAAGTTTGCGAAACTGTGGATGATTTATGCGGTAAGTCAATCTGTTTCCTGTATTAAACACTAAAAATAATATATCTAATCAAGATATCAATTATATTCACGTTGAAAAGTTAAAGTTAAACGAGGACGAAAAAAATTAATATTTCTTGATGGCAGCAGAGCTGGACACCAAATGCTCACTTTCCTAATACGAAATAGTAAATTTACACTAATCCTGATAAGTCACTTCGCGTACCACGTACCACATGAACCGTTTTATATTTTTGAGTTCATCGCTATCAAACAGGCAGGCGCGGCGGTGGCACTTTGCTGTATTTAACAGTATGCTGCATGTTACGGATAATTATATGTGCACAGGACTTCGATCGTCATTAATGAAGAGACGAACCAAAATAGAACATGCATTTGCTGTTCCGGATGTAAGGATACATTACTTATCGGTGGTACAATACCTGTCTGATATTATTAAGTTCCCAGCAGACAGGTTTCATTTATTAAGCTGAATAAAAACAATATTGTTACGTAATTCTCAATTATTTCCGCATTTGTCCTTGTCACAGTTGTTGCATAAACTAGGCTATGGCGCCTGCCACGGTCCATGCAGCTGAACGCAATCGGTCACCAGCAACTACAGTATTAGCAAATTCAAACATCTTGATGCACGTGTGATTTGTTTTATCGATAAATAAGTATCGATAAATATCACAACAATAAAAAAAATGGAGGACACGAGGGGCAGTTGTGTTTTCAAAACATTTTTAGAAACACAAAGTTTTTTATCGTTTCCCTGTTATTATACTAAATATTAACTATGTGGTTAAAACTGTTTAAATGTAGTAAGAGTTTGAGTGAGAGGACAAATTGTATATGTAAGTGGTCGCTAAGAACTGCGTCTCGATATGTCAAAAGGGTTTTTCAACATTTCGGTATGAATTTATATTTGTTTTTATATAACGTATATTTATAAAGTAGAATAAAATTAAATGGCAAAAATTAATATATTATTGTCGAAATAGTTTTAAATAGATTCAATATTAACATAACAAATATATTATTCAAAACTTATAACATTATTACTTTATGATTAGAAAGATTTCAATGTTAAAATTCCGTTATTTAAATCTAAGATAACGGGTCATTTATCATTAACATTTGCAATATATTTTTTAGTGTATTTGTTTGACCTCACAATGTAACGACGCTGACGGTAACTGTGTCCCTTTGATAATCTTCTCAGGGTCTAAAGCTTAGATTTAAACTCATGATGCATACATTATCTTGGATGTAATAGTTATCTGTTTGTACGTTCAAGGCCTAGCCTATCCGACTAATTATCGGTATAAGGAAGATGTAATGATTAAATGCATTTATTTTATCGTAATAATATTATGTGCTTTGAAACATACTTTGTTGTATTTTCTTATATGAAAAGAAAAGTAAAGTTAATTGAGCTGAATGGTACGGAGCTAGAAAGGCTTGTGTTTAATAACGTTTTTAAAGTGATAATCCTCACTTCTAGGATTAATACACAATTAAAATAAAAAAACAAAATTTTATGAACGATGCGGGACTCGAACCCACGACCTCCGGCGTTCCGTGCCGGTGCTCTAACCAACTGAGCTAACCGTTCGAGTACCGCCTCGTTATAAAATCTTGTTTTGCTTTGTTCAACTCTCAGTTTGTGGCTTCATCTACAGGATCTACTTTACAGTTGTAATTGTTCATAAAATTTTGTTATTTAAATTTTATTTGTATATTAATCCTAGAAGCGAGGATTATCACTTTAAAAACATAACTAATTTTTTACATTTACAAGAGCGACATTTCAAGTCAATTTCTTAATATGCAAATATTGGGTTGAGCAGGTTATCAACTGTAGAGTAGATCGTGAGCCACAACCTGAGAGTTGAACAAAGCATACAAGATTTTATAACGATACGACACTCGAACGTTTAGCTTAGTTGGTTAGAGCACCGGCACGGAACGCCGGAGGTCGTGGGTTCGAGTCCCGCATCGTTCATAAAATTTTGTTTTTCAAATTTTATTTGTGTTGTAATTATTAACTAATTTGCTTTGCATTTGGGATTGCATTCAGGCTTACCACTAAAGGCAGCAATTTGAATTTTTAGTCGAGTTATTTTATTACTGTTATCGTCACCGAACATTATTTAATTAACATTGCTACTGCCACTAAGTGTCTTTTATGCTATAAAGGTACGCATTTTAGAGGTTTGACAGACATGTAAGAAGAGTGAGACTGGAAATAATTTTATTAATTGTAACATAATATAGCTTTCCAATGTATATATTATGTCTAATAGGTAGTAGATCATGATAGACACTAAACCACCATTTTATCAGTGGGAGGCTCCTTTGCACAGAATTCCGGCTACATTATGGGTACCACAACGGCGCCTATTTCTGCCGTGTAAGCATTACTGTGTTTCGGTCTGAAGAGTGCCGTAGTTAGTGAAATTACTGGGCAAATGAGACTTAACATCTTATGTCTCAAGGTGACGAGTGCCGCTCAGAATTTTTGGGTTTATCAACAATCCTTAGCGGCAATGCATTGTAATGGGCAGGGCGTATCAATTAACATCTGCTAAACGTCCTGCTCGTCTCGTCCCTTATTTTCATAAAAAAAAATATACTCGAGGACGTGATATTTAAATACTTAGTAAACTTAACCGAAAGTTAAGTAATTAATTATGCAACGCATGGACACGAACGAGTACCTACCGTGTACTACAACATAAACACCTGTCACCTGTCACTTTCGTTTACTTATTAATTATTGTTAGGTTAGGGTTGTTGTTTACTTACGTCAAACTACGCCACGTGCTTACGGAGTAGCTTTTTACGTAAATAATATGTTTACTAATTGTTTTGCAAAATCCACCGTTAAAATTTATAATAATTGGCTGGTAACCGCTATTACTGAGTTGTTGAATGAAGTGATGAGGGTGTAACCTATCTTTTTGCCGCAATTAATCTTCTTGCAGCATTGTACTTACTTGTAGGTGGTTCTCGAGAACGTCTTCAGCATGTGTTGTAAACTGACCGAAGTCTAGTAATCTTATTGGCATTGGGAGGCTCCTTTGCACAGGATGCCGGTTAGATTATGGGTACCACAACGGCGCCTATTTCTGCTGTGAAGCAGTAATGTATAAGCATTACTGTGTTTGGGTTTGAAGGGCGCCGTAGCTAGTGAAATTACTGGGCAAATAAGACTTTAAATCTTATGTCTCAAGGTGTCGAGCGCAGTTTTAGTGCCATTCAGAATTTTTGGGGTTTGACCTGTCGGTGCTTGTAAGCGCAAGTGTGTGTTTTGTGCAGCAAAAGTCACCTGGTTGAAACCGGGGTGTGACGGCGTTGCTTTTTTGAAGTGCGTGGGCCGACGCAATATGATTGAATCAACGTTATCGGTGTCGGGAATGTGTGTCGATACATTCCCGATTATTTATTTATTATAAAAACTATGGATATTTGTTCCAAAAAGCGGTCCTTACCTAAATTTATAATATGATGAGAACGTGAATCAAATGCCGAGTACTCTCCTTAAATGTCGTTAGTGTCTCACCAATCTCGCTGTATTTTATTATAAAAGTAATGTCTTCAATTTAAAGTTTCAAATTTATACTAATTTTCCGACGATCGGTTCCATAAATATATACATAAAAGCAGTAACATATAGTTAGGTACTAATTATGTTTAGTATCCTTATTCTTGCCTGTCTGTGTTGGGGTTTTGGTTGTGAAGAAAGCAAAATAACAATTTTCTATATTTACAAAATACTAACAAATTTTTCCCCTATCCTATTGTTTTGTTTGTTTTTATCCCGACGCGATATGTACATAAAAACTGTTATAAAACTTTGTTTCGTCGTTCAAAATTCGCATCGACCAATTACCTTGTTAACTACAATGCCCTTTTCAACACGCGACTCACATAATTGACTTAATGCATCCTGTTCGTCGTAACAACGGTCACACTTTCGTCGCGTGATCTATTTCTGATCTATTGTAATCAAATGAATATGGACTGTATTGTTTAAATTAAAAAAAAAAAACAAATATTTCGTAAAATGCCAAATTGGTTGTTCTTTTTTCCTTTTATATTTCACATTATTTACAATTTATTCCAACATCAATTTCAATTGTACACTTTTAAACGCGATATTTTCAAAAAAAAAAATCTATTTCACAAAATATACAAACGCGTCAAATCATACGTGTAAATATGAATTTTAAAATGGCACATTATGTATAACTCATGATTTTTACATCTCAATGAAAATGAAAAATATTACACCCTCTTAATATTGGATATTTAAAACGTACACGCGTCGACCCCAACCTTCCCGATCCTCCCCTTCCGTTTGTGTTCGTCAATCAGTCCGATCTCGTAGCAAGACAGTGTTCACGTACACAGACGGTACGTACGAAGAGGAGTACAGCTGTTGGCCGCCTGCGGTGTCCATGATCATCATATCCCTGGTGGAGATTGTGCTTTTCTGCTACGACGCGGCTCACAGCACCTCTACGGCTTCGGGGCCCATCGGCAAGCTATTCCTCTACAACCCGCGGAAGAGGCACGAAGCCTGGAGGTTCCTGACCTATATGCTGGTGCATGTTAAGTGAGTTTCATGTTTTGATTCAAAAGTAGATTTAGATATCGGATACTAGACAGAGTCACCACCGATTCGAAACATTAATACGTGCATCGCTTTTATATAAATCCCTACTATAAATCATAAACAAATTTAAGTTTTTAAGTACTACTTAGGTAAGATGTTTGCGAAACTGAAGTGACAGTGGGCAGTCCACATAGTTCGACGGACAGATGGCCGGTGGGGCAGATAAGTTCCCGAATTGCGACCACGTAGTGGAAGACGGAGACCATGGATCGATGATCTGGTCAATATCGCCGAAACAGGTTGGATAAGGGCAGCGCAGAACCGATCGTCATAGCGATCTTTAGTGGAGGCCTTTGTCCAGCAGTGGACGTCTTCCGGCTGAAATGATGATGATGATACTTAGGTCTCTTCAAGAGTACATGCATAAATTTATGTGCTTGGCTCATACCAATTCGTGACAGAGATGATTCGTCCACGCCTAATTCACTGAACCCGGAATACACAGAGCTGCAAGATGGAGCTTCATCAACTCGTGCAGTGCATAAAAATTTGCTTGGGGGTCTTTATGAAGGGTAAAAGTTTCTCACTAAGGAAAAAAAAATGTATCTGTCACTTTTTCCATTCAATATACACTCTCCTTGCCTTTTTTTCAGCAAGCAGCAAAAGTTTTTATAAATTTTTGCTTTGGGGGCCCCGTATTATTAATATAATATTACAGAGACTTCAATTGGCATGACAATTGAAGTCTCTGGCAACCTTTTTTTTTTACTAAAATCAGGCCACGGTGAAGATCATTAAAATATATGGCTATAGTTTCTCGAGTTAAATTCATTGCACTGCCGTGACACAATTTTTTAAACGGTGCAGGTGCCCCATTGTAAAAACAAAACATGACAATCACACAAAGTAAAATGTAACCTACTCTTGAAGTATTATTTTTCAAATATTGTAATTTTTTTCAAATAATTATACAGAAATGGTCAGTTGAGAAACTTTTAAAATGGCCCACGTTATAATATTATTAGTAGTAGTATTTTTGCAGATACCTATATAAAATAATTTTGATTTATGTAGGTACCTACTAACATTAGTTTTTAAGTAAAACTTTACTAACAGAGATATGGATCTGATCCGAAATAAATGTTTTATTATATAATTATTATAATAAATAATAGTCACGAAATTTCATTGGGATTTTGCGCTGTTTTACAAGTGCGGGTTTGTTCTTTATTTTAAATGTTACTCGTTTCTGGGTTTCCACAGAAGACTTCTGGGTTTCCACGGAAGACCAACGTTGTGGATTCTTTCGAAACCACAATTATGCTGAATTGGGGGCCCATTGGCGTCATTAGGTCATAATTAGATTAGTATAACTTTAAGAACTATTATCAGAATGTATAATGACGTCAATAAACATTTTTTTCTTTTCTTCTTCTTTCTTTTCTTCTTCTTTCTTTTCTTTAAATAAAATTACTCAATAGAATAATAGGGCAATGATTTTCGATAATCTTTCAGCGTGGTACATCTTCTAGTCAATCTTCTGGTGCAGCTGTTTCTCGGCGTACCACTCGAGATGGTGCACCGATGGTGGAGAGTTGTGCTAGTCTACTTAGCTGGAGTGGCGGCGGGTTCCCTGGCCACGAGTCTGGCAGATCCAAAAGTCTACCTTGCGGGTGCTTCCGGCGGAGTATATGCCCTAATAACAGCGCATATAGCGACAATTATCATGGTAAGATGACATTTTAGCACATTCAGTTGGAACTAATTTTTTCCGCCTATTTTCGTTTGGACACGGCTGGATGGCAAAGACGCGCCTCTGTCAAGCAGTAGTGTACAAGTACTATAACGGCCGTCCCCAATATACAATCTACAGATTGAGATAAATTACTACCTTCTACTGTCAGTAATAAGCTGTCAATAATCTAAAGCTGTCCCAATATAACCGATAAGTCATTCTTATCGCCTTATATTGGGACGCGTGAATTGCAATTTCCATACAAACTTTATATCGCTGGTAAGCTATACGTCGTCCCATTGACAGACAGCGTGCACGGATAAGGTGAGTTACCGTAAGTTACGGATAAGTTTATTGGGATAGAAAAGTCAACGATAGTTACGATTTTTTATCTCAAGTAAGAGATAGACTGAATATTGGGAACGGGCGTTAGTGTTTCGAGTTTAAAGGGCTAAAGTAGCCTGTAGCTGGTCAAGTTCTTGGGCTACAATAGACTTACGATGAAATGAAATAATGAAATGAAATATATCTTTATTGCATACCACAAAATAATGAAACATCGAGACTACAAAAAGCAATAGGCGGCCTTATCGCTTAAGAGCGATTTCTACCAGGCAACCTATAATGAATCAGTTATAGTTGAAAAGATAACAGAAGGTGGTGTTATCGATCGAAGGTGGGTTATACGATCTTATGTCCAAGGGACTAGGATAATTAGATTTTCAAGAAAGTGATATAGAGTTTTAACGGTTGAATTTCTATACGATTATAAGCATCTAGTTACGCCCGAATGGAAAATCCCGAACAATAGCTGCCTTAACGTTGCTTACGGTTTGATATATCAAAGAATTTTAATAAAATTACTGAACCCATTCGAAACGGCTAAATCAGTTGCGATTTAATTCTACGTTCTTATTATTATTGTTATCAATAATTTAGTATACTGTATCTGGGTTAATAAAGAGAGCCGATAGAGATAACTGATAGACGACGGAGTAAGGGATGAGAATAAGTTTGATCAATTATTTCTCCCCAAAAATGTTCGCGTAGCAAATTTCATCAAATCGCTACTTTTTTTTATGAAAATAAGGGACGAGATGAGTAGGACGTTCAGCTGTTGGTAATTGATACGCCCTGCCCATTACAATGCAGTGCCGCTCAGGATTATTGAGCCAAAAATTCTGAGCGGCACTACAATTGCGCTCGTCATCTTGAGACAAGATGTCAAGTTTCATTTGCCCAATCATTTTATAGCTACGGCCCTTCAGGCCGAAACACAGCAATGCTTACACATTACTGCTTCACGGCAGAAATAGGCGCCGTTGTTGTACCCATAATCTAGCCGGCATCCGGTGCAAAGGCGCCTCCCACTTGTAAAATCTGGTTTGTTTTACTCTTTCAAGATTTTCTTAGTAGTATTGAAATGGTTTTCAGAATTGGGCTGAAATGGAGTTCGCCATAATTCAGTTGCTGGTTTTCGTGTTGCTGGCGGGCGTGGATGTCGGGACCGCGGTGTATGATCGCTACTGGAAGCACACGCAGCAGAACATCGGATACGTGGCCCATCTGGGCGGAGCAGTCGCTGGTGAGTTGGGCGGCAATTATACAACTCCCAAGCTTCCGAAATCGGCAAGTTCCAACGTGACGCGGTATGCCATAGATCGGAGTGATTTTTATTTGGATTTATGATCTCATCAGCCCATCGTTCTTTAGGACGTCCTCTGGCTCTCTTGCCTCTTGGCCCAGAACAATTGGTGACCAGCTTTGTCTACCTGGCCACATGGCCAGCCCATTTCCACTTCAGTCTTTTCATATTCTGAAGGGCATCTATTAGATTCGTTTTATTGCACATGTTTTCTGAATTTAACTTTTTTTTTTATGGAATAGGAGGAAAAACGAGCGTACGGGTCACCTGGTGTTAAGTGATCACCGCCGCCCACATTCTCTTGCAACACCAGAGGAATCACAAGAGCGTTGCCGGCCTTTAAGGAAGGTGTACGCGCTTTTTTTGAAGGTAACCATGTCGTATTGTCCCGGAAACACCGCACGAGGAAGCTCATTCCATAGCTTTGTAGTACGAGGGAGAAAGCTCCTTGAAAACCGCACTGTAGAAGACCGCCACACATCCAGATGGTGGGGATGAAATCCTAACTTGTGGCGTGTCGTGCGAAGGTGGAATTCGGCGGCAGGAATCAGGTTAAACAGCTCTTCGGAACACTCCCCGTGATAGATGCGGTAGAAGACACACAATGAAGCGACGTCTCTACGCAACGCCAAGAGATCCAGCCGTTCACAGAGCACTGAGTCCCCGACAATTCGAGCTGCTCTACGTTGCACGCGGTCAAATGGATCGAGCAGATACTGGGGTGCGCCAGACCAGAGATGACAGCAATACTCCATGTGTGGCCGGACCTGCGCTTTGTAGAGCGCTAGAATGTGGGCCGGCTTGAAGTATTGCCGTGCTCTATTGATGACGCCCAGCTTCTTCGAAGCCAATCTGGCTTTGCCCTCCAGATGGCCACGGAATTGGCAATCGCTCGAGATTTCCAGACCCAGTAATCCGATACTAGGCGCGGCTTTAAGAGAAGTGTTCTCGAAGAGCGGTGATACGACAAATGGGGTTTTTTTAGTGGTAAACGCGCAAACTTGAGTCTTCTGGGGGTTAAATTGGACAAGGTTCAATTTACCACATTCCGCGACCTTCTCGAGAGAGGACTCGATAGAAGACACAAGTTTCTCCGGGCACTGGTCGACGATTTCCCGAGAGAGACCTGCATGGCCCGTGTATACGGCATCACCAGTGCTGTCGTCCGCATAGCAATGTATGTTGGAGGTGTCCAACATATCATTGATATGCAGAAGAAACAGCGTAGGGGATAGCACACAGCCTTGGGGCACTCCAGCATTCACGGGCTTCGGGTTCGAGCAATATCCGTCGACAACGACTTGTATGCTACGCCCAGTGAGGAAGCTGGAGGTCCACTTGCACAAGCTCTCGGGAAGCCCAAATGATGGAAGTTTTTAGAGGAGCGCCTTGTGCCATACACGATCAAAGGCCTTCGCTATATCCAGGCTAACTGCCAGGCCTTCCCCCTTGCTTTCAATAGCCGCCGCCCATCTATGTGTTAGGTATACCAGAAGATCACCTACCGACCGTCCATGGCGAAAGCCGTACTGTCGGTCGTTGATCAACTGGTGACCCTCTAGGTATACTAAAAGCTGGCGGCTAATTATGCTCTCCATGATTTTAGAGAGCAGGGAGGTGATAGCAATAGGCCTGTAGTTCGCCGAATCCGAGCTGTCTTTTTTTTTTTGGATCGGATGGACAAGGGCTGACTTCCATGAGTCAGGGACTACGCCTTTGGAATAAGAGTGCCGGAATAAACGCGTTAGCACCGGCGTCAACTCAGGGGCACACGTTCTAAGCACGATTGGAGAAATGCCATCCGGCCCGCTCGACTTCCTGACGTAAACGAACACAGAACGAAAACAGAGCTCGCCTAACAGTTTTCTGTCTGAACTGTGGGATGGGATGGTCGGCGGTGTATTTCCGTTGTCGTCAAGAGTCGAGTTGGAGGCGAAAAGAGCGCACAGGAGCTCGGCTTTCTCTTTTGCCGTATGGGTATTGCCGTATGTCATTCCTCATGTGCAACGGCGGCATGGACGACTGGTTGAAGTTACCAAAAGCAGCTTTCGACAACGACCAGAACTTGCGTGTTCCGGTCGGGTAACTGGAAAGCTGCTCGCCAATTTTGACGACGTGCTTAGACTGTGCACGGGCGATTTGCCGCTTAAAAAATCTGGAGGCACGGTTATATTTCCTCTTAAGAACTTTCGCTGGTGGTCTGCGACGTTGGCGTCGGATAGGCACTACACTCCTGACCAGGCAATGGTCGGACGTTCCGAAAGGGGCGTCGACAAAGACCTGGTAACCATCGGGATGTGTAGTCAGCAGAAGATCTAATAAGGACGGCATGTGGCTATCCACATCCGGGAGCTGCGTTGGCGACTCAACCAATTGGGACAGACCATACGCCAATGCAAAATTATGCACAGATCGCCCTGCGTAGTCTGTGGTACGTGATCCAAGCCATCGGCATTGTGCCCGTTGAAATCACCCAAGACTACGATTTCAGCGGAGGGGATCTGTGCAAGCACGTTGTCAATTGCCGCTTGAACGCAGCCCA
The DNA here is from genome assembly GCA_949711755.1 of Leptidea juvernica. Classification (NCBI taxonomy): domain Eukaryota; kingdom Metazoa; phylum Arthropoda; class Insecta; order Lepidoptera; family Pieridae; genus Leptidea; species Leptidea juvernica. Next base: position 7,174,568 of record CATIXQ010000035.1, read on the forward strand.
TGAGATGATCGGTTTCTGCGTTACCACTATGGGACCTGTAGACACACGCATAGATACGGACGCGGTCCTCTAAATCTACGCGGAGCCAGAGAGTAGACAGGTCCCTACCCTCTAAATTGCCGTGACGGCGACAGCAGATATCCTCCCTAACGTACACACATACCCCGGCATGAGGCAAAAAATTGTGCTCAATTTTGTACCCGGTGTACGCTAAATATGAGGTATCGCTAGGTAGGTAGATATCTGCGTCTCCGTAAGGAAACACAAGACCGGCTGCGCCGTCTCACGGTGGTGGTGGACGGCGTTTAAATTGGAGTGAATTCCCCTGATATTGCAAAAGTCCACGTTGAGCGTGGAGCGGGGTGCCGTGGTGTTTCTGCCTCGTTTGTCCTCGGTCATGCGCGGTTCTGTGCCCACCCCAGAATACGAAGGGCAGCCCGAGCGAGAGTGCTCGGGGAGGGATTCTCCGGCTCTGGTAGAGCCGGTACCCTCCTAGGATGGCCACCGGTCCTCGACACTAACCTATGCGAAACAGAGCGGCACTAGGCCGCTACTTCACGCCGGTATTCTGTGCGAGTGTGGTAATTAACCCGGACGAGTCTGGCCCGATCGGGCTGACGTCATAAGACGGCAGCGTGACTCTCCCACTTCTAAAAAGCCCTTAGTCGCCTCTTACGACACCCATGGGCCTGGGACTCCCCTATTCTTTTTACGCCCCGGGGAAAGTACAGGGCAACTTGTCCTTCTGTTTAATATTCTTGATTTTTTTTTATTGAAAAGGAGGACAAACGAGCGTACGGGTTACGTCCTTGTGTTTAGTGATCACCGCCGCCCACATTCTCTTGCAACACCAGAGGAATCACAGGAGCGTTGCGGGCCTTTAAGGTAGGTGTACGCGTTTTTTTTTTGAAGGTACCCATGTCGTATCGTCCTGGAAGCTCCGCACAAGGAAGCTCATTCCACAGCTTTGTACACGTGGAAGAAAGCTCCTTGAAAACTGCACTGTGGAGGACCGCCACACATCCAGATGGTGGGGATGATATCAAAATTTGTGGCGTGTCTTGCGAAGGTGGAATTTGGTGGCAGGAATCAGGTAAAACAGCTCTTCGAAACAATGCCCGTGATAAGTGCGGTAGAAGACAAACAATGAATCGATGTCTCTACGCAACGCTATGTGATCTAGCCGTTCACAGAGCACTGGGTCGCCGACAATTCGAGCTGCTCTGCGGTACACGCGGTCAAATGGATCGAGCTAATACTGGGTCATGCCAGACCAGAGATAACAGCATACTCCATATCTGGCTTTGGCTCCAGATCTGCGCTTTGTAGAGCGCTAGAATGGGGGCCGGCTTTTCTTTCCATTGCACTAGTGTTAATAATATGACATAGTTGTATCTTATTTTAACTTCTTTCAGGTCTCCTCGTGGGTATCGGAGTATTGCGTAACCTGGAGAAGAGAAAATGGGAGAAAAGATTATGGTGGGCGGCCGTTCTACTCTACTTCTCTCTCATGATAGCCGGTATACTCGCCAATATATTCTGGGAGTCACATTTTTTGAGTGAAGCCTACTAGAAGTGTACGAGACTTTTACTGCATCAGATTTTTGGATGCATTTTTGTCAAGCGAGCTTTTTTAATCTTAAAAACGTGTCCGTAAAACTTTTTAAGTTGTAAACGAAATGTGCGATTTGACGTAATGAGGTCATAAATAAAATATCATATATGTATTGGTGACAAATCCAGGGATTTATTGTGGATTATTATATTAACTTTAATTCGTCGTTTAGGTGGTTTTTTAATGTTGTTAAGGTTTAACGAAAGTATTTTGACTGAATAAAAATTTATGCATAAAAATTAAAACGAATGTACCTACCGTACATTGAAATGGAACCGAACGTAAGCATAGACCTTAGCTTTAACTAAACATTATTATTATTTTTCTATTTGGAAACAAACACTTGTATAAGCATTCCACACAGACATTTTTGTCTATTTATAAACGAGGTTGACCAGCATCTCTTAATAAGACTAGAAGAAGAGTATATACTAAAGGGTGGGCTATCTAGTATTTTAAATTTGAATCGGCTGTAAAAAAAACTTGATTAACTTTTTTTTTATGGAAATAAGGGACGAGACGAGCAGGACGGTCAGCTGATGGTAATTGATGCGCCCTGCTCATAAGAATGCAGTGCCGCTCAGGATTCTTGAAAAACCCCAAATATTCTGAGCAGCACTACAACTGCGCTCGTCACCTTGAGACAAGATGTTAAGTCTCATTTGACCAGTAATTTCACTAGCTACGGCGCCCTTCAGACCAAAACACAGTAATGCTTACAAATTAATGCTTCACGGCAGAAATAGGCGCCGTTGTGGTACCCATAATCTAGCCGGCATCCTGTGCAAAGAAGCCTCCCACTGGTAAATCTTTTCAAATTTCTATTATTTTATTGGAAAGGTTGAAATTTTTCATTTAAGAATGGAACACAATATCATTCATATGACCATCACGACTGGCTCGGCAGTACCCCATCCAATTAACCCAATTTTTTCAGTACATTTTCGATTGCTTCGGCTTGAATCTCTTCAATGGATTTCGATTTTACGTTTGAGCGCCTCAATTATCTCTGGATGGTTTGCGTAACATTAATCGTTAATGGTTCCCCACAGAAAATAATCCCACGGGCTCAAATCACAGCTCCGAGCTCCTATTCAGAATAGGGCATGCTATCACTTATTGGACGTCAAAAACTACCCATTCGAAAAAGTAAAGTAAGTTTTTAATATTTCCCAATTTTGTTTGAGCATATAGAGCCCATTTTGCAAATGTCAAACATAAAATGAATGTCATTCTACCTGTCAAAGTCAAAGTAATCGATGCTTCAAATTTAAAACACTAGTTGGGCCATCTATAAGACTCACACAAAGTCTTATAAAAACTAAAACCACTCTACGATATGACTACAATTTACTATTTTAATGAAAGTATTAAATTAATTTTTGTATTATTATATTATTTAAATATTACATATTATAGTAGTAAAACAACAATCTTTTCTAAAATTAAGTCTTAGATCATTTATACTTCTAGATAGACTATGACAGACAAAATTGAGTTTAGAACTAACTTCTATTTTGAGTAATTCACGCACACTAACACAAAGTGTCATACAAATCGCGAGTGTAAGACGTAGCTTGTCACGCACACTAAACTTATTTTCCTGGCCTGTTTTTATCGGTTGTTTAACAGCAAGAGACTATCTGGACATACAAATTATCTAAGCATTAAGTATATATATAAAATTCACTCGCAGCATAGTTTTTGCGCGGAAATTGTGTTCATAATTTATTTTTGTAACTTATTGTATTCTAACGTGCCTATTTTTGTATTTATTTACATAATATTGTGTGTGTATGTATAGATGAAATGTACGTTGCAGGTATATGCATAGGGATAGATACGTTGCAGGCATATGCATGAGCAGTGAACGCATATAAAATATGGAAGCAGTCTTTTAATACAATCTACTGTTGATTATTAGCGCCAAAAATTCACACAATTAAGTCACAGTACAGTAAAGTATCACTGCTTAGAATAAAGAATGTTATTGGTATTGAGTCTAGGTCCATATTAGAATGTCAGTTATTTTGTCATGCGCACAAAGTGATTTACGTGATTGGTTCTCGGCATGACATGTTTACGGTTACTAAGGGTAACCGGGTTCGTGCGCTGGACATATTGTCAATGTTTGTCAGATAAGTGGATGATATATGTGTAATGTATGTATAGTTTTAGTTGCGATATCTTAAAGCGTCAGAAATGCTGCCATGTTTTATATGCATAGGGTATGATTCTCCCAGATATAGATTTTGTCTTGAAATTGATGAAACCATAAGCCTTATAAGCTAGTAAACTCTTTATTCATAAGTGTGCAATGCAAACAGTTGAGTCAACCAATTGAGGTAAGCGTGCGCGGGGTACTGAACGCTCATTGGTCGGATGATGATCGCGAAATATAATGTATTATGCATGTACACGTAAATTACTCTCGAGACGTTTTTGCGTTTTTGTGAGTGAACGTGTACAGTCAGCACAAAAATAAATAAACCAATTCAATTAACATTTAATAATATTAAACGATATTAAAATACTGAATATTAATTACTATTCAATATAATGTTTAATTCTAGATTTCTTCAAATATAGACATTTCCGCACTTATCCTCACTTTGTTCCGATGAATCATTTATGTTAACTGTTATTTGTTCTGATAATATTATGTCTCTAGTCTCATCCCTGTCTTGAAATTTCTAATAACTTTAACAATAATAACACTTAACAATAAATATTATAAACCATACATAAAATCAATTTATTCCTTTATTAACTAAAACCAAATAGTCAGACCTCACAACAAGTAGCAATGTTTATAAGTATATATAGTAGAAAAAACCGATTGTGTGAAACATGCAGTCATAAATAGATTGACAGATGACAGCTATAATCTTGTAAAAAAACAGAGACAGCCGATGTCCACTACGTTTTAAGCAACTGTTCACTTTCAAACTTAGCCGGATTATGCTTCTTCGTCATATTGTAATTACTATTTCAAACTTATGTCCAATCACTGCACGTTTCATACTAAACTAAATTTCAATTTTTACTCAGGCAGCCTCTGATTACGTAGTATTTACATCCTGTTTGTTGTGTGTAAGATATTTTGTAGTGAACAATGTACGTTTGGAAGTAATTATGTAGGTAGTTCGAAAACTTAATTCTAAGTAAGTTATTGATTATTTATTTACTGATGAGTATTATTCTTATCCCGTCCTTGTATTTTAACGAATCTATGTGCCTTGTATTCCAAATTTAAAATTATATATTGGGGAATTTTCAGACGAACTTTTATCATTCATTGCTCATTTCACCTCAATATTGTAGCATGGATAATTAATTAATTTGAAAATCAGTTGTTCTTAAAATTTTTTTTTTCAATCTATCCTTAGTTTTACTTACGGATACATTGCTGTCACCGTTTAATGACAAGATCTTATCTATCCATAGTTATGTCCTTTATAGTTATAGTCCAATGCTACCTGGTAATAGGTTATTGAAATGTAATTAAGCGTAAAAGGATAGATTTGTCGACCTCTAGTAAGTTAAACTAAGGATAGATAGGTTATTTAAAACGGCCGTAAGTTAACTTAGCATTACTTTATACTAATTTCCAAAAAAGTCATTACATTGATTTACGATCAATTTAAGGCTGATATCTATAGAGCGTACTAAGACTTTACTTATTTAAAACTGCTAAGTGTGATAATACACGAACTTGTTTTTTACTGTCAAAGCTTGAGCTAAGCTTAAGATCAGCTTAATTTTAGCTGTCAAATGACTATAAAAACGAAACTTGCACTCAGCTAAGTTTTACGTACCTACGTAAAGTTTCAAAGTGTTTTTTTTAATAAAAATAAAGGCCGAGACTAACATGACGTTCAGCTGATTGTAATTGATAAACCCCGCCCATTACCATGCAGTGCCGCTCAGGATTATTGAAAAACCCAAAAAATCTGAGCGATCTAGTAGTGATCTCACTACAATTGCGCTCGTCACCTTGAGACATAAGATGTTAAGTCTAATTAGCCCAGTAATTTCACTAGCTACGGCGCCCTTCAGATCGAAACACTAATGTTTACCCACTACTGATTCACGGCAGAAATAGGCTCCGTCGTGGTACCTATAATCTAGCCGGCATCCTGTGCAAAGGAGCCTCCCACTCGTAATAAAGGTCTTAGAAGGAATAGATATAGACAGATTTCGAGCTCTGCGTTTTCCGTAAATTTTTCCTATTTTCCATGTTAAAGTACTGCCTATCGTATTGGTTAGTAGTTTTACTCAGGCAATTAGCAGCTCAGTCCAAAGTACATATTAGTCCAATATTTAGCTAAATATTAGTCTAATTTTATACTTATATCTTAGACGCCTCTCTAACCTAGCACAAAGCATTGACTTAATATAGTTGTGATAAAGACTGCGCTAGCATTAAATTGCCAATATGTCTACATAGCATTATACTTCGTACCGTAAATCATTTATACTAGATGTCTAGATAGACTACTAGATAGACAGCTGTGAAGACTTCGAAAAAAAAATTGATTTTGAGTTTGACGTCTATTTTGAGCAATGCACGCACACTAACACAAAGTTACATAAAAAATTACGAGTTTACGGCCTGGTGTCCACCAAAGAGGAGGTGGTATTTTGATAACCAATCAGTTTTCGTTATTTATATATATCCTCTCCGCTTAGCTTCGGTGGAAATGGATCAAGCGGAGAGGAGAGGAGATGTCTCATTTTTCTATAGAATTTTTTGCCGCGTCCAACGATCAAGCGGCGCGTTAGAGATGCGTGTAGGTGGGCATTTAGTAGACATCACTTGACTGATTTCGAGCTCACATCTCCTCTCCTCTCTGGTGGAAATAACCTGACAGCTTCGCGGCTTATCTCCTCTCGTCTCCACTCCTCTCCGGTTTGGTGGATACTGGGCCTAAGACGTTTTGTCGGTTTTTTGTTTGTTTAGACGGCTTGTCATGCACACTGAAGTGATAAACTTGGCCTGTTTTTATTGGCTGTCTAGCAGCGAAAGACACTACATCTAGACATTTAAGTTATTTAAGCTTCGTACATTGTTACAAGGTGACAGCACTAAGTATTGATAAGTTATAGAAGTCATACCATCTTGTATGTTTTCAAACGTATTACCACACCCCACTACTCTTTGTAATAATTATGAATCTACCTACTCTTTGTAATGTTATAATTATTACTCGATTGTATGAAACGCGCAGTCATTGACAGATTGATCTTGTAAAACACAGAGATAACCGAAATCTTTAATAGATTACCAAAAGAAATAAGAGAGGAGACAGTGTTGAATAGATTTAAATTTAAATAATTAACACTATTAAAGAAAAATTGTTTTTACTCAATAAACGAATATCTATTATCAAATGAAGTGGTAACTGGCACCAATACTATTTTTACCAATAATATAATATTTTTTTGTGATTATTTTTACTACATTATCTCTTAGCATTTCATTAATTATTGTAATTGTGTATTGTAATGAAATGACCCATTTAGGTATGGCTTTACGTTGGTCAAATTAAATGTAGCTGTAATTCGTTATTGTTAGGTTTGTAATATTGTGAAGCGAAACCACAAAAATATTTGCATGTCTGTCAAGACGGAACATGTGCCTGCTGTTGAATTTGTAACAACTTTACATGTGAATGTTTCTGGCAAATAAAGAATTTTGACTTTGAAATCCACTACGTTTTAGGCAACTGTTCGCTTTCAAACTTAGCCGGATTATACCCCGTCTCCAATCGCCATACTGTAATAACTACTATTTCAAACTAATGTCAAATCACTGCACGTTTCATACTAAACTATATTTCAATTCTTACTCAGGTAGTCCCAACTCTTATTACGTAGTATTTACATCCCCTTTGATAGTTATTAGTTTACCAAATAACTTCATAAGTGTAAATTATTGGTTTTTCATTACATTTTAATATAAACAAGGATTTAAGTGGCCTGTTTGTGGCTGCTAATATTTTATAATTATTATTTTATTTGTTCGTTGTTGAGATTTTTATTTTTAATAATTAATAACATATTTTGTCGATACGTTCCTGTTTGTATATAAACATGCACAATAATTATTTTATGGTGATTAAGTATTAAGTTAAATAAATGCCATTTTTTAATATTATGTTTATTTTACTGAACCATTTAACTAAATATAAAATAGTTACTAGTAGTACCTACCTACACTGTGCAACACAAGAAAAATGAATGATGTATTTACAAGTTATTATATAAATTATCCAAAGAGCTATAATATAGCTATATATTATATAGTATTAGTTATAATTTGTAAACTTCTTTTCAAAAAAAAAACAAAAAAATGTTTTAATAAAAAGAAAAGAAATCAAATTATGGCGGATATTATATATTATGTAGGCCACACAAAAAGTTTTGCGTAACTTAAAAAAACAACATGTTATAACCAAAACATTGTTTATTGCTTTTCAAAATACTCTCCTTTACATTTTAAAAAATTTATCATGTGATCAAACCATTTTTTAAAACAGGAGGACCACAAATCTGAAGGCATGTTTTCTACGTGCTGATTGAAAGCTATCACTGCCTCTTCGGAATTGGTAAAAGTGAAACCTCTCATCAAATCTTTGATTTTGGGGAAATACAGAAATCAAAGGGTGCTAGGTTGAGGATGGGTGACGAGTTGTACTTTTTCGGAAGCAAAAAATTACTTAGTTTTGTTGACCGTGTGTGAAGAAGCGTCATGATGTAGGAGAACGCGGCTTTTTGATCGTCTTTCGCGAACTTTTTTTAACACCCTGCGTAAACAAATGGTAGAAAACCACTCGGCATAAGCACTCTTTTGATCTTCAAGTGGAATTGTGCAGATGGGACCCGTAGCTGAGAAAAAAAAATGCTGTCATTCTTTTTCCTACGTTTCTCGCCTGCCTCACTTTTGCTGGCCTGTTCTTATTTTCAAATACACAATCACAAGATTGCTGTTTTTTTCGGGTTCAAAACAATAAATCCACGTTGTCTCCTGGACAATGTCATAAACAGCATTAGAAAGTCCGTGGTCGTACTTCATTAGCATCTATGAGCACCATTCCACGCGAGCCCGCTTCTGCTCCACTGTTAGTTCATGACGGATCCAACGACAACAATGTTTGCGAACTTTCAATTCTTCGTGTGAAATTTTCTGAATTTGGCTCATACCAATCCCCAATAGTCCTCGAATTGTCTCATAGGTAATCCGCGGGTTTTCTTCAATTAGCCGCTTAACAGTAGCCACATTATTTTCGTGGACGGCAGTTGAAGGGCGCCCTTCACGAAATTCGTCATGTAAAGAATCCCGACCTCTCTCAAATTCATTATTCTGGATTTCATTTAGTTTGGAATATGTTGAAATATGTTTACTTTACCTGGAAAATTATCGTACAATGTAGTTCAGTAGTTATTTTTTCGAAATTATATTGTATATCATACACAAGTAATCTCGCCCTTTCGCACTTCTTCACTCGCACAGTTTCTGTCGGCGCAAGTAGTTTTCAACATTTTTTTTTAACTTTTTGTTGTATGATGTACATGTATTATACATTACCTACTGAGAAGCTTATTTCAGTTCTATTTCATTGAAGGTTTTTTTGAACAGAAAACTTAAATAGTTATCTAATCTTGATATAATATAAAAAATTAAATTCTTCGAATTTATGTCATGAAATTCCTACCTTACTCAATATTTTGCTTCATATGGTATTTGGTTTGATAATTTAACCAAATTATTATTATTAAATAAAAGAAAATTAAATTTCGTATCGTTCTGTATATAACTAAATATAAAGTCTAGATACTGAACATCTATTCACAAAAGGGTTACGAATGTACGGTCACTAACGCGTGCAATATCTGTTCATCGTCAATTTCGTGGATGTCGTTCTGCAGGAATATCTCAAATTATTACTAAAAAGCATGTAAATTTCAGTTTGGTGAAAATAAAGAACAAATAAAGTTGATTATATAACCATAAACACTTGTAAACAAAACCAAAAGTTTTCCTTGAAAATCCTCGTTTATACCAAAATATAACTGTTTTTCAACTTTTGTCGAAAGAAAGGTCTGTGTAAAATAAAATAAAGCTACAAATCAAATAATTTGCACTTATTATAATACATTGTTTCATTAGCTTTCAGATAAATTCACTGAAATCATCGATCTCTAAGCAATCTTTTGCTACACTTAAAATAATACGCATAGATACGCGCTCGCGCGCGCGTTTAAATCGGGCGGAACATGTGCGATTTTCAACAATTATAGAGTCCGTAACATAAAAGAATGAAGATAGATGTTCACAGCACAACACACGCTTATGTGCTCAAACTGAGAATTGAGATACAGACATTTCGACGGATTAAACATTGAAAACAATGTCTAAAATCAGTTTTTAGCCGCCTTTACACATATACGCTCTTTATCGCGTGGATCAGCTTCCGCGCGGGAAAGAGTTCGTGAGTAAAGATAGAAAGGTGAACGAGAATGGAAGTGCTCGCGCCCACATAACATTATTACTCTAACGAGGACTTATAGTTCAAACTATAATTATTATAAAATGGATGACTTGACCTATTTTACTTTTAAAATCACAGCTAGGGATATGAATGATGAAAAAAAAATTTTTTTTACTAAGAAATGAAATTCCTTTTGTTACTCCGAAGTAATACACCGTGTATATTGTCTGTCCTCTATTCTATTCTGAACGTAAAAGCAGCTACATAGTATTTCTTAAGTTTTGGAGGGCTGCAGTCCTCTGCTCTTACGTTGACGGGCCGTTCTGGGAAGATGTATGTAGGAGGGGCGTTTTTGGTTGTTAGATTTCATCCGTACCTACCTACACCAAGACAATAAGGTAAGGTATTTTGCGAATTGTATTTTGGTCTACCACAATCTTTCTTTGTTGTTGTGAGGATGGTTTCATAGCTCTGATATTTTAGTCTTTCTAATTCTCTTTTTGTTGTTCGTCTTTTCTTTAGGATTGGTATGTGATCTCTGGTGATTTTCAGTTTTGACATACAGGTAGATACGTATTTTGTTACCCGTTTTGCGTTTTCTTTTCTTTTAATTCTACTTCAAAATAGGGATTTTGAAGAATAATTGAGCGGTCGTATTCGTTCCATTTCTTCTTTCATTCTTAGTTATTGCTATGTGCTAACTACTACCCAGAGAACGCATATGTTTAAATGCGTTCACTGCTATTTCTTTTTTCTATCACATCCTTTCGGAAGTCTTATTATCCAAGAAGTAGTAATACATAGTAGGGAGTTTTCTCGAGATGTTTTTATTATAAAGCAACTAAATTTTAAGATAAGTCGGGCTATATAGAATTCTTAATTGAACGTAAATATTTTGCCAGATTGTTCCTGCCTAAAATTATAGACAAAATACTAACCAATGACTTTGAAAACAGGATCCTACTACGTACATTGCGTAGGACAGTGCAGGCGAGAGTGGGGCCAGGAAAGGATGCCGGAGATGCGTGATGGTTGGACGGAGAAACACTGAGACCCTACACTAAGTTATAAATGTTAATTTATAAATACTTAAATATTCTTTGCTTATGAAAATTTATTGAATTAGGCGTTACTTTGCGGAAATCCATAATTATA
>CATIXQ010000035.1:7186332-7232821 GCA_949711755.1 Leptidea juvernica
ACGTGACAACAACGCCGTGCGTGAATGAGATCACAGTATACAAAAATTCTTAGGAATAAAATAGAATAAGCAATACAAGTTCATTGCAATCAACACGTTGGTTGTGTTCGTAATTTTTATTTGTTGATTTTGTATGATTAAAACTAAGATAATTGATTGATGCTTATAACTGATCTTAAGAATCATTGTAAGACGTTAAATTTTAGGCTGCGAAAGCCGTAGGTGAACGGAAATCAGAAGAATCAAGAAACCTTTCATACACAAGTACAGTTTTTAGTTAATATTGCTAAAGATAATTGTAGAATAAGAGCAGTAGCACACAAGATCAAAATTCCGAAACATTAATTGAAATAATGTGTAAATTTTATGTTATCATAAATTAGTATGTAGAAAGTTCATTGTACGGAACAAAAGCCAAATTGTTTGTTCCTTTAGGGTGTATGCGCCTGTCAAATCTAGTTGATACTACTACCCTAGCATTTGTCAAATCACAAATCGTCAACGTCAGCTGTTACTTGTGTACCTTCATGTGAATTGTGAAACAATCGTGTGATTATTCATTCAATAAAGAGTAATAATTGTAAGAGTTCACCTGGTGTGAACTGTGAAATAGTCTTCACTATTCAGCAATCAGAGAAATCAGTAATTACTTAAAACCAAGAGGACTGTGTTCAAACAATATAATATTTACATTTTAGTCTAACGAGTTGCTTAATGATCGGGTGTGGAGCAGTTTTTAAGTTTTTGAATAAATTGAAATATTTCTAGTATCACAACATTAATTATAAAACAATGCTGTGTGTGTTTAGCGGCTTCTTGTTGTTTTGAATTATTGTGTTTCGAAACGAATATCTGTTTCGTGGCAAACATGACGTCTTATACATTCCTATTTTTTGTGTTTACACTTTTAATATATGACTGTGTCGCACGTTCTATTGAAGACAACGATGAAACTTTCGTCCTTAATCCATCCTATGCAAAGTACAATGACTTGGTCAAATTATTCGATAAACTACAGTCTTCCTACACAGATCTCGCAAAAGTATATTCAATTGGAAAGTCCGTGGAAGGGCGTCAACTTTTAGTGATACAGATTACTAAAGGGGTTAAGGAAATACATCCTGACAGACCTTCCTTTAAATATGTCGCAAATATGCATGGAGACGAGTCAGTTGGTCGTGAATTGGTCATATACTTGGCCCAGTATCTTTTGCTTAACTATGGCAAAGATGAAAGAATAACCAAATTAGTGAATAGTACCGATATTCATATAATGCCTTCATTAAACCCTGATGGATTTGAAGTCAGTAAGGTATGTATTATAATTTATTCTATTTAGTCAAATAGGTACAATGAATGTTTATATAAGGAAATGGTTGTGCAGAGAGGATGTGGAATAGATTTCCGAGGGAATATCATGTATTAAGCAGGTCCAGCTAGCTAGGAAAACATTCCACATTTAGTTTGGAAATGCACTAAAAAGAAACCAATATTTGCCTGCCCCTCTCACTAAATCATTATCATTTGCTTTTTAAAATATATATATATGTAGCTGAAATGTCTTTGACCTGATATCTACAGTTTTATCGCTAACCTTTTGCAATGCACTATTTGTGTTTTGGTTCAAGATATCAATTATTATATATTTATAAGCTCAAGATAGGAATTTCTATAAGTACTGTATATTAACCTTCCTCAGTTGTTGAGGTCATTTTGACTTTAACAAATTTTTAGATTTTTGACATTCAATAATAGCACCACAATAATTGGCCAAAACCAAGACAACATCCATCTCACTAAAATTGTATTTTTATTGTAAGAAATATGATTCAATTTTCACATATTAAATGTAATTTTTAGCAGCATACTAGATGAATCTAGGGATTCTGACTGCTTGGAGTTTCAAATTTTCAACAAAGTACTATGGTTACAACCCTTATGGTTTTCAAGTAGATAGGGCTAGAAGACTACCCTTAAAATTACTAAGATGGCAAAAATAAATATCTTCTCTAGCAAACACAAGTACCTGGCATAGAATCATGTTTAATGTAGTGCCTGGGGTTTGTTAAATCCGCTGTGTTGTTTAGTTGATATATCTGCGTTTCTGTTAGGAATAACTGGTAGATAATGTTCAAGTTGGTGTGCACTCCCCTGATGTTGCAAGAGTTCACATTAAGCTTTGTGGGGGATGCTGCCAAGTTGTTGCTTTGATAGGCCTCTGCAATAAGTGGTGCTCTGCCCTCACCCAAATATGGTGGCAGGCCTGGGAGTGATTCGTCAACTTTGGCAGATTTGGTATCTTCCTGGAGTAAATCACTTTAAGGATAGCGATCATATACTGGAGAGATGGGTGCTAGTTTTTGTTACTAACATTCAGTGAAACATAGCAATTTGTTGTGTGAATGTGGTATTAGTCCGGTTGCGTCTGGACCATTTATGATATTGTCATTGAGAAAACTATGGTCCTGATGAGAAAGCTCATGGTCGCTCAGAGGGAAATTGAGAGGGCTATGCTCGGAGTTTCCCTGTGAGATCGAATCATAAATGAGGAGATCCCTAGGAGAACCAAAGTCACTGACATAGCCCAAATGATTGCGAAAGTGAAGTGGCAGTGGGCAGGGCACATAGTTCGACAGACATTCGGCCGGTGGGGCAGAAAACTCCTCGAATGGCGACCACTTAATGGAAGACGCAGTGTTGGTGGCCCCCTACAAGACGGACCGACGATCTACGGTTCAGAACGCCAGAATACGTTGGATGAGGATTGAGGGCAGCGCAGGACCGATCGTCAGTAGACGTCTTCCGGCTCATGATGATAATATAATCAGTGTCTAAAGCGGGCCACATTCTCAGCTCAATCTAAGCCTGGGTGCGGTCGCTCCACTCCCAATATGTAATATCATTATAAATAACAGTGTTCCTAGCATCTTTTTAAAACATTTCAGGAAGGATCATGTGAATCAGAATCGGAGTATAAAGGCCGGAACAATGCGAAAGGCGCGGATCTCAATCGCGACTTTCCGGACCAATTCGATAAGGGCAAGTCCAATGATGACGAGTACCTGTTCAGTGGTCGGCAACCGGAGACCGCGGCCTTGATGAGATGGGTGCTCAGCAAAGAGTTTATGCTGTCTGCTAATCTGCACGGCGGAGCTGTAGTGGCCAGCTATCCCTACGACTCGAGGTATTAATTTTGTCGCAAGTGGGTACGCCAAAACGGCACATTCATAATTAAAATCCTTAAAAACTGCCACGATATAGTCATTGATTAGTTTGGCGAGTTACGATCAATCTAGTTTTAATCAAATAAAAAAAAAAGATAAATGGTTAAAATAATAAATAAAACGTTTATTTACTAGATTTTAGATAACTACGATCCATTGTTAGTAAACTTATTATCTAAATGTGTTAGTAATTATATATACGAAGTGACGTATTTATTTTTATTATGTATCCAACATACGAACATTCCCCGCTGTCGGTTATCGCTTCAGATAACTGTTACTGCTGCCTCATATTCGGCGGAGTAGAGAAGTCGCTTTTTTGCGTAGAACGGCGCTAAAGCTATCCACTGCTACAAAAACGTGTCAGCTCCAACAGTGCTCTGAAGACGTTGTTATACTGGACTCGCAGGGCGCTTTATAATTCTGCCGCCGAATTCCACCTACGCACGCACGCCACAAATTAGAATATCATCCCCATTCTCTGGATGTGTGGCGGTCCTCCACAGTGTACTTTTCAAGGAGCTTTCTTCCACGTACTACAAAGCTGTGGAATGAGCTTCCTTGTGCGGTGTTTCCGGTACGATACGACATGGATACCTTCAAAAAAAGTGCGTACACCTTCCTTAAAGGCCGGCAACACTCCTGTGATTCCTCTGGTGTTGCAAGAGAATGTGGGCGGCGGTGATCTCTTAACACCACGTGACCCGTACGCTCGGTTGTCCTCCTATTCCATAAAAAAAGTGTGTCGCCCACAGGCTACTCGAGTAGAGCGATCTGCAGTACGGCTTAAAAAGAGTTCTTTTAACCGCCGTTGAGCAACCCGCGAATCAGTGTGCTCGATTATTCGCTCGAACTCTTTAAGACAATATAAAAATTATTAATTTAGTGACATTAATTTAGTAAAATTATTTTATCTACACCCATGCTTTAAATCCTCTATTAAACAACATTAAAACACCCACTGTTCTAATAACCATTACATCATTCAAAGGAGTGTTGTAATGTTGTACTGAATTTCATAACAACACTCGTGTTTTTTTTCGATCCCTTCATGCGCAAAGAGTTTCAACAGACAGCCACATTCTTATTGCTCGATGCGTGGTATCTGTATGAATTTCAAAAAAAGAACATTTTCGTTTACGCGCGTTCCACACTACCAGAACGTCGCGCGCCGTTAAAAAAAATAGGTTATTCGAATCCCCGCCATTTTTTCTTGGATAATTTTATTGTTTTGTTTACAAAAAATGAGCGATTCATTTTAAACGCTGCAAAAGAACATTATATTCGAGTGAATTTTAATTATTGCACTATACAAAATGTAAATTACTACTAAAATAAATAATTGTTTCATTAATACTTAGTTTATTTGTATGTAATCAGTAATGAATGATATTAGGTTACTACTGGGACTATTGTTTTACAGTTATCAGTAAGCTAACTGTTCCAGAATCTTTTAGAGGATTCATATTCTGGTTGTAGATAAAGTCTTGTATGCAACTGTTGATAATTAGGTATTAAAACACTCATGTGATACTATTATCATACTCGGCTTCGCCTCGAGTGATAAATCCACATTCGTGTTTTAATACCCCTTATTACACAACAGTTGCATAAATAACTATTAATATCTTCCTTTACAGTGCTTCTGCTTCTGACAACTGTTGCGTAGAGAGTCGCTCACCTGACAATGATTTGTTTAAACATTTGGCGTCGGTGTACGCATCGCGGAACGAGGATATGAAGAAGGGAAACTCTTGCATGCCTGAGACGTTTAAGGATGGGATTATTAATGGCGCTTTCTGGTATTCCGTTAAAGGTAGTGTATAATACTTACAAGCATTTACATCGTTAACTTACGGCCGTTCCCAATATACTATCTACAGATAGAGATAAATTACTACCTTCTACTGTCAGTATTTAGCTGTCAATAATCTGAAGCTGTCCCAATATACCCGATAAGTCATTCTTGTCGTCTTATATTGGGACGCGTGAATTGCATTTTCCATACAAACTTTATATCGCTGGTACGCTATACGTCGTCTCATTGACAGACAGCGGGCACGGATAAGGTGAGTTATCGTCGATAAGTCTATTGGGACAGAAAAGTCAACGATAGTTACGATTTTTATCTCAAGTAAGAGATAGACTGAATATTGGGAATGGCCGTTAGAGATCATTTTAAAACGATCAGAATTATTAACCTTGGGTGCCAGTTGTACGAGATCCCTGAAATTATTGAAAATGACATTTACAATTGTATAACAATATCCTAGAAATTTTGAAAATCAAATGTATAACGAAATTCAAAAGAATTGTTAAATGACGTCTAAGTGGCAAAGGTTTAACACAAATGACACAGGTTGAGAATGGAGTGACGGCTGTTAGGCTATTTAAATTATAAATCTGATAGTATTGAAATTTTATAATAAAAAAAGAAGCCCGCTGAGTTTCTTGCGCTCGTTCTTTTCAGGACTTGTTTTTGACTTTCAATAAGTTATTTCATATTCTATTTAGAATAAATATATTTGAATTTGTAATGTGTCGCAGTAGGGTTATATTTCCTTTATAAAACAGTAGAAGTGTTAACCATATCAATATCAAAACAGCAAATATCTGCAAGCACAACTACCCTTTATTACGGTTAAGCAGGTAGAACTCTACAGTAGATCCCATAGATGGCGCCCCACCTGAAGAGTAAAACAAAACACCCGTCGCGATACCATCTCACAGTAACGCATGTGCACTCGACCGGGCTGAACGTGTACCGTCACATACTATTATCAGTCATGTACTCAGCTAATAAAAAATAAAACAGTTATTTTGAGTTGTGAACTATAGCAACTACATAGTATATATTTTTTGACTATAGTGCATGATATATAACGCCATGTCAACCCTTTCCCCCAACAACTCT
Source organism: Leptidea juvernica (assembly GCA_949711755.1). Lineage (NCBI taxonomy): Eukaryota > Metazoa > Arthropoda > Insecta > Lepidoptera > Pieridae > Leptidea > Leptidea juvernica. Next base: position 7,192,471 of record CATIXQ010000035.1, read on the forward strand.
GTCTTACATCCCTCTCTTTATACAACGGGAGAAATTTGGGCCGGTCGAGCGTGTTCAAATAGGCAACCGGCAGCACGCGACACAATGAAAGCCACTATTAAGCTTATCCGAACGCGACCGGCGATACGCTGCAGTATGAAAGGAGCCTTTTCCCGTGGGAGGCTCCCTTGCAGCGGATGCCGGCTAGATCATGGGTACCACAACGGTGCCTATTTCAGTAATGAAGCAGTAATGTGTAAACATTAGTGTGTTTCGGTCTGCAGGGCACCGTAGCTATTGTAATTACTGGGCACATGAGATTTGACATCTTGTCTCAAGGTGACCAGCGCAGTTGTAGTGCCGCTCAGAATTTTCGGGTTTTTCAAGAATCTTGAGCGGCACTGCATTGTAAGGCCAGGCCTATTAATTACCATCAGCTGAACGCCTTGCTCGTCTCGTCCCTTATTTTCATAAAAAGGACCCAAGATAAAATATTTTTCACCGTTCCGGCTTTTTTTTGAAGTACGCGAATTATACCGCAGTATATGAGACTTATACCGCAGTATATGAGACTTATACCGTAGTATACGAGACTTATACCGCTATATACAAGACTTATACCGAAGTATATGAGACTACCGCATAATAATTAAAAGTTACAACTTTAATTCAATTAATTTCAGGTGGAATGCAAGACTTCAACTATTTATATTCAAATTGCTTCGAGGTAACATTTGAGTTGTCGTGTTGCAAATATCCGTTCGCGAAGGAATTGCCCAGGTTCTGGAAAACTAACCGGGAAGCATTGATTGCATATATGGAACAAACTTATCAAGGATTCAGGGGATTCGTCGTTGATGAGAATGGTGATCCTGTCAAAGTAAGTTGAATTTTTAAACTATGACCAAGCCCTATATTATAGACATAAGCTGACTGCAGATTTGCAAGAAGGAAAAACCGTATTTTGGTGAGGCATTAACACAGTAAATATACGTACTTATGATTTACAAATGATTTAACTTTTCTTTGAATGAGTCTCGTGCCAGATTTTGGCGAGACAACACGTCCTGAGGATGCCTCATGTAGAGGCGAAACACGTGTCGAATTGTTGTAAAAACAAATATTGGCGTAATTAACACTAAAGAAAACTTAAATCATTTGTATAATTTCGGATTTCCGCAAAGTACCGCCTAATGCAATAAATTTTCTAATATATATACAGTTTCTATGTGTTGCAATCTTAAAATAATTTTAAAAATCGTTTATCAGCCAAAGGTTAAATACCTAAGTATAAACTAAGAATATGCAAAATGTTTACAAATAGACATTTTGCTTGTGATAGTCTTTTTCGTACGTATAACGTTTCCCGCGTTTATCTTCATGGCTGCGTGACATTCGGAAAATTACAGAATTATAATTGTTTTGACAGTGTTGTCAGCGAAATTCACAATATTTTGCATATTCCCTATTTATGCCCAGATATTTTCCCGCATCATGTTGACGTCTGGTATTCAACAACCGCGCGTTTTGCAAGAAATTTCTTGCCTCGCACAGCCACTTTGTGGATTCAATTACCGGCTGCGGGTTTCCCGAACAGATACGACTGAGGGACCTTCAAGAAAAAAGCATACCATCCCACCTTAAAGGCCGGCAACGCATTTCTTGACACCTGTTATTGGCGGTTCATGGGCGGTTGCCGCACCTCTCCCCATCCCGTGAGCCTCTTGCCCGTTTGCCCCCAAGGTATAACTGTATACCAAGTTTGTAAGGCCCTATATGTATATTACAGGGGCAACAAAGTAGTTCACTCCATGGAAAATAACATCCAAGTACTCATGGCCATCCAAGATTTGACTGAGTTGTAGAGATGTGTTGCCAGCCTTAGAGGTGGGATTATGCTCTGAGCTTGAAAGTCCCTGTGTGGTATCGGTTCGGGAATAGTGCTGGATTCAAAATACCAGTGGGAGGCTCCTTTGCACAGGATGCCGGCTTGATTATGGGTACCACAACGGCGCCTATTTCTGCCGTGAAGCAGTCATTTATTTATTTATTAAGGCTTACCAACTAGATACATAATTTAACATATACGAATAAGATAAACATTAATAAGTGTTACTATTTACATATTATCTTAATTAAAAGTAGGTACAACGATAATGTGTAAGTATTATTGTGTTTCGGTCTGAAGGGCGCCGTAGCTAGTGAAATTATTGGGCAAATGAGACTTAACATCTTGTCTCAAGGTGACGAGCGGAGTAGTTGTGCTACTCAGCATTTTTGGGGCTTTTCAAGAATCCTGAGCGGCATTGAAATGGGCAGGGCGTATTAATTACCATCAACTGAACGTCCTGCACGTCTCGTCTCTTATTTTCATAAAAAAATAGAAATGTATAAATACTATATTCACATTTTAAGGCCCCTCCAACAATTTCCAGGTTGTTCTTGACTTTGCTTTCTGAGTACAGTTTTCTTATCTCACCCCTTACTGCCATAAATAAAATGCCAGAAACCAACGTTATAGTCCGGTCAATTTAGACCAAAAATTGAGAGTGAAGTTACATAAATTCCCAACAAGCTGAAAATCAGTGAAATTGTTCAAAACATAATTATAAACAATGTTTAAAAGTTCCCCATCATTCCCGTGTATGGAAAATTAATAATATAAAATAAATAACTTTTTGAATCGTTATATCTCAAAAAACGGTGGCTCGTAAGAAAAAAAGTATTGATACATATTTTATTATCTACAATTTTTGTCCGAGCTACTTTTATGATATAACTTACCGTTTTGCTGAAAATCGCGAAAAACTCATTTTTTTGACCTTTGACCTTAAATAAAAAAAATTCCATACACGAGAATGATGGGGAACTTTTAAACATTGTTTATAATTATGTTTTGAACAATTTCACTGATTTTCAGCTTGTTGGGACTTTATGTAACTTCGAATGTCTAAATTGACCGGACTATTAACGTTATTTCCGGAATCAATAATAGTATACGTGTGACATCTAATATATAATATGCACATAGTATTTTGACGTCTTTTTGCATTCAAACGTTTTAAGTTTTCCTAAGTGTTAATTCGTCTCGTGCCAGAGTTTGGCGAATCAACATGTCCTGAGGATGCCTCGTGTAAAGGCTAAACACGTGTCGAATTGTGTAAAGACAAACATTGGCGGAATTAATACTAAAGAAAACTTAAAACATTTGGATAATGCACGTATTTCCAGAAGAACGTCCCAAACCACAATAATGACGAAATTCAGTTAAGAACACAAAATGGTCACGTGATTCATATTGACTGACAAAAAATGGCAGCCCTACTGTCACTCTTTAAATGACATCATGACTTAGTAGCCCAACCCACATGTATGTACTATACTAATATTAATTAAACTTTAAACACGAATTCCCTAAAATGTGATGGTTGTGGCTTGGAACTTTTTTCAGGAACTACGTCCAATTATGGATTTCCGTAAAGTAACGCCTACTTCAACAAAAGTCTTTTTTCATTGCAGGGAGCTAGAGTGACAGTAGAAGGTATTAACCATGCAGTGAAGACAACTAGATATGGAGCATATTGGAGACTGGTGCTGCCTGGGGAGTACAACATTACCGTAGTCGCTCCGGGGTAAACTTCCACATTTATTACTGTCTCCTGACTTTGACTGACAATCCTCGCGAACAGTTCTTTTTATTTCCAATCCGGTGGTCGGCAAACTCATCAGCCAAAGAGCCTATTATGAACATTGCCACAATTTAAAAAAAATTGGGAGCCACATTTGCTTGTATAGTAATTTTTTTTCACTAAATATCCTTGGAAATATAACATCTCCTTGGAAAGTATGAGTAAGTCAGGTTTGTATGTTAAGCATGATTCCAAGTTCTCATCAATACGACGACTTCTCAGTTAACTCTTCATTTGAGCAAAGCTTTTTCAGCTGATGGTAAGAGTCAGTTTAATTATCATATCTTCCTTCTCCAAGTCATTCAAAGCAGACTCCAGCAGTCTCCAATAACTCCAATTCAATACAAAGACGTTCGAATTTAGAGCGCCATATCACCTTGTTTTTTGAATGCAGCAATTGTATTTCAAAGCTACTATTGCGCCGGAGCCGCTCTTGAAAAGCCAAAAAGCCAAATGCTCTGGAGCCGCACTTTGCCGATGCGACAAATTGTAGCTCCCACAGCTATATCCAGAGGTGGGCGTTATAACACACAATACATTATATATAACAATATATTTTTACAACAGTATAACACATTATAAAATTTGCCACTAGACTGTTATAATATAAATTAAATCCTGTTATAATTCGTTTGAAATTTAATTACAGCGCCATCTATGCACACGAGCGGAAACTGGTGCGTTTCTTTAATGAAATTAAAAATTTGTAAATTTGATATTTTTAACAGATGGCACTTTTTCTAATTAGCTTTAGTAAGTGCTTAGTCTTCAAAGTAATGTGAACACTTCGTATATCACAATAAAAGCTATTTTTACTTGCGACGAACAAATATAAAATTATAACACTGTTGTTTTAGATTGAAAAGTATTGTAAACACTCTCGCTATAAACATTAGAGCTATTTCTACTTGCGATGAGACGAAGATAAATAACATTTTGGATAAAACATCACTTTAATTCATTATATTTCCAACTAGCTGACCCGGCAAACGTTGTTTTGCCATATAAAGTATAATTCACGCGATAGTTTAATAAGTAATAAAATATTGCCTATATTATAGCCTGTACATCATTTTGTTCTATTGTCAATAGTTTTTGCAGCGCACGCAAAAATAGGTTTTCGATTTTACACCTTGTGTTACAAAATAGCAATTTTATTACGGATCTCTAATTTTGTAAAAAAAAAAGCCTATAGCCTTCCTTGATAAATGGACTACCCAACACTGAAAGAATCATTCAAATCGGACCAGTAGTGCCAGAGATTAGCGCGTTCAAACAAACAAACAAACACTGCAGCTTTATAATATTAGTATAGATGAGAATCATTATTTGCGAGTTTTTAAATTGTCAAACTGCTAGTTGTGTTTCGATTTATTATTATCATTTTGAAAGTAAAATGTTTGTAAAAACTATAGTATGAATTGAAAATTAAATGGATTTGCGTGTTATATAATACGTCTTGAGTTGTTTTTATTTTTTTATGTAAATAGACAAGTGTTAGTGTAAAAATAAAAGTTTTGTGGATAGTGTAAATATACGTTTAGTTAATAGTTTCTTGAACTCATTAGTCGATAAGATTGTTCTGTGTAGGTACACAGGTAAAAAAAAGCTTTCTAAAAAGCACTACAAAAAATACCATCTACCTAGTACCTACTTAGTGTTAAAGTAATTATTCCTGTTCAAATATGTTATATTATAACACTAAATAACATCAAACCGCAGCAACAACTATCAGCGTAAATAATTTCGATTAAAATTTGTAACATCTAATATATGTTATAACAGTTTACAACAACAGTTAGAAAAATATAACACCACAGTATAATTCATTGAAAAATTATAACAGTTTAAACCACCTCTGGCTATATCTGTACATTGCCGCATTTACTCCAGTTGCTTAAAATATTCTTGGTCAATACGCAGCAATGTAAATTGAAAAAATTTATTCAGTTCATGTTTGATTCGGACAGTGACAGTTGACACACGACTAACAAGAAAATTGTGCTTACATTGACTTTAAGCACACTTTTGGAAACATCCATATAGACCTGGAAAGTAGATGAAGATAGTTCATTCCACAGTTATACATTGAAGAGAATCCGTTGGGGATTGTATAGTACGCCGAACTTACAGATAGTGCAGATCGTATTCGAATTTGTGGTGTGTGGCGTGCGGTGTAATGTTGAAATTGACCCCTTGATCAATTAGTCTCGCTAAAACTCGTGAACGGCTGGACCGATTTGGCTAATTTTGGTCGTGAATTATTTGTGGAAGTCTAGAGAAGGTTTTAAAGGTGAATAAATATGAAAATGCTCGGAATTAAATAAAAACAACAATATTGTTTTTCCTTTAATGCGTCCCGCGTCGTTCAGAAATCAAATTGAAAGAATTGTTTAAAATGAATAACTAATTAGAATCTTCATATCTTTCTAACTTTCTCAGCAAGTAAAACAAACTTAATTTTAGCTACCTATAGTTGAAAGATATTATGTACGATTTAATATTTGTTAGGTCTGAGAATCGGTCGTCATCTATTTTGTATACCCCAAAATTTTCAATTCTTCATTTTTTCTTTTTACTTTATATAATAAAACGTTTGCTGGGTCAGCTAGTAATAAATAAAGCATTCATAAATACGATACGTTACTATTTTAGGTATTCTTCACCGCCGATACAAACAGTGAAAGTAGTCGACGGTCAACCTTCTGTGGTTAACTTCACCGTGCACCGCCGGCCACGGTCACTGACCGACGGTAAGTGGTCGCATTACCATGACAACGCGGCCGTCTCGCTCACACAATGGTCGCTTCTCATTAACATTATACTCGTCTTAATGATCGAGGCTTGAGCTGTATCTCGTACTTACTAACATTGAATTAAATTCCCGCTATGTAAGTTACGGCCGCGGAGTGTAGAGAATTTCGGACATTGACCTCAGTGCTTACTAACAAATTTAAAATTGTGTATACTAGACAATTTGTTATATTATTAAAGTGACTCTTCTGGGATTAATATACAAATAAAATTTGGTCACTTTAAAAACATAACAAATTGTTTAGATTTGCAAGAGCGACATCTCAAGTCAATTTCCTAATATGCAAGTATTGGGGTTGAGCAGGTTATCAACTGTTGAATAGATCTTGTAGATGAAGCCACAACCTGAGAGTTGAACAAAGCATACAAGGTTTTATTATGATACGTCACTCGAACGGTTAGCTCAGTTGGGAGAGCACTCGTACGGGACGCGATAGGTCATGGGTTCGAGTCCCGCATCGTTCATAAAATTTTGTTGCTTAAATAATAAGACATTGCTTTAATAAATAAAATATCAAATGGGATTTTGTGTTGTAGTAGAGTGTAGTACTAATAATTATCAATATCCGAAATTCTATTGGTACCGTGGCGACAAGTAAAAAAATTTAACAAAATATTATTAACAATATAAGCTAATTTTTATGTTATAAATTTGATTTGCCGCTAGTTTGGATATCTCTACTTCTAATGATAGTTTATAGCGACTGCTATAGACTCTTTTTTCTTTTCTATGGACTTAAGCTTATTTTTTACACAAATCTCTTTTTTGGCCTTTCTTGGGTATCTATATACATATTCAGGTAAAGGTAAAATGTTCGTCTCGCTCTAGCAATTTTGTTTCAAATTGTCTAAGAGAGGGCTTGCTATAAAAATGCTGCTGAATTATGAATTAATTTCAATAATTCAAGTACTAAAAAAACTACGAATAGATTTAAAACAGTCCATGTACGAGTGGAACATCGCACATCACGTTGCGCCCTGTCAGCGGTTGCGCTGGCGCGTGCCGTGTTTCCACATTTTCCCCCAGTTCACGTTCGGGCATCAAACGGTTCGCGTGTGCTAAGAACCATTTACCATTATAACCATTTAGACTAAGTTCAATAAACTAATTATTGTTCTCAAGTCTAGTTTAATTTATGAACGAAATATAAATTAATCTGTACGGCAACCAGAACATCGTACAGTCCTTAACTGTAAATAGCCATATGTACAAATTGTAAACTCATTCGGGGTCCTGTTGATGCAATTAAACCAATTAGTTGGGTCCATTTTGCATGCAGTGTTCGCCAGTCACTCCAACCAACCCAGTTCTTTCGAGAAGCTTAGAACACCCCTGGGGTGTGCACAGACTTCTGGAAGCGATGTCGTAGTTACCAAAGTTTTTGCCCGTTGGTTGGCCTTTTTCCAGCAGCTCTGAACACTCCTGAGGTGTTCACAGACTTCTCGAAGCGACGTCGTATTTACTAAAGTTTTTGCCCCTTGGTTGGCCTTTTTCCAGAAGCTCAGAACACCCCTGGGGTATGCACAGACTTCTGGAAGCGACAACGTATTTACTAAAGTTTTATGGTTGGCCTTTTTCCAGAAGCTCAGAACACTCCTGGGGTCTTCACAGACTTCTCGATGCGACGTCGTACTTACTAAAGTTTTTGCCTGTTGGTTGGCCTTTTTCCAGAAGCTCAGAACACTCCTGAGGTGTTCACAGTCTTCTTGGAGCGACGTCGTATTTACTTAAGTTTTTGCACGTTGGTTGGCCTTTTTCCAGAAGCTCAGAACACTCCTGGGGTGTTCACAGACTTTTCAGAGCGACGTCGCATTTACTAAAGTTTTTGCCCGTTGGTTGGCCTTTTGTGCTCATTCCAGGATACGCGAATGAAGTGTTTTCGTTCTCAGCTAGAATTCTTCTGCACTAAGGGCTGTCTGTTATGCCGATTGTGAAAAAATGCTTCATTAGTGTGTGACCCGCTTAGGGTTAGGGTCATTAAATAATTTATTGATTGGTCGTGTGTATTTATGAAGATAATATAATAAGCTTAAGTATCTATTATTAATTTATTAGCATTTGTATAAAATGAAAAATAAATATAATATGATTATTTAATGTTATATAGAAAAATTTAGGAGTTTATTGTATTAAAGACGATGGGAAATCTTCCACCGACGAAAATATCAACCTTATAAGCCGTAGACGACTGATAAACGACAATGATTGGGAGAACTCATACCCACAGTAACCAGTAGCTTTTGTTTATGATATGTTGTGATCAGTAACTGACTTATTTGAATTATACTTATATACGTGTTAGGAGCCAAGTAAGTTACAGACACTACTATAATACGCGATCTGAAAGTGTCTGCTATTTATGGGCGTCTATGGCTTATAAGGTCGCGGGATTGTATTAATAAAAGAGGGGCAAAAGGTTTGTCGCTACTTCTTCTTATTAAAGCTTAACTTTCCTAATTTGGTGGTAAATGGCAAAATGTATAACTTTGGCATTCAAAAGTGTAATTATTTGATCAAATCAAATCTTATCAAAATGACATTTTTTATTTAGATCAAGAAAATGGCACTTTTGTATGTCAAAAGCTTTTTCTTCGTCACTAGATAATTTATACGCCTAGATAGATAGTCTCTTGCTGTTAGACAACAGATAAAAACAGGCCAGGAATATTAGTATAGTGTGCGTGACATGCTACGTCTGACACTCGCGATTTGTATGACACTTTGTGATAGTGTGCGTGAATTGCTCTTATAGAGGGTAGTTCTAAACTCAATTTTTTTTAAATTATCATGCATATTATCTTTAGTCGTTATCGTATGACGTGTTGGTACATTAATAGCTTAGTATTGATATGAATCTGTAGGGTTACCAGGTGGTTAACCCTTATAGCCGGACAGTGTGGCAAAATTGGTAAAATGGCCGGACACCCTACTTTATTGAGGATTTTGTGTCTCAGTATTAATTGGTTCTACTTTTTTTTTTATATTACCATGGATCTTGGTAACTTCTAATGAAATATAAATAAAATCGAATGCCAAACCAGTCTAAGTTCTTTATTATACTTCATAATCATTTATCAAAAATTTTAAATAAATGTAAATAGTTTAACAAAAGCCAAACAAACCGGGCACCATTTATTTTGGCCGGACACGCAATCAAAAAGTCCGGCTTTATCCGGACGCCTCACAACCCTAAATGTGACAGACAAGCTGTACTCTATGGATTTAGAAATTAAGATTGTCATATTGATATGCAGATTCAAAATCGATTGACGGACGACATATCATCTTCATACCAGTGGGAGGCTCCTTTCCACAGGTTGCCGGCTAGATTATGGGTAACGACATCGTCGCCTATTTCTGCCGTGCAGCAGTAATGTGCAAACATTACTGTGTTTCGGTCTGAAAGGCGCCCTAGCTAGTGTAATTACTGGGCAAATGACGACTAAGTATTTAGTGTTATAGCCTATAGGTGGCGAGCGCAAGTGTAGTGCCGCAGAATTAGATTTTTTCAAGAATCCTGAGCGGTTGAATCCTGAGTTTGTTGCGCCCATTCTTCTCAGGCCTGAGGCATTCATTTTGGAATGGGTGGTTGTTTTTTGACTTTCAATAAGTGATGTCACATCCTATTTTGAATAAAAATATTTGAATTTGAACTGCATTGTAATGGGCATGGTGTATCAATAACCATCAGCTGAACGTCCTGCTCGTCTCGTCCCTGACTGACATAAAAAAGACTGTCTCCCACCGGGTTGGGTGGAGATCTCCACTTTTGACTAAATACTGCCCTTGCTTTGTCTAACGACTCGCACGACCCTTCCTTACAATCTCTTTTATTCCCCTTTTATACAGCTCCTCATCTGTGTATCAAATTTCATTCAGATCAATTCAGCCGTTTTCAAGTGACTGACAAAGCATCCATATTGTGATAGAATAAATGAATTGATCGTTTTAAAATGTTAATTAGAATTAGTTTAATAACTTTTGGATGATTTAATTAATTTCATATTGAAAAAAAAACCTATATTCAATATCAAAATAACAAGTTTATAAATTATTATCAATTTAAATGTTTACTGAAAAAAATCAAATCAAAATCACTTTATTCATGTAGGTCACGGAAATTATTACTTATTGAATCTACCGCTACTTCGGAAAGGTTTGAGCTAATGAGAAGAAGTAGCAAGAAACTATACGAATATAAGATGCTATAATAGTTTTCTATCAACTAACGGCCATTCCCAATATTCAGTCTATCTCTTACTTCAGATAAAAATCGTAACTAACGTTGACTTTTCTGTCCCAATAAACTTATCGATGGTAACTCACTTTATCCGTACACGCTGTCTGTCAATGGGACGACGTATAGCTTACCAGCAGTATAAAGTTTGTATGGAATTTGCAATTCACGCGTCCCTAATATAATGCGATAAGAATGACTTGTCGGGTATATTGGGACAGTTTCAGATTATTAACAGCTAATTACTGACAGTAGATGGTAGTAATTTATCTCTATCTGTAAATAGTATATTGGGAACGGCCGTAAAACAGCCATGTAAATAAAATTATTTTGTGTGGTGTTGGGTTTAATGTCCTCTGTTTACTTCACTTCTTTTATGTTCTGTAGATTTGCCTGTTCTGTTTTCCCCTTTTTGACTACTTTTTAAATTGTGATATCTTTATTGTGAACAGTATTAAAACAAATCATCTAACGTTTAAATTATTTTATTGTAAATATTACTGAATATACACTTTAATAAGATCATGTAGTTTTCTTTGTATAACTTCCGGTGTATTTGAGTATAATTTCCTGTTTTAATTAATTATTATTGTAAATAATTTGGACGATAATTTGTTCCACTAATATTTCCGATTTCTTGGTCCATAAATTTTTGTTGTTTACATATCTCTTTCCTATTTGTACTAATAATTCCTCTATCTCGGATATTAGATCGTAGTTGTAATAATATTAATCTTCTTTAACGGTATTAACATTCCTGCTATCAAGGACCTAATTATTCTAATATGGTTCTTCCATGTTGACACTAATAATTCTGATAGCTTGAACCTAGAAGATAAATATTTTTTTCATCTAAACGTTTAATTCAATTTATGATGACGTCATAAAGCCACGTGGTTATTCGCATACAATGGCAAATCTACAGCGCACAAGAGAAGCACTCGTCATGCAATAGACGGTCTCTCCCCACCAGACTTCGTACACCACAACTACACCATGATGGAGAGATACCTCAAGGACCTCGCGGAGCAGTACCCTAACTTGACGCGGCTGAGCAGTATCGGGAAGACTGTGGAAGGCCGGGAGCTGTATGTGTTGGAAGTGACTCAGAATCCTGGAAAGCACATTCCGGGTAGGTATCTAATTAGAAGAGTAAGTTTAAAAAAAGTTTTAGGATGAATAGTTAAAAGTTATGAATAAAATTATGGTGATAGCAAGACATATTAGCCGGCCATTTAATTAGTTATAACGGATATTTAATTATGGAAAGCACAAGAGCTTAGGTTTTTCCGGCAAGATTATGGGTACCACAACGGCGCCGATTTCTGCCGTGAAGCAGTAATGTATAAGCATTATTGTGTTTTGTTCTAAAGGGCGCCATAGCTAGTTAAATTACTGGGCAAATTAGACTTAACATATCATGTCTCATGGTGACCAGCGCAATTGTAGTAGCGTTCAGAATTTTTGGGTTTTCCAAGAATCCTGAGCGGCACTGCATTGTAATGGGCAGACCTTATCAATGACCATCAGCTGAACCTCCTACTCGTCTCGACCCTTATTGTCATAAAAAAAGAGATGAGACGACGCAACATGTCAGAATTTTGCATTACCAAGGAGTATGATACTTGTAACAAATTAGAAGGGAATAGAAATGATAAAAGTCCTAATTCTTTGGGAGAATTGGCATCTATATATTATACATACATGCAATATATTGCTACGTACGTTTGACGATGCAACTTCCGCATGTTGAAGAACTTGTACAGCAATAGCACTATAAATTAAAATAGAACAGTACTTCATACTAGAGCGCCCGAATCGACGCACCCACACATACATACGATTTACACGGCCGCTAAACAATCTTGGGAAGACAAACCTATTGAGTGCCACGCCTTACGCTGCCGAGACTGGTCGCTGTCCGAGTTAAATTAGCTGCACCGCGCCGTCCGCGTCGACAATTTTTTTTGTATGTACCAACCCTAGCGCTGCGCTTAAACGTAGGTAAAAATTTCAAGGAGATATCTGAGTTACGCTACTGTTTTATGACTGTATTGTGCTAATTATGGCAATACGAATAACAGTCTTAATGATAAAATAGTGTAATATTTTGATTGGTATATGAAATACAAGGCTGTGGAAGAGTTCTACAGCAAAATACTGAAATAGACCATTCGCTGTTTCAAATCCGCCGGTCTGTTAATACTAAATCACTACTAGCTCGCTGGTTGTCTCTCTCTAAAAACTCTCAAAAGTCTGCCTACGCGTCCATAAGGCAGAGCTTTCGTTCATTTGTGTTTCGACCGCGCTTTGAAGACAACGCCACGCAATAACAAATTGTTCAGTGAAAAACTGACCAAATAACAGCATATCCAAACATAAAAAGGATGGACTGTCTTATTTTAGGTAGGTGCCCCTTTAAATTAACAAAATTATTTAACTTACTTGACGTTGTTACTCATTTTGCTAAATAATCACTTTGTGAAAGAGAGGGGCGTTTCTTTCGCACCATAGTCAATAAGCTTCTTATACCATTCCATATATGCCTATAGGCATTGCCTACCTCGTTATGAAAGGATAATATTAAGTAAAATATTAAATAATAAAGCTAATTAAGTTTAATTTGATTCCGTTATTCTATTAACAAATTTCTATTGAACACCGGCTCATTCAATATTTCCTTACGCTAGATACATACTACATTCATGCGGTAGGCAGTCCCAAAAATGCCTATACGACGCAACGAATATTTCATAGATCTTATTTAGAAAAGTATTGGTCACAGTTATACGATATTTAGCAACGTATAGAGCGCTAGGTAGGCACGCCTGCTAACGAATTGTAGCGAGATAAACCGATTACTCCCGAGTCCTAACGCTACATCTGTCTCACTCGTTAGTTTATGGCTATTTCGGTTTTTTCATTAGAGTAAATAGGTATTGGTAAAGGGCTCCTGTTTCCGCATTTAGACCGCTTAATTGGGTCCATTTTGCGTGCAGTGTTGGCCAGGCATTCCAACCAGCCCAGCTCCTTCCAGAAGTTCAGAACACTCCTGGGGTGTTCGCAGACTTCCTGGAGCGACATTGTATTTACTAAGGTTTGTGCCCGTTGGTTGGCCACCCCAGCACATTCCAGGATTACACGAGTGACCGTTTCATCTTCGGTTAAATAGGTATATTCATTGATTAATAATTAGTATTTTATTTTTATTATAGTTCATTCTGTCATCCGTGACCCGTGTAAAATTTTACTGTGATAAAAAGTTGCTTTGTGATATGGGTTTAAAATAGGAACCTATTGGGTTTTAAATAAACACGCATGCTTAGGCTATTGAGATAAAATAAAAAACCAGTTTAAGGTATACTTGTATACTAAAATATTAGGTTGACCATATGGTACGGAAACTACATGCGAAACACAAACAACTCCAGTATTTAGATCTCAAAACCTAGTGGGTAGACCTACAGTGCTTACCTTGCTAGAAAAGGAAGGCTTTTTTTTTTCGAGAGGAGTAAAATTCATTTACGTATTGAAGACCCCGAAACGGGGCCCATATATCGGGCTCGGGTGTAAACACCCCCTACCGACTGTATGTGTATGTAAGTGTGTGACTACTTGTGTGTAGAGTTATAGTAGGTGTGTGATTTGTGATGTGAGTGTGAGTGGTGTTAAACGATTACAGGACGAGAACTATCTCGTCGGGCTTCTATCAAAGTGTGTGAATCGTATTATATTAGGTTATGGCCGCTGGCAAAAGCAATGCACGCAACTGACGTATACAATAGACATTGAACATTAGTGCCACGAAATAAGGTGTTATTTTGAGGGAATGTTATATTGTTTTCGGTATAATTTAATGTATACCTATACATGACGCCGCTCGGACATTTTTGACGACTTTTTATTACGCGATGGGGAGTCTAGTTATTAATAGTACGTCAATGCTTCTAGTACATTAATATTTAGAATTATTTGGTGTGGCCCGACCCTTAGTGCCTTTACATACGTCCCGGTTGCCGGGTACCTGGAGGTGAAGTGTATGGCCAAGTTCAATAGCTTTCACATGTACTGGCATAAATTACCGGGAATGTGGTCGTCGAGTGCTCACCGGATTCACCACTATGTGTCCGGTGGCCGGATATCGGTTAGCCGGCGGCCGGACCCACAGTGATGTATCGAACATGTACTAAGCTTTCATACGCACCGGCGGTCAGTCGCCCAGGTACAATCATGTCGTTTTATCTCACAACCTGAAGAAACGCTGTGAATGGTTTTTCAAACTGTTATGAAAATTATTAAAAGAGTACATTGACGTCCTGTTTTCATCACTAGTAGCTCTGAAAATAAGGTCTAGTAATGTCTCTAATGTTAATCGGATGAACTCAATAATTTCTTGACTTCCTTTTCCGGCGATACTATCTATGCTACAAAATCCACATGGCAATTTATGGATCACGTTCTATTTTTAGAAAAAATTTTAAATTATGTATGCCTTACTAAGCGACTGTACTAGCGTTGATGGTAAGAACGCTACTGAAGACAAAATCGGGTCGCGTGAAAGTTGAATGTGTGAGGACAGTCGGCGCCGGCTACCTCCAACCGGGACGTGTGATAAGGCAGTTATGGTGCGATGATGACGTTTAAGAATAGTTCGGCGATCTGTCTTTACGGTCATTATCCGAATAAAAGGGGGATATACGAATAAAAGGCTTATTAGATGAGTTATACCTGTTTACCCCATTTATTAGAATAGTGATACAAAAATTATGATCACTCAAGTTCATTTCTTTTTCAATGACACTTTCCATTCAAGTTTATATAATGTGTTTTGCTATTTCAAGCTCTCAAATACTGGAATCCTTAATTGAGGTAAGCTCTTGATATACAACTTCAATTGAATCTTACATACCAATTACGATAATTGTTATGATTATTGCCCTATATGTATGTAGGTACGGACTATTTTATTTTAGCTGGGTGATTAGGTCAAAATTCTTCGCAGCAGATCTTACCTTGTCATTTCGCACTAAACCATGGTGAGGAATTACTAAACTGTTATATCTGTGGAAACGACTGACAAGTAGCGCCTTTAACAGGCATTTTGGTAGACTGAAACACCGGCGATGTATTAAAGTTTCTAGCGAAAAATCGCATCTGTGCTTTTTCCATTGAATTATCTAACTCTTCAGCATAACCTTTGAAAGATAAAGCTACCGAGTATCGGCCTGACTCATTAAGGTTGGTCACTATGCTATTCCAACTTCATAAAACTGGTCTCTAATTTATGGGGAAATCTATAGGTATAATAAACTCCCACACCATGTTACTGAACTTCCGATAAAAAGCTTCATATTAAGGAAATTTTAATGAAAAAAACGTAGTATAAAGTTCAGGAATATATAGACGATAAAAATGTATGGATACTGTGAAAACTGTGAGAGGGAATAAATATTTGCTGAGTTTCTTGCCGGTTCTTCTCAGAACAAGGGCTCCTGGTAGTATCTTGAATCGATGTCATCAAAATTAACTTTCATAAGTGTACAAATTGTTAATAAATTAATAAAGATATTTTATTTAATTTCACAATAATATTCCTCATATTTCTGCTCGTTCAGCGCTCAGAAAAGTGGAAATATTAGTGGATACTCCTTCGCCAAACATCGTTTATATTCTTTTATCCAGTGGCACTCCCGTACATACGCACAACACCAACGGTCTATGCACAATTGGAAAAACAGCTAAAGCAGCCGCACCTTTTAACAAAAGGGACCGAGAGGCCCTCACACTCGGCCCGTCATCAATGATTCAAATAAACCCCAATGAGCAAATCAATGTCTCATAAGTGGAACGAATCACCGACAATAGGATGGATGAGGGCAGCGCAGGACCGATCGTCATGTCGATCCATTGAGGAGACCTTTGTCCAGCAGTGGATGTATTCCGGCTGAAATGGAATTATCTCTCATCAAGCTCTTTCGTCATCCTATTGCAGAAAAAAATAAACCAGTGTAGATGGTATTCTCTCGACTTCTTTTTCTGATTATGTCTAAAAGCGGTAGTCGGATAGTTGGTCGTCTCAAAATGATAATATAAACGAATAAATTGATTTATACTTACAGGAAAACCCGAGTTCAAATACGTGGCAAATATGCATGGGAATGAGGTCATCGGAAGGGAGTTGCTTTTGCTCCTCGCTAAGTATCTATGCCAGCAGTACTCCAGCGGTGACCACCGCGTGCAGAGTATCGTCAACACCACCCGCATCCATATAATGCCGTCCATGAACCCTGACGGCTACGAGCGATCAAGAATTCGTAAGTATTTAATTGATGACAATATATTGTCCACGTACCATTGTTGTTTTAACTTCCCGAGATTTTACACATAAAAAGTGTCTAGGGATTATGGTATTTAAAAATATTTGAAAATTAATAATAAGGTCGATTGACGTTGAAAAAAATTTTTTATTACTTTAAAAACATGACAAATTGTTTAGATTAGCAAGAGCGACATCTCAAGTCAATTTCCTATAATGCAAACATTGGGGATGAGCAGCTTATCGACTGTTAAGTAGATCCTGAAGATGAAGTCACAACCTGAGAGTTGAACAAAGCATACAAGATTCTTTAAACGAAACGTCACTCAAACGGTTGGCTCAGTTGGAAAGAGCCCTCGCACGGGACGCGAGAGGTCGCGGTTTCCAATCCCGCATCGTTCATAAAATTTTATTTTCAGTATTATTTGTATAAGATAAATTAGTTAAGATTAGGAAGAGGGTTTTGATTGCGTTACATAAATAATTTGTTCTGTGTACTTCGTCCACGTTCTATCTTAATATTTTTTCTGATTCGAACTCGGGCCTTATTACTCCAAATTATATCTGTTATTTTTATTTATAGCTTTATTTCCTTATATCTATACATTTAGATACTTACTTATAAATTGTATTTGTTAATATGTGTTAGTATTTCACTATTTTAAATAAAAATACCAATTTTGTTAGTATAATTAGTTATTATTTTCGACATAAGGACCGCCTTTAGCGGTAAAAGCCTCCTCCATTGATTTCCACTTGTTCCTGTCTCTTGAAATTCTTGTCCACATTATTCCTGCTGTTTCTACCTTGTCATCGCTCCATCTCTCATTAGGCCTGCCTCGATTTCGTTTCCTATTTATAGTGTACCAGTTCGTTACTACTTTGGACCATCTTTCGTTTTCTTCGTCTTTGTATATGTCCAGCCTATTTCTATTTTAAACGTGGAACAGATAAGGCTACATCTTTTGTTTTGGTTTTATTTCTTATCGTAACATTTTTAATTTTGTCTCTTATTCTTAGCCCCATATAACTTCCCTCAATTACTCTCTGACAAACTTTAATTTTTTCTAAGTTTCTATAGGTTAGAGGTCATGTCTGACAAGCGTTTAGTGAGGCATGGCATTAAACAGGTCTCCATAGCTTTTGTTTTAAGCTTCGTTGGCAATTACCCATAATGGCTCCAGATTATACCTGTAGGTATAAAAAAATTCGGATATATTTTTTAAAGTTCCCGTAGAGCCCAATTCGAATTTAGGTATGGGTGGATGCGTCCATATACCGTATAAGAGTAGGTATATTTCAGAGGAAATAAAGTTTCTTATTTACTGGTAACAATCTTAGATTATCTGCGTTACGTTAGCCTATGAAAATTTTTTTCAGGCAATCACTTTTAGATCCAATTAAGTTTTATAATTCCAAATGTTATTTCTTTTCCTGTTTGTGTATTTAATTTAATATTTGATAGACTTCACTTTCATTTTATCCCATAAATATCTCAGGCGCCACCTGAGTTATTATTAAAGAAAGGCTACACCAAATTAATTTGTTTTTATGAAGAGCGCACTTTCTTTATGATAGGAGGTATTTCATAAGTCAGAAATTTTTTCAACAACTTTTTCTTCAACTTTATCCATTAAGGTGACAAGCCTATACGATCCCAAATACATATTATTATTAATTTCAATAATCATCCACTTAAAAGATGACCTTAATACCAATTATAATTTTACGTGAGGATATTGTTTTATCAAGGATCTAGGTGTATTTATGTGAATAACTCGCTGCCCGGGGGTTGGTGTGGGCCCGTTGTTTTGCCTTAAATATAATTAAAACAAATGAGATGGTCCTTCGCCCACGAGAGATGTATAGGACCGTGGTCTGCGAATAGTTTAATATATAATATTTAATCAAATTACAATCTTGCAGGTGACTACGGCAGCGTTCACGGAAGAGCGAATGCACATGATGTGGATCTCAACAGGAACTTTCCGGACCAGTTCGGTCCCACAGAGGTACCTAATATTAATTTTTGTACGGTTTCCGACCAGTGTACAATCCCACTACGAAATCTAAGAGCTGTCCGTTGACATCAGTCAAACATAAAAACCAGCTGCCTACAGATTTTGGCATTTGGGGCGATTTGCAGTGTTGAGCGCGGGAATTCCAAGACATATGCCAGTGTCATGTCAATGTCACTGTCATTTTAACTGACTAAGAAACCTTTTTACTCAATACTTTTTGCTTGAATTATAATAAATGTGTACTAATTAGTAATTGTAATGAAAAAATAAAAACTTTATTAATAGCAAAAACAAAACACACAAAGTAACACAGAAACAGAGAATTGCAGAGCTTTGGAAAAAACCACCAAAAGGAAAATATTTACAAATATAGGTACATAATATATTGATGGTCTTTATTTAAAAATGCTGTGCAGCGCTAATCAACAGCCCCATAGCTACTGGTATTGAAAAAAAGTCTATACTTTTTCCATTTATTTTTGTAACAAAAGATAAATATAAAACTTAACCTTGTAGCAAATAAAGAACTATGACTTTGAAATTTTCAATTCAGAAACCTAATGTCATTAAACACATTAGTATTAAAATAACAATACCTAACGGTATATTTGAATTTATTTTTTGGTCTCTGAAAATATACGTAAAGAAAAATATTCAGTGCCAACGATATTACAGTCGTGGTCTTCTTAGAGCTTTCTTCTTATAAGCCCCCCTCACACCGTAGACACGTTTGAGTGTATCGGAATATATTAGCCGATTCAGATTTTTAACCAACTTCCAAAAAGGAGGAGGTTCTCAATTCGTCTGTATTTTTTTATAATTACAGGATAACACAAAACCTGAGCCGGAGACAGAAGCAGTGATGAGCTGGTCTAAATCCATTCCGTTTGTGCTGTCTGCGAACCTGCACGGTGGCTCCCTGGTCGCTAACTATCCATACGACGGCAACGCCCTCATGCAAGATGGCGCCGAAAACCTCACACCCGACAACCCTGTGTTCGTTCATCTGGCGCATGTGTATTCTGATGTAAGTTTTTTACGGGAAAAATGACGGAACCAGCGGATGGGCTACCACGCTATGGGTTTTAAAATGTATAAAATCTACCTAAGGCGTAGCATACCGCGGTACTACCCTGGTCATAATACTCTGCGCCTTTAACTTAAGTCTTAAATATGATCATATTTGAGGGCTAGTTCGGGTAAATTCGGTGGAAGTGCATTTATTACGAAGGCAGCATTTTTCGTTACGCAGTTTTTTTTGTTGTGCTTATAAAAAGCCAGTAATAGTATCTCCATGGTCGACCTCTTCTTCTTCTTCACGCAGTCGGTTTCCGCAACTCGACGTTATATGCGCCTATTTTGCGTGTGAAGATGGTAGAGACTACTCCAACCAGCCAAGCTCCTCCAAGAAGTCACCCAACTTCTTAACGTTTCCGAAGACTTCCCGAAGGGCGCCTGGTGATCCCAGGTGCTTCGCCCTGTAGTTTGCCACCTCTCGGCACTCCAGTAGAAGCCGACTCCAGCCTCTGCATAGGGGGCTGTTTGTGACACCTATATTAAAAAGATGCCTGTTAAAATTACTATTCCAGAGTGGATCTGTTCTGCGAACGGGTCTCTCTAAATTTCTGAAGGGTAGGAGTGAGAGACTGAAATTTTTAACGCCAATCTGATGGAAAAAGATATTCTAATTATTATTTTTAAATCTTATAAGAATTCCAGACTTACCAGCCATTTCTTTTGGTTCCAAAGAGATTGCACCTAATTCTCACTATTTATTGAACGCCCCTCATAATGAACGAGAAAAATGTATTATTTCATTTGGATGTTCAGAAATTACCTCATCATGAGATTTATCCAGATTCCTCGAATGAGCTACAAATTGTACTTATTGTAACTTCATTAACGAATTTATAGGCTTTTGTTTAGAGGGAACCTTTCTCTTGATTAGTTTTATTTCATTATTCAAACTCTTAACTGTTACACAAATTAAATTTATGAACGATGCGCGACGCGAACCCGCGATCTCTCGCGTTCCGTGCGAAATCTCTTCCAATGAACCAACCGTTCGAGTGACATCACGTTCATAAATCTTGATATGTCTTGTTCAACTCTCAGGTTGCGGCTTCATCTACAGGATCTACTTTACAGTTGATAATCTGCTCAACTAATAATATTTGCATATTAGGAAATCGACTTGAGATGTCGCTCTTTCAATTCTAAACAATCTGTTATTTTTCAAAGTGATAACCCTCACTTCTGGGATTAATTAGTTAATTAATTTACAATATTTTATATATCCCCCACTGCCGGGCAAAGGCCACCCCCTTCTTCCATTCGTCCTTATTGTTTGCTGTGTGGGACCACATCACTCCTTCGTAATTTACTAGATCGTATCTCCATCTAGTACCAAGTCTACCTCTTCTTCTTTTGGCATCTATTGGGTACCAGTTTGTTCCTATACTGCTCCATCTTTCGTTACTAGCCCTTGATATGTGGCCTGCCCTGGGATGAATAACACAAATTAAATTTATAAACAAATTTACGTAGTTAATCGCAGAAGTGAGAGTTATGACTTTAAAAAATACAGACTCTGTTGTTTTATTTCAGGCCCACCACAAAATGCACTTGGGTCAACCCTGTCGGCACAGCAATGAAAAGTTCCCCGAGGGAATAACGAACGGCGCTAAGTGGTAAGAATTACCATACTATGAATGAATTTATTGATAGTTAATATTGTAGATGATCAAACTTGTAAATGTTAAAAACCTTGTGCGTAGTAAGTTTGAAGCGAGCTCGTGCGTATGGAATCACTTTGAAGTAACCTTAGAGAAAGTACAAAAAAGCATTTTTGCGTTTCCTGTATAAGCGGATACTACCCGTACGTGTACCCCACGGCGTATCTCATCGGTTGACTCGGATAGAACACTCTAGAAACCAGACTGGTTCTCGACCAAGCAATTACCTTACTTAAAGTTAGCCGGGGCTTAATAGATGCCCCTGATATTCATAATTAGCTGATACGATTGTATTCTTACAATTATTATAGTCGTTGCAGAAATCACCGTCTTCTGGCGGTACCCGCGTGTCGCACGGTAGCACGCACTGCGGCGCCCGTGCCGCGAGTCTTGAAATTATTAATCGCGTCGTAGAAGCCCGCCCTAATTGTTATCTATTTACTAACAGACTTGAGGTGTTGGTACAGTTGCTGCTCCAAAATCCTCCGCACAAATAGCTCATTCCACACTTTGTCCAAAAACCCTCTGACTGCAGCAAATTCCACCTCCGAGGCAACAAATGGCGCTAAACTTCACAATGACAAATACTATCTCTACCCCTGTCAACCGCAGTGCCCCTTATAACGTGCTCTGCAAAGGTTACGAAATGTCAGGTTAAATAAATATTTAATTATAATTAATAATAATAATAATAAATCTTCATAAAATCCATTAAAACTAATTCTTTTGTACAAATACTGTGTTATTACAAATATGCCAATCTTATAGAAAAGTAAGCAAAAATTTTATGCTACTAATGTTGTAAATTTATAAGTAGTTCATTTAGGTCAATTAAATATTATGTCACATTATTATAATTATAATTATAAAAATAAATGTTACTTTTACGAAAATACCATATGCAAAAAAAGTGTGTGTGTAGTTATGTATGCACGGAAGAAGTATACTTCTTTGGCCTAACAAACCAAAAATCCTTAAAATTACAATCAAAATCTGTTATAACGACATCGAAGGGACTACTCATATTGAGTCGTAAAAACCGATAGTTGTAACAACCGGTGACAGGTAATAATAGGAAAGATAATATGTATATTCATGTAGGAAATTAAACTGCATTTTGTTTACTTCAATACAAACGTATAATATAAAAGAACAATATAATTTTTCCATCATTTTGTATGCATAAAATCTGTAACTTTAGTTTGTTTGAAACACTTCTGTCGTGCATACACACGTTGGATTTTAATCAGCGTATCGTCACAATTTCCCTGCATGTGGAACTCTTCATTAAAAAGAACAATCTTTCGTAATACACTAACAGCATTGAGACCGTCAATCAAAGTTGGCACTGTAAATTGTTCTTCCGAGTCTTCCTGTTCATTTTCATTTTCCTCTTGAACTTCACGTACAATATCATCCTCCGTAGCTGGTGCACAAATTGCAATAGACTGATCTACATCAATGAACTCGTCTATTTCAGTAGTAGATAAAGCAGGTCGTAAATTTTGGGCTAATTGAGCCAAAGAAATATTGTCCTCTTTATCGTCGTGAATCACATCATCTGAGGTTCTTGTTATAAGACTTGTAAGATCTTTAAAACCTGCATGCCCAAAGCTATAGTGTTTTGTGAAACTTTTTCCCATGCTTCGGATATCATCAAGATGGCATCAAGAACCGTAAAGCTGTTCTGAATATTACTGTCAATGCTTTGTATTAACTTTAACACTTGCAGTCTTCTATAATGAGATTTTAAACATCTTATTACACCTTGGTCCATAGGTTGCAGTACAGATGTAACATTTGGTGGTAAGAACACGAGTTTAATACACTTCAGATTAGTAACAGCCGGATGAGCAGGACAATTATCAACTAAAAGAAGAACTTTCTTATTGTTTGCTTTAATTCAGCGTCCCAGTTTCGTAACCATTTTTCAAAAATTTCCGATGTCATCCATGACTTCACATTGTTATCATACGTTACCGGCAGTGAGCGTATGTTTTTAAAGCATCTTGGTTTCTTAGATTTCCCAATAACTAAAAGCTTCCTTTTACAGGACCCTGTCATATTTGCTGCAACCATGATCGTTAGTCTCGTCTTGGACATTTTTCCTCCCGAACAATTCTCTCCTTTGAATTTTAAAGTCCTGTCTGGTGTCATATTGTAAAAAAAAGTCCGGTTTCGTCTGCGTTATAAATGTCTTCTGGACTGTAGCCTTCGCATAATGTAGGCCACTTTTGCGTAATCCATTCGTCTACAGCATCTTTATCCACACTGGCAGCTTCACCACTCATTTTCCCGCCGACAATGCCATGTCGAGCCCGGAAACGTTGAATCCAACTAGACGAGCAAACAAAATCTTCACCAAAACGTTGAGCAAAATCGTTTGCTTTTTGTTGAAGAATTGGTCCATTTATTGGCACATTATTTGTCCTTTGTTTATTAAACCACTTTAACAAAGCTTCCTCAATCTTCGTATGTCGCGTTGTTCTGGCTCGTTTCATTTTTCAAAAAATTCTTGTCGTAAAGGATTTGAATTTTCTCCCTTTCTTTCCAAATGGTTGAAATTGTCGAGTGATATACACCATATTCTTTTGCCAGGTCTTTGTTTGGAATTCCTTTCTCTAGCTTAGAAAATAATATGCGATTTTTCTTCGATACTGATTTGTTTTATTTTTTGCGACATGTTACAATTTTCACAGTTAACTCAACAATAATGTTTTGGTGCGTCTTGTGTAAAGATAAGTAACAAACTGACTTAAGAGATATGACGAAGCGGGCCTTGAGACTACGGCATGCATGTGCTTTGTTTCTAAGAATTACAAAAGACCCTAAACTTTGTTTACTTTTACGATAATAGCCATTGACTATTATACTGTGCCAGATGTGGATACAGTTACCTATTCAAATTGTTTACAATACAGCTGAGCCGGTCGTTCTACAGATATAATTCTCCGAAAACATTAACCAAATGTGGTCGCTTAATGCGGTATGTCGTAGTAAACAATGTCGTAAAAACCAATGTTTTAGATAAGGCGGTCATATAACATTCAGCCAGGACCTTTGATTTTGGTAAATTTAACCGGTATGTGGTTCTAAACGATGTCGCCATAAACGGTTTTGACTGTATTTATTTCTCCTGCTATTCTACGTTTGTAGAAAGAACAATATTGCAAAGATAGCTTTGACAATTAATTATTAAATAACGAATACGGCTGTATGGGCTTGAACCCTTTGCCTGTAATGGACGAAGAAACCAAAAAAAAAAAGTCGCAAACATCAGAAAATTATAGGAACCAACTTCACCCTGTTACTTTTGTGTTACAGTAATGCGCGCGCATCTTAAAATTTTACTTTCATAATTTTTTCATAACGCGCCTAAAGAAGTATGTATACAGTTAATCCTTTAAAATGAAATACTTTCAATCATCAATCAAGGAAGAAACTTATGTTATCCGTATTAGCATTCTTGACTTCTTCTTTATGTAAACTTTTACACACCACTGTGATTTAAAATGGGATCCAAGGTTTTCGCATCACATAATATATAGTTTTCTTATAACTTCAAAATAATCCCTGCAAAAAAATATTGATATTTTTGATTAAAGTAAATTAAATGTCCAAAAAGTGTGGGATTTTTTATTTCTTTAAAATAGACACCATTGGCCAAAGAGAATGTAACGTGTGCGCCATTTAGAACAATTGTAAGAAATGATTGCGAATTTGAAAGTAATTCGAATCGAAAAACTAATGCGTACGGTGCATTAATACTTTGGTTTATTATTTTAAACTATGACGTCATGCGCCTAAATGTGCGTTTTAAGTGCTCGCTTCGTTTGGTTATTCACGGACTAGTAAAAACAGGAGGACTCCGCGCCGTGATATTAGCAAGTGAAGCACCTTTATGCTAGTGTGTGTGAGGTTACGGGGTATACCAGTTACACAATTTTTTGTCACTTAAATAATCATATATACAAATACCTTTATAGTATTGTTTTTACACTTTTTCACAACGCACGACGGCATTTTTAAAATATTTTATTGCGACGCAAACTGATCTGTCACAGACGATGGCAAATCTCATAATGGCGGCCGATCGGCTTGCATTAGTGTAAGTGTATGCGTGGGGCTATGTAGTTACACGTTTACCGGCTTGTTTTGGTGCCTCACTGTTATATAAGGTGACACGGAGTCCTTCTTTATTACACGTCCGTGTGGTTTTATTAACTTTTTTTTTAATTTAAGTAAGATATAATATGGAATAAAAGTATTAAAGAAACGTGCATATTATCCCTTATTAGGTACGTCTTAGCCGGAGGTATGCAGGACTGGAATTACTTGCACACAAACGACATGGAGTTGACTCTGGAGCTGGGCTGCTACAAGTTCCCACCGGCGTCTGACCTGCCCACCTACTGGGAAGACAACCGGGATGCACTCCTGGCCTTCATTGAGCAGGTGATGTATTTTTAAGTACCAGCTAAAGTATGTGCAGTGTTCGTACGGGATATTACTGCCACTGCGCCTATTTCTGTCGCCAAATATCTGTGCTCCGGGATGGCTGGATGATCTTGTCATCTAAAACGACTTCATGTTGCTAAAATTCAAGTTATCTTATATAGTTATCTAATATATAAAATTCTCAATACGCGGTGTTTGTAGTTAAACTCCTTCGAAACGGCTTGACCGATTCTCATGAAATTTTGAGTGCATATTGGGTAGGTCTGAGAATCGGACAACATCTGTTTTTCATCCCCCTAAATGTTAAGGGGGATGAAAAACACTTTTTTTTAAATTTGTTTGATTATGAGTCAGCATTAAAAAATACATACAACTTCAAATTTTAACCCATCTACGATCAACAGTTACTTTTGTATCGCGCGGCCTTTAAGGAAGGTGGAAGGTGTATAACTTTTCACACACATAAGAGTCATTTCTTTGAGCTAAATGAATAAAGTGATATTGAATTGATTTGAAATAATGACGCCTTGCTCATAATATTTTGTCAGTCGATTCTTATAATTAAATAACTATTTTCAGGTTCACATTGGTGTACGTGGATTTGTGCACAGTCACATAGGACACGCGCTGTCTAACGCCACCATCAGCGTCGGAGGAATATCGCACAGTGTGAAGTCAGC
Source organism: Leptidea juvernica (assembly GCA_949711755.1). NCBI lineage: Eukaryota > Metazoa > Arthropoda > Insecta > Lepidoptera > Pieridae > Leptidea > Leptidea juvernica. Next base: position 7,219,401 of record CATIXQ010000035.1, read on the forward strand.
AGCGGATGGAGACTACTGGCGGCTTCTGATGCCGGGCCGTTACAATGTGACCGCTTCCAAGGATGGGTGAGGAACCGCAATATTATTCAATACAATGTAAAAAAGATATCCTGTAAAAGAGATAAGTTATATTAGACATATTTCTGTATTTATTTATTCGATAAAAACAGGCCAGGTTTAATACTAAAGTAAGGCACACTAAAGTGTGCGTGACAAGCTACGTATGACACTTTGTGTTAGTATGCATGCATTGCTCAAAATGGAGGTTAATTCTAAACTCTAATTTTTTACTTTTTCACAACTGTCGTAGTCTATTTAGATGTATAAATGATCACCACCATGATGGCGACCACGTACCGGAAGACGCAATCGAATCTGAATGAATGAAGACGATCTTTGGTCAAGATCGCCGGAATTCGTTGGATGAGGGCAGCGCAGGACCGATCCTCGTGTAGATGTATGGGGGAGGCCTTTGTCCAGCAGTGGACGTCTTCCGGCTGATGACTGAACATTGCCTGAAATTTTTTTGTACGAGTCTTTTTTGGAGTCCATACGAAGTCTACACTCATCCTTTGATAATTTATTTGCCTGGATAGACTACTACGACACTAGTGAAAAGTTAAAAAAAATTGGTTTAGAATTAACCTCTATTTTGAGCAAATCATCAAACACTAACATAAAGTGTCATACCAATTGCGAGTGTAAGACGTGGCTTGTCACGCACACTTAACTAATATTCCTGGCCTGTTTTTATCGGTTGTCTATCAGCAAGAGAAGAGTCTCTAGATAGAGATCTAGACATATAAATTATCTAAGCACTCATGTATTTTTTTTGTTTTATATTAATTTACATTTATTTTTTTGACTTCCTCGTTTAAGGCATTGGCTATTTGACGTTTGAGAATGTTTGTTGCATCACTTTACATATTATATTGTAATTGAAATGATTTGTAAAACAATGAAAATGTAAATCTGCATTTAAAAGAGTTTTGAACATACGTAGCTTTTAGCAATGAATTTTTTGCTACTCCTTCTCATTAGCTCAACCCTTTACGAAGTAGCGGTTGATTCAATAAGAAAAAATATTTTTTTTTGACATTCACAAGTGTCTTTTCCTTGACCTACATGAATAAAGTGATTTTGATTTGATTTATTGGGCAAGTTTATCTACCGTGTATTGAGCTCCCGGCTCCGTTGACGACTAAGACCCGATTACACCATTGAATTAGAACGCGATTAGAAAGAAAAGAAAGATTCTGAAACAGTTAGCTTATTGCCAACATTCAAAAAGCCAGTCCTAGTAACCATTACATCATTCAAACGAGTGTTGTAATGTTGTACTGAATTTCATTACAACACTCGTTTGGTTGATGTTCTTAGGATCAAGTCTTGTATACAACTGTTGTTAATTAGATATTAAAATACTCATGTAATACTTTTATCACACTCGGCATCGCCACATTCGTGTTTTAATTAACAAACACAAACTAAATTATAGCCTAAACGCGTTTAAATGCAGACTGTCGAATTTTGGACGTTCAATATATTAGATCGCGTTCAAGAGCTGTCACTGTCGTCATCGTAATACAAACATTGACATTTAACAATTTTGATTTTGTTCATATTTATCGATGACTGTTTTGACATTTGGTATTTGATACATTCATTATTGTTTTTGTTAACTCAGCTTACGTCAACACGCTCAAAATGTATTGTTGGTAGGTGATCGCTTTGTGCTTAATCTAGATCAAGACTGGCATTTGAACTCGTTTACGTAAATCTGAGTTTTACTTAAATTCCATTTCATTCATTGGTGAAATCGGGGCTAACGTAATATAAACTTTAGTTTAGTATATGTTACTTAAATAAAAATGAATTAATTATTATATTATTATTAATAAATTAATAATTTAATTGTGATTTAATTTTTAAAACATATCACACTCTTTAATGTTCTTATTTGCTTCCTATAATTGAAGTAACACTCAACTTGTATCCTTGTCTATATATTTTGCATGTATTAGTGTAAACTGTGTTGGTGCAATAATAAATAAATTAACACTGTTGCTAGGTATGAAAGCGTGACAGAACAAGTCACTGTTCCTGCCAACGGTTCCGTAAGCCTGAACTTCACGCTGATGCCTGACGATCCTCAACACTGGTCCTCCGCGTACGACTTCCGGTAAGTCAACACCTCCCCGGCCCCCGGTATGACAGTGCGCCTGTCACTGTCACCTCTTACTGTCTGTACTTGTCGCACGCATATTATTTCATCGTCTTGCATACTCGTCAGAGAACACGTTTGAATTAGCTTATTTTTTCGGATTCTCAACCGCACTTAATAAATATATTAAATTAAAAGTATAAGGAGAGGTTGCCCATAACTTGTAATTTCTTGTCATAACTTTAATAAACAATTAATTGTTATTTTCTAAAGTGATAACCCTCATTTCTGGGATTTCCTCTCGTGTTCCGTGCGAGCGATCTTCCACTGAACCAACCGTTCGAGTGACGTATCTTTGATAAATCTTGCATGTCTTGTTCAACTCTCAGGTTGTGGCTTCATCTACAGGATCTACTTTATAAGTCACTCGAACGGTTGGCTCAGTAGAAGAGCGCTCGCGCGGAACGTGAGAGGTCGCAGGTTCGAGTCCCGAATTGTTCATAAATTTTGTTTTCAAATTAATTTTGTGTAATTCGACTATAATTAAAACAAACATGACGTTTGGATGAAAATTATTGAACTCTTTAATTATTTACTTATAACAAAATTTTGTCATCTTTTTTCTGGTATTCCGACTCTTGGTTGACATTGTAAAAAAGGATTTTCACAACAATTTAATTATTATTGTAGGTATCTCATATTTTATAATTAATAACTATTTATGTATAGACATAATATTTTAGCAACTGTATTGAAAAGCGTGTGATACACGGGTATATAGGTTATTTGCAAATTGGCGTCATTAAAAACCCACGCGTTTGTCTCGGACTTGTTTCATTAACCTACTTTCCACCCTTGTATCACAATATAAGATTTTATCAAAACCCATGCTTTAAATCCTCTCTCAAACATTCTAAAACAGTTAGCTTATTGCCAACATTATAACACCCATTGTCCTAATAACCATTACATCATCCAAACGAGTGTTGTAATGAAATTCGGTACAACAATATATCATCCGTTTTCATAATAATACTCCTTTGGATGATATTATGGTTACTAGGACTGGCTTTTTTAATGTTAGCAGTAAGCTGTTCCAGAGTCTTTTATAGAGGATTCATATTATGGGTGTAGATATAGTCTTGTATGCATGTGATACTATTATCACTCGAGGCTAAACCCACATTCATGTTTTAATACCCCTTATTACACAACAGTTGCATAAATAACTATTGTCACACTTTTCCGCAAGGTGCATTTTATTACATCGCTCTTACGCTAATAATCCTAAATCTTAAGCACGCGTGCACTAATGAATGTAGTTGTGTTTTATATCATGCGGATTATGTTGCCTTGGTACCTTTCATAGCATATATATGTATGAAGACAAAATATTATTCATTTTTCCAGTTGAAATTGTTATTTTTAAGTTGCTACTAACAAAGAGTTTTATAGAGATAAATTAAAAAGATGCAAACTATTTAATAACTTAATTTAATAAAAACAATTGTAACTCCTTCTTTATGTAATAAATTTATTTATGTAAATAAGTTATATTTTAATATTTTATTTATACATTATTGTATTTTCGATATTATAGGTCGCTATGCGCTGCTATAAACATATTATACATATTACTTAAAAAAGTCATTTAGTAAGCCAAAACTTCTGTAACCATTTTTCTTGATTTGATTATTTTTCCATGTAAGTATATCAAAAGTCCTCCGTTCCATATGATGTCGGATAGATTATGGGTACCACGATGGCGCCTATTTCTGCAGTGAAGCAGTAATTTGTAAACATTACTGTGTTTCAGTCTGAAGCTAGTGAAATTACTGGGCAAATGAGACATCTTTTGTTTCAAGGTGAAGGTGTTTTTGGTTTTTCAAGAATTCTGAGCGGCACTGCATTGTAATGGGCAGGGCGTCGCATCCTGCTCGTCTCGTCCATTACTGCCATAAAAAAATGAATCAAGACAGTATGCAGAGATCTTGACACTCTCGTGTCCCTTATCATAATACATAAATATCATAATAGTATAAACTCGAGCGTAGGGACCAATATTAACACACTTTTTTCATCTATACATATAAATAAAATTTGAGTGTCTGTTTGTAATATTTAAATAACCGTTTTTGACTACATATATATGGAATATATATACGGTACACCAAAATATTTTTTTTTACAAATTTTGTCCGTCTGTCTATCTATTTGTTCCGACTAATCGCTGAAATGGCTGTACCCATTTTGACGGGATTTTTATTGGCAGGTAGCTGATGTAATAAGAAGTAACTTCGGCTACGTCTAATGTCCAAGAACTCTAAAAATAATTGATATGGCAAGACAACGTTGGCCGGGTCAGCTAGTAACTAATATAGTTTAATCATTGTTAATTGTGTTGTAAAATTATTCATATTGTAATAAAATTCCGTCCGCTAAATTGACTGATTGCTTTTATACATTGTTACGCATTATTTTTATAAAACCTCTTTTTTAACTTTTGCTTGTACTAATAAATGTACTATGCACTTACTGTGTTGTTCTTTGCTCTAACTGTCTCTTCACTAATGTCCTATGAAAGCTATATATGCCTCCATTCTATGTGTTTCTTTCTTATGTGGTGGGTTTTAATTTAGTATCTCCTCGGGTTTGTGTAGAGAGCGTACAATTATTAGGTAGTATTTTGTAATCATAGAAATCTAAATAAGAAGATACTAGAATAATTTGTTATTTTTAAATTAATAACCCTTCTGGAATAAATTATACCAATTAAATTTGGAACCAAAATTTATGAACGGTGCGGGACTCGAACCCGCGACTTCTCGGCTTTTGTTCGAGCGCTCTTTCCATCTGAGCCAAAAGAGTTCGAGTACGTATGGGTCATAAATTTTGGTATATCTTGTTGAACTCTCTGGTAATACTAAAATTCAGACAGTTGGAAAGAAAGTCGCGGGTTCGAGGCCCGCATCGTTCTTAAATATTGGTTACAAATAAAATTTGTGTAAGATACTAAAAGAGGACAAGACTGTATTAACGTAACGCATCTGTAGCTGTCATTTACCTATGTGTCATAGTCTCACCTCTATGACAGCTGTCACTTTTGCAACTACCTACTCAGTCATGTGTCAAGTCGCGGGTATCAGCTAGTATGTTAAAAATACTAAAATATTATGAATTATCTGTTAGAGTTCTCGAGAACATAGTCAACACACGGTACCACACGCCGCTAGAGATGTACGCAGAACTTGCCGAGCTTGAGAATAAGTTCCCGAGCATCGCCGAGTTCCGCGCCGGAGACAGTCTGACCACATCCACGCTTCACGAGCTCAAGATCACTGATGATGTAAGCATTTCTACTACTTGCTGATTCTCTTGTTTACGTCACATGAATTTCATGATTTTGTGACCACCTTCCCCGTCAATGTCACAGTTTGTCACATTTGTGAGATCACCCTCTACCTATAGAGATGTCTACCGATATTTCGCAATTTTACATTTAGAAATTAATGAATTCAATACAATTATTTTTCATTTCATTTAAATTATTTTACATAAATATCAACATTAGATAAAACAAAGGCATGAAAATTAGTAAATCCTAAAAAAATATGTTTGCAAGTTCCGTAGGTATGTAGTTTAAATTTAGTGTTGTAATATTTAGATATTAAATATTATATTTTGAATAAATGTCACAAAATTTGGGACCAATCCCCGCCCCTTGTCACACTATGTCACACTTCGTCGACCCCCTCCCTCCCCCTTGGCGCCTAGTTCATATGCACATTTTTAGCTCTGAATCACCTTGTACATAACCTCCTTTATAATTGTGGTAAATTGTGGTTATCGGTATGGATGTGTATACATCACATTATGTCATTTATTGTTTATTAACCCAAATGAATAAATTTCACATTTTTATCAGACGCTGTTTGACAGCATAACGTAGGTTATTCAATTAGTAACACAGTTCCACGGCTGTAGTAAAACAGAAGAAAACAATTGACTTACCCCTTACTTAAAGCATTCCTAATTCTCACTCTGTCTCCTTCTATTGACCTAAGACAGAATGAGAAAAAAAAACACTCCTTAGCTGTTTAAAGTTAGCGGACCATTATGAATAAGGGGGTTAAAGTCTTCTAATATTTTACTGCGTCTCATTAGTAAATTTCTGCTAAGATTCTTAAGTATCATATAACACATTCATTGTAAGTTTTATGAGCTGTAATTTGAAACTCGACGCTGTTTATTTTTATGACATATAATAGGTATATCCTACATTTTTTTTCTTATTTCATATCCATAACTTAAAGAATATCTGATATCTTATTACAACTTACATAAAATAACTTTTAAGGAAATCTCTAGAATACATGTACAAATTCAAATATTTTTATTCAATTGTTTTAAAATCACTTATTGAACGTCAAGTCTAAAAATTCTAAAATAAATGCCTCAGACCGGAGAAGAGCGGGCGCAAGACTTTTATAACATTTAGAAAGTAATTTGTGTTATTGACACATGTTTACCACACAGACGTTTTTAACCTTTTTTTAATTTCGCACTTTTTTGTATACATTTCCTGGGACTATTTTGCAAAAGCGTATGCATCAGTGGGAGGCTCCTTTGCTGTGCAAGCCGACTAGAATATGGGTACCACAACGGCGCCTATTTCTGCCGTGAAGCAGTAATGTAATAAACATTACTGTGTTTCGGTCTGAAGCCGTAGCTAATGAAATTAACGGGCAAATGATACTTAACATTTTATGTCTCAAGGTAACGAGCGCAATTGTAGTGCCGCTCAGAATTTTTGGGTGTTTCAAGAATCCTGAGCGGCACTGCATTGTAATGGGTAGGGCGTATCAATTACCATCAGCTGAACTTCCTGCTCGTCTCGTCCCTTATTTTCATAAAAAAAAAACAACAAAAAACTTTAACTTAACTAAACTGGGTGTTTCAGGCCGGTGCACCAGAAGAAACCAAATTCCACATAGCTCTTATAAGCAATTTATACGGTTCGCAACCACTTGGGCAAGAAATGTTACTGAATTTTGCGCGACATATATCCACGGCGTACCAAATCGGCGAACCAATTCATCGAAGAATTCTCCAGAACGCCGTACTCCATTTCATACCAAACTTAGATCCTCTCTACGAAAAGATATTGAAATCGTATAACGGCACCGAAAAATGCGATGTTGAACCGTTAGAAGAAGAATTTGGGGACAGCGTGTATACATTTTTGACTAAGGAAAATAAAATGAATCCTCTTTCTAACTACACACGAGAGAAAGCATTCCTGGAGCTGTTGAAAAGTGAAAAGTTTGATGTAATCCTAGAGCTCGGATCAGGAAATGATGACGTCCTTTTCCCAGAATTGTCGAAAAACATTTGTGATAAATTTGCACAAAAGTACCAGGCTAACAGAATCGCGAGCAATAGGTACGAATGCAATTCGAAGCATAACGTGGTGCATGGAAACTTGATCGATTTGCTGTTCGAAAGATTCAATGTGCCCATAATATCGGCTGGGATGAGTTGCTGTAAGATGCCTTCGAAGGAAAATATTGCTTGGGTATGGAGAGAAAATTTGCCAGGAATAATGAATTTTGTCGAAATGGCTAATACGGGTAAGTGGCAAAATAAATACTTGTACTTTCCGATTACGTTTGACATCTTCAGACATAAATTTTTAACTCAGTAGCTCCTAACGGCTCCCTTCACACTAATACACAAATAGTGGATGCATACTACTGCTTGGCAGACCACCGTGAGAGACCGCATCCTGAGCAAAAGAGACTCTCATTAGTTACATTATATAAAATAAATTCTATGAAAACGATTTAGTTACATGATTCTGTAAAAAGAACCAAGACCCCTTGAACTGATTCTGGTTGTTGACTCCCAAAATTTATGCCATTAAATGCCACAAATGGAAATATGTGAATATCCCATCCCTATAAAGTGTGCCAGTGGCGTAATAGTTATTTATGCAACTGTTATGTAATAAGGGGCATTAAAACACGAATGTGGGCTGGAGATTATCTACTCCCATAATATGAATCCTCTATAAAAGATTCTGAAACAGTTAGCTTATGGCTAACATTAAAAAAGCCAGTTCTTGTAATCATAATATCATCCACAGGAGTGTTATTATGAAAACGGATGATATAATGTTGTACTGAATTTCATTACAACACTCGTTTGGATGATGTAATGGTTATTAGGACATTGGGTGTTTTAATGTTGGCAATAAGCTAACTGTTTCAGAATCTTTAATAGAGCATTTAAAGCATGGGTCTAGATAAATATGTGAACCATCCCTATCAACTGGATCTGTGGTATCAACGTTTAATCACTTCGCGAGTACCTACAATAAGTTAAACGATACCAATTCAGAACTTGACATATTCCGTAGTAGGCTGGTCAGGTTTAAAGAAAGTTTTGTTAAACACTTAGCTGGTACTCAATCTGCATTTGTTAAATAAGTAGTTTTTCTTTTTGTTTCGTCTCCATTATTTTAATTAATAAGTTAAATTTATAATTTGTACTTTCATTTCTTATTTTGTTTTTATTGTAGCGATGGTATTCGTTCTATTTTTCAGAAGTAATTAGGGAGTATTTTTTGTAATTTTTATGTTCACCATAATTGTCCTATACTTTAGAACTACTAAATGTAACATTAGACTAAGAAAATTGTATGGTATACTAGTTAATAACTGTAGTTAATCTATCAACTATAGGTAGCTAAAATTAAGTTTGTTTTTTACCTCCTGAGAAAGTTAGAAAGACACGAAGAATTATTATAATAAGATATTAAGAATAATCTAATTCGTTATTCATTTTAAACTATTCTTTCAATTTGATTTCTGAACGGCGGGGGACACATCAAAGGAACAAAATTGTTGTTTTTATTAAATTCCGAAAATTGTTATATTTATTTACCTTTTAAACCTTCTCTGGACTTCCACAAATAATTCAAAACCAAAATTAGCCAAATCGGTCCAGCCTTTCTTGAGTTTTAGCGAGAATAACGAACAGCAATTCATTTTTATATATATAGATGATGTGGTGTGCTTTAATAAATAAATAAATCACTTCTTGCAGGTGTAAAAGGATATATAAAGAATGAGCACGGTGGTCCAGTCAGGGCTGCGACGTTGACAATTTCAGGCATGCCCAGGCTCTACCACGTCACCAGTAATCTGGCACATTACCATCTAATGCTGCCGCCTGGCGACTATCGTGTAGTCGTGCGGTGCGAACCCTACCATGAACAGGTACTACCATACTATAACCATGGAAATTCCTAAACCCTTATTATGTCTAAATTACTATCGCAAAACCTTTCCAATTAATTTTTCACCAACAAATGACAGATAGATTCGTAACTATTACAGATCAAGAAACTTTAAAAAAGTACGTTATCTAATCAGTAAAATTAACATGAAGTAAAATAACATTTTATAAATTTAACGAGAAGTATCACTGACCTGTATAAATACCACTCGATAGGCTGTACCATATGTTTGACATCAAATTTTTTGTGCCTATTTGAAGCGCCACTCGCGAGCGTCCAGAGAACTAATTTTGACGTATAATGCAAATGGCTGCAAAGGAACGTACAATACTCTGAAGTATTTTGCGTTTTGAATTAATTTCGTTCGTTTTCCGTGTTATTTATACTTCAAGAATCAACCTAATAAAGTACACAATTTTTTTTTTGTAAATAGTTTCACACCATCTATCGATGTTCGCTGAGGTTGTCTTCAATAGTTTTAATACCCCAGACTCTCGCTACATGGCCAACAGCGCTAATCAAACAGGCACAAAAGCACTTTGACAGCCGCCAGTCCAGTGGTATATATAGTAGAGGTCAGTGAGAAGTATACAAAATTGATATTAAAAGTTATTGATGTCATTTTACTGATTGGTTAACGTACTTTCGATATTAGTTTAAAGTTTTTTGATATCTGTAATAGTTACATAATTATCGCCTGGTCAGACTTAAGTATTACACTTACGGGATTTGTGTGGATTTGTTCTGTTTCATATGGGCAATATTGGGGCGGTAGGTAATTAGACATAGATAGATTTTATATCGGGGGGGAAGGGATGGCCTCCGGTCCTCGACACTAACCTATGTGAAACATAGCAGCTCTAGGCCGCTACTTCACGCCGGTATTCTGTGCGAGTGTGGTAAGTAACCCGGACGAGTCTGGCCCGAATGTGCTGACGTCATAAGATGGCAGCGTGACTCTTCCACTTTCAAAAAGCCCGTAGTCGCCTCTTACGGCACCCTTGGGCCTGGGATTACCCTATTCTTTTTACGCCCCGGGGAAGCACAGGGCAAAGGTTTTTATTCGGTAGGAAGCCCGAAATATGGGCGAGGTTTCGGGGTTTATTTACGTCTATACAGCACACAAACATTTATCTAAACAAATTAACTATACACAGCAGTACCGCTTACACTAAAGAGGATTTTAAAATTATTTGAAATTTGAATACAAGAAAGCCCAGCATAATTCCAACGAGAGCCCATTGAGAATCGACTTGCTCTGTTCTGTAGTCCAGTCAAATTAGACATTCGAAGATGCATAAAGTCCCAACAAGCTGAAAATCAGTAAATTTGTTCAAAACATAAATCTTTTTGAATCGTTGTACCTATCACAGAAACGGTGGCTCGTAGGAAAAAAAGAGTTCATACCTTTTTTATAGATAATTTTATGATCTACAATTTTTGTCTACGGTACTTTTATGATAAAACTTACCGTTTTGCTGAAATCGCGAAAAACTCAATTTTTTTTACATTTGACATTGAAAATTTTTCTATTTCCATACACGGGAATGATGGGGAACTTTTAAATATTGCATATTTATAGTTATGTTTTGAACAATTTTACTGATTTTTGGGATTTTATATACCTTCACTCTCATTGTTTGGTCTATATTGACCGAACTACCTGAGACGTTTGAGTGTATATAAATAAGGGGTAATAAAAGACTTATTACAAAATATATTGTGATGGAAACAGTAAGAAGTGAAGAAGCAATAGATACAACAACAATAATTATAGATCAAATACATAAAATAAGTATTTTTTTATTAATTATAAGTTTATGTTGTACAGACATTGACGTGGCGTATTTTGGAGGGTCAAATAAAACAGAAGGATATTATTTTGAAGCGAGTCAATGCCGAACATGTCCGCGGACAACTTGAACCTCTAAACATTGGCAACAATCCTGATCTGGCGTATGTTACAGGTATGTTAATTTTCACGTATGACTGTAAAAAGTGACTTATTCAGCCTTGTTCCTTGAAACAAGTTCACTTTTACCACTATCCGCCAAAAATTTTTAGATATCAAATAAAACGATTCGCATAATGCCTTTCATATAATATATTTTCAATACAAATTCTGGGACACCGCAAGGATCAATGCTTGGACCAAAATTGTACACCATGATATATTACAATTTCAGGTCTATCGCTGGACCACGACAGTCTTCCGCTAAACGCAATAATAAGCGTATACCCCCTGGAGTCTAAGCGGATATTATTCCACAACAGCAGCGACGAAAATGGCAGGTTTGTGGTTAGTCTGCCCATCACTTACATGGGCCGGGAAGTGAGAATTGTAGCTGAAAGTGATGGATATGTCTCCACCAGTAAACATGTCAAGGTAATTAATTATTAATCTTTTAACTACTTTACATAGCTTCATATTATTTTTATCTTCTCGCCATTTTTCTTTCATCTCATTCTAACTGTAACATTTCATTTAAAACAATCACTTCAAGTAGGTTGAACACACAAGCCACGTGCTCAACGTAACAGGCTTATACGACACTGATAGACGATCAACTGTCCTTACGAAGCCAGCGCGGATCGTCAGTTACCTTATATAATTAATTATTGAATGAAAAATTTTATATTTTGATAAATACATATTGAGATAAAACACTTATGGATATATTGAAATAGAAGTTAAGAAAAATTACAAAAAAGATATTCTTGGACGGGGGCACCCCAGGAGCTGGATCTGCGAGAGTCGAAGAATCCCTTCACGAGCATTCTCGGTTGGGCTGCCCGTCGTATTCTGACGCAGCATATTTAACAAACCCCGGGTACATGTACATATAGTATTGGTTTGTTTACAGATAAGCAGCAGTGATAACGTGACTCCGAATATTCTGTTGAAATTGGAGAGAGATGATGCCGTGCTTGGCATGTCGAGATTAGTCTTCGTAATGGTTGCCGGTAATTTATTGTTTAGGATATGGATTATATGGATTTTTAATTACTTTTCGAGGAGTAGGATACTTTAAAAAAATTTATGTTTTTTGTTGTCCTCGAAAAAAGAAAACAGAAACTATATTATTATATGTTTGTAGAACGTATTATTTATGTGTAACTATCATACGAACGCACACGCACTAACTTTAAGTTTGATCAGATCAGGGAAGGACTGTTAAGACGTCAGATAAGGAGTGAAAAGAGTAAGGAAGTCAGAACTGTCTCTGTCTGACCGAATTATCTCTGTCTGACCCTTAGAAAGACATATGTTTGAACTTTGGATTAATTGATAAGTATTTCATTGGGCTAAGTATGTTCCTTTTTTTATGACAATAAGGGTCGAGACCAGTCGTACGTTCAGCTGACAGTAATTGATACGCCCTGTCCATTTAATGCACTGCCGCTCAGGAGTCTTAAAAATCCGAAAAATTCTGAGCGGTATCACAGTTGCGCTCGTCATCTTGAGACATAAGATGCTATGTGTCATTTGCCCAGTAATTTCATTAGCTTCGGCGCCCTTCAGACCGAAACAGGAAAAGGCGCCGTCGTGGTAACCATAATATAGCCGGCATCCTGTGCAAAGAAGCCTCCTACTGGTAAATGCCCTTAGTCGCCTCTTACGACACCCTTGTGCCTGGGATTTCCCCATTTTTTTATGTCCCAGGGAAGCACGGGGCAAAATAATGTATATAACAGGATCCCGATCAAAATGCATGTTTTGCAAAATTCAAAAGAATTAGCTAAAAACATTTGTGTGGTGGAGCAACCTGAATGACTTGATCGCTAGTAATATATTTCTTGTGCTACAATTTGAATGTTAAAGGCTCGCTCAGTTTTAAGCGCCCATTGTTCTCATTCGATTAAGACTTCATGTTTTCCTCTTTCTACGATATGTGTAAATGTACTGCAATCTGACTGACTTGATCGCCTCTCATATATTTCTTGTGCTACAATTTG
>CATIXQ010000035.1:7232831-7371071 GCA_949711755.1 Leptidea juvernica
TCCTTTCAGACTTCATGTGTTCCTTTTTCTACGATATGTGTAAATGTTCTGCACTCTGACTGACTTGATTGCCACTAATATATTTCTTGTGCGACAATTTGAATGTCAAAGGCCCGCTGAGTTTTAATCGCCCGTTGTTCTCATTCGATTCAGACTTCATGTTTTCCCCCTTGTACGATATGTGTGAATGTACGGGAACTGTTACCAGGTGTGATCGGTGTTTGCGTCGTGATGGGCGCCGCGTGGTGCTTCGGTCGCGGCGCGGCAGGGGGCGCCGCACGTCGGGACTATCTGTTCACGCAGTTGCCCGCAGACGACAAGCGTCCGCTCTGTGACCCGAGCGCTTACGGTAATATACTATATCTATAAGTACTGCACGTTAAAACATAAATAGAACCTTGAAATGACGCCCGTTATCGAGCTGGATTAAAGACCGGTTCAGTATGGATCATCACACAGTGATGGGTGACGTTATCGTTTACCAGCAAGACTCTCTATATTGACATATATTTTTTTCTAATAATTAAGTATCTAGTAATCACGGACTAGTAAAAAAAGTGTTAGCTTACATAACAGTGTAGCAGCAAAACAAACCGATGAGCGTGTAAATACATTGCCCCACGTACACACTTACTACTACAAACCGACAGGCGGCCATTATGAGAATTGTCATCGTCTGTGACAGATCAGTTTGCGTCTCAATAAAAAATGCCGTCGTGCCTTGTGAAAAAGTGTAAAAACGATACGATATAAGTATTTGTGGCCATATAATATGATTCTTTAAGGGAAAAAAAATTGTGTAACTAGTATCCCCCGTAACCGCACACACGCTAGCATAACGGTGCATCACTTGCTAATCACGGCCTTCTTTTTTTACTCGTCAGTGCTTATTATAATAGTAAGTAATTAATTATCTAAGATCTAGCTTAAAGACAAGCAAAGCCTGCGAGAGAGTTGAACATCTCGTACGGAGATACAGCCAGAGCAACCGGTAAGCGAATGTATCGTTTCTGTAACCGATTTCAATTGACAAGCTGTACTTTTTTTATGGAATAGGAGGACAAACGAGCGTACGGGTCACCTGGTGTTAAGTGATCACCGCCGCCCACATTCTCTCCCAACACCAGAGGAATCACAAGACTTTTTTGGAGGTACCCATGTCGTATCGTCCCGGAAACACCGCAAGGAAGCTCGTACTACGCTCGGGATTAGCTCCTTAGTTATTTCTCAAAATATATTTATGCAACACATTTTTTCAAGGAATTTGCATTAACAAACCAAACATAAAATACTGCAATGGAAACTTGATACCCCAAATGATACTCTCTAATATTTGTTCAAATACATTTGTAGGAGGTGTTTTAACGAAAAATTAAGAACAATTAATTATAATTTATACCTACGTTTGGCCAGTCTCAAAGAGGATGAAAATACTACGTACTAAGAGGTGGGACTGCCTTATTGAAAATTGAAATTTAGTTTAGTATGAAACGTGCAGTGAGATCTGACATAAGTATGAGGGAGTAATTACAATATAGCGGTGAAGTATAATCCGGCTAAGTTTGAAAGCGAACAATTGCTTAAAACGTAGTGGATTTCGGCTATGTCCGTTTTTTACAAGATTATAGCCGTCATCTGTCAATCTATCAATTACTGCACGTTTCATACAATCGAGAGAATCACTTTTTTCTTAGAGAGTTTCGTAGTCTAGCGAGTGACCATACATCAGTGAACACGTCAAAAATGACATTACAACCGCATCTCGCTTTTGTCTGGCGGATTTGCAAAAATTCCTCGTTCAGCTACGTTGTGGAATAAACTGTTCACGGCTTTGGGACATTTCCGCCCACAACCGTCAACCATAGAGCATACCCATGAAGTGCACTCTGCTCTATCACCTCTGGTCTTGCAGTTCAGGCACTTGCCCGTTTTCTTCTTCAAAAAAATACAATACATAATATTAGATCTGTATATAAAAGAATTAAAAGAATATTTTTAATCACAGATATAGTGAGAAAGCCTTACTACGATGATGAAGACATACCACCCTCGGATACTGACTCTGAAGAAGAAGTCGTGATTCTCAGATCTGATGCAGAATGGAAACCGATGGATCAAGAATAACCTATACAACTCTTGTCAGTTTCGCAAAAATAACAACATTTACAAACTATTCCTTTTTATTATATCGTCGTTATGTTGGCTAATGGGATTATTTATGTCTTACGTCTCAAGGTGACGAGCACAATTGTAGTGCCGAATAGAATTTTTGGTTTTTTCAAGAATTCTGAGTCTATCCAGCTGTACATCCTGCTCCTCTCGTGCGTTAATTTCATAAAATAAAAAGTTATACTTCTTTGGCCTAACAAAGCAAAAATCCATAAAATTATTTATTAATCGTACTATTCTACGTTTGTAGAAAGAACAATATTATCTTGCAACGATGGTTTTGACAGTAACGAATACGGCTGTACGGCCTTGAACCCTTTGCCTATCCTAATAATCGACGAAGAAACCAAGAAATAATAATAACGAATGTCGCAAACTTCAGAATTTTTTTGGAACCAACTTCACCCTGTTACTTTTGAGTTACAGTGATGCGCGCGCATCTTAAAATTTCACTCTCATCATTTTTTCATAACGTGCCTAAAGAAGTATAACTTCAAAAATTCTTTATTGACTGCAATATATGGCGTAATATCTTTAACCTTTATCAAATCCATACTCTTGGTGCTTACTGCATATAAAATGGAGGCCGACCCGATTTTCTTCCATAAACCTTTTTTTGTGATCGCGTTTATTCAAAAATGATTTTAATTAATTAATTCTTATTTTGTTGTATTCTGATTTGGGCTGATGATCTCGTTACCAATGCTCTAAAAATCTAAATAAATAAAATTATTTATTAATGAGGCTGTACAGTGGCTTCTGTCAATTAATGTTGAAAAAAATAACAATACAAATATGAGTAGGTAAGTATAACACGTTTTTTTAGTAAAATAACTATTAAAAAAGGTATTTGAAAAAAGTATTAATTTTATCAAACAATGCAGGACCTACTTATAATTCTTGTGATATTTTTGGAATTTTTTAATAAATGTTGATGTAGATCGCTTCAAATATTTAAGAATATATTTTTGAAAGAAATTCAAACAATAATAAATGAATAATAATTAGTATAACGACTGAATAACTTCTTGCGTTTGTATTATTTTACATTCCTTTTATTGTCTAAACTCTAATGATATTAATAATGCTATATTAAAAAAGTTCCGTTTTTTAGAAATGTTATGTAGGCATTTTATCTCATTCCATTTATACATATTTTCGTTTGTTGAAAAGTCTATTTTAATATATTTCATTAAGGTTTGGTCTCCGCTGCGCTACAAACTAGATACCGCAAGCGTGGTCGCAAAGTGCGGCAACTAATACTGACTATCTCAAACAATTTGTGACACACATGTTCTGTTAAACTTTGCTAATAATTGAACCTTAAATGCCGGGTTGCGGAGTAAAACTTTGTAAAAATAAAACTACAAGAAATAAGAAAGACACTGTGTTTACATATCATCAGTAAGTATTTTGAATTTTATTTACTTCAATGTAAAATAACACAAAGCGTAGGTATGTTACAAAATTTGAAAGATGCCATTGAGTGTCAAGATGCCATTGAGTGTGAAGATGCCACGCACACAAGCATCTAATAGTTGCCGTAATAAAAAAGCTAATTGTTCTTAGGTAGTGCGGTATCTAATTGGAGTGCAGCGGAGGCCAATCCTTAATCTAAGATATAATATACATGTATAATTTATGTTTCCAAGTTTTATTAAATAGTAAACATTACTTATCCAAAATAAGAAATTGTTTCAACTTACTATAATAATTAAAATATTTATTTTAATCTCAGTTTTTCATTATAGATATTGAGGTTAATAAGCAATGAATTGCAATATTACAAACATGCATTTTTGTGCATGATTTTAGTGTGTAAAAAATATTCTATATAAAATGTATGTATGTATGTTTATTTATTTTTTAATGTAAATTATTCCTACCTTTCTGGAATTTATAGCATTCCGAATCTCGCCTTGTGAAACTTAATCTTAAACTTACAAACTTATATTATTTTCTTTTTCGCTATTTATATTTATAAAATTTATGTCAATATAATGGTGCTTTAGGTTTAATAATAATACGTGATCATAATGGTGTGATGTAATGAATTTAATAAATATTTTTAAAATATAATATAATTGATGGTTTTATTTGACTTTACACCTTTGTTTTCCTTGAAAATCCTCGTTTATCCCAAAATATAACTGTTTTTCAACTTTTGCCGGCAACAATAATTTGGACTTATTATAATAAATTGTTTCACTAGCTTTCAGATTCACTGAAATCACCGAAACTATAAGCATTCTTTTGCTACACGTAAAATAATATGCATAGATACGCGCTCGCGCGCGCGATTTATTCGCGAAAACTGAGCACACGGAAAATGAGCGATTTTGAACATTTAGATAGCCACTAACATAAAAGCTTAACACATTCGCCGCTATTTTTTTCGACGCGTTCCCTGTCACAGCCTATCTAAAGGTTAAAACATTGATGTAAGTATCTACTGTCCTCACTTTTATTACGAACTGATGTAGCTTCATGCCATTTACCATGTGTTGCAGTATTTTATGTTATTGTCATTCCCTGTGGTAAATAAATATACAGGCCATATAACGCGGTAGAGTGGTTCCGCGTTATAGGGCTATTCCCGTATAAAGCGTTTTTACGACCTCTTAATTCGTAATAATAACTAATCACAAGTCATAACAAGTATTTCCAATTTTTTGCCTAGTTTTACTATTTTATTATAGTATTTAATACACAAATTTAATAAAATCATTTAATTTTGTAATCACAATTTTGCTTAGCTTATTACTTTCGCATAGCTTTACACACGTGTAAATCTATGAACTGTACAAATCATTATAAATTTCACATTACGAAATATCTATGAGGGAGATCCTCGCCTTATATGGGATACGGCGGATTGAAAACGAGTAATATGACACCGCGTTATGAGGATAGCGTTATAGAAAATACTATTTTAGATTGCGATAAAAGAGGCTTCATACTTCATAGCAATACGTCACAGCCAGCTTAAGAGGGTACAAATATTACAACAATGTATTGTAAAATGTCAATCTAACTGTATCCAGCTCAGAGGGCCTATCATCAACTTTTAATAAGCGATGCGATTCCGATGCAGTTCAGTTTAGGTACCTAAACTGAAATTCGTACCATGAAGTGCCTTTTACTGAATGGCGTTTGGATAGCATATGAAGAATAAACGAAATAAACTTGTCTGTGGTCCGCGGTGTGAGAAAGAGATGACGCTCTACAGTCGTTGCATAAGTTTGTCTCTCTTACTCGAACCATATGCGTTGCGTTTCGAAACCTAAAATGATATGATTTTTAGCGGTTTTTTGCGTAGAAAATATTAAAAATACATATAAATTAAATGTTTGCTTAGGTGTTTTCGAAAAAATAACGAGTTATGAACGCGCCTCCATTGATATTTGATTTGACAGGACCACAGAGTACATTTTTTTAATTCGTTCTTCCGAACAGGCTATAGCCCGGGAACTTACTGCCTCGTCTTTACTATTTTCATTTTTGGTATTTATTTTCAGTATTTTGTTTTACAAAAAAGCCCAATAAAGTATTCTCATCTCATCTTTCATCGATAAATTTTTACTTTTCTATATGTTTTCACAATTTTTTTAAAAGTTGTTAACAAATCGATTCACTTTCCTCTAAGGAAGTAGCAACTTTTTTCGAATCGCTCGCTTTCACACATAAGCTATTCAGTTTAGGTTTTTTTTTATGGAATAGGAGGACAAACGAGCGTACGGGTCACCTGTTGTTAAGTGATCACCGCCGCCCACAATCTCTTGCAACACCAGAGGAATCACAGGAGCGTTGCCGGCCTTTAAGGAAGGTGTACGCGCTTTTTTTGAAGTTACCCATGTCGTATCGTCCTGGAAACACCGCACAAAGTAGCTCATTCCACAGCTTTGTAGTACGTGGAAGAAAGCTCCTTGAAAACCGCACTGTGGAGGACCGCCACACATCCAGGTGAGGATGATATTCTAACTTGTGGCGTGTCGTGCGAAGGTGGAATTCGGCGGCAGGAATCAGGTTAAACAGCTCTTCGGAACACTCTCCGTGATAAATGTGGCAGAAGACACACAATATTATCTCATGATACGAATGAAAGAACGAACTCAATCAGTTTGCGATTCAATTTATATAATTTTCGACATTCAATTGACATCATTGCGATTTAATCAGTTGATTTGACGTCAACCTAAATGAAATAGCTCTAATCACGTCGTGGTACGAAATAGCAAAGCAGTTCATTTTAGGTTGTCAATTGAATAGCAATAAGAGTTTATGGTAGGCCCGCTGGTCAGTGATGCAGCTACTTTTATTATGAAATCTATACTTATTATAAATCTGTAGAGATCAAATTTCTGTACAAAGAAAAAAAATTATCAAAACGGACTCAGGGGGATGTCAGAAGAGAAATAGAACAAGTCCCATTTTTTTTGGTTTTCTTTGTTTCTATGTCGCTTTGTCTGTTTGTACGGGCTAATCTCTGAAACTATTGGACCGATTTAATTGAAATTTTGCATGATGATACCTTATATCCCCGAACATCTTAGATACTTTCATCCCGGAAAATTAAAGAGTTCCCGTGGGACAGTTCAAAACCCCTACTCACTTATATAGCGCAGTACACAACAACTTCAGCACATAATTTAATAAATTTTGGCATGAATATTGCCGGTCAATATCTTAGATACTTGACATCCAGGAAAATTAAAGAGTTTCCGTGAGTTTGTTAAAAACTATAGTAACTTATACAGCGTAGTACACGACAACTTATGCACCTAATATATTAAAATTTATCATGTTGATACCTTAAATTGCCGGTCAACACTTTAAAAACTTTTCATTCCAGAAAATTAAAGAGATCCCGTGGGATAGTTAATAAACTAAAGTAACTTATATTGCTTGGTGCACAATAACTTAGGCACATAATTTAAAAAAAATTGGCACGTTGATAATACAATACGTCGATAATATAATTACATTGCCGGTCGACATCTTGGATACCTTTCACCCTGGAAAATTAACGAGTTCCCGTGGCAAATATAAAAAAACTATAGTTTCTTATATAGCTTAGTACACAACAACTTATGCACCTAATTTAGTAAAAATTTGTCAATACGAGTCGAGTGTCACGTTATTTGTTACCGCGATCTTTTTAAAAAAGCTAGCGTATTACGTGGTATACGGCCATTTTAAACTCGGCTCCATCAAAACTTCAGGTTTCGTTTTTTAAAATATAAAGTAGTATAAGTATACATATATAAGAATGCTTTATTGTTATATTATTATTATAATTAGTAGGTATTCGAATAATAAGTCTGTGAGATCGATTGTAATAAATTCGTGAACATAATTCACAACTTACCCTATGATGGCGGCTGAAATATTTATTATCATTTTTTATGAGTGTGGTTTAATGGCTTTCTAGGATGTTTTTTATATTATTTATTTTGGACAAAAATACTTACCTACATGTGTTTTGTCATGGTTTTCGTGAGTGTTGTCAAAATGAAAACTCAAGAAGCTGCAAAAAATTATCAAGTTTTTCGTCACGCGTGCCGTTTTCATGATTCTCGAGGGTGTTGAAGCCGATAATGTTGGACTTAAAAGAAACGAAGACTGAAATAAAATTGTGTGTTCACCGACACTCCCGACTTAAATTTTTATTGGAAGTTAAAAGTATTATTGTTCTGTGGTGTTGACGTTGTCAATTGTCATCAGTCATGTGATGTGATGTCAGAAGTGACTTGTGAGCTATCGAGTTGTGCTTGTGTTGGTGACTTTCGACTGGTCTAAATAAAAACATTAAAGAATATTAAATATATAGGTATTTGAATTTATTTTTTCTTATATTTAATCTAAAATGTTTGGTATTGACTGGACCTGAATGCACAGTGTTTTAAATCATAATTTCATATATATTTGGAATGGAAAGAGTGTCAAATTCGAACGAAATGAGCCGAAGAGTCGGCGAAATCATGCGGCGTATTCATAGGCTCACAGACGGTCCAATAACTCGAAAAAAGTTGCTAGTTATCGTACTCGTGTTAATATTTTTAATCCTATACCTCGGACCAACCGTGATGAACTCGCTGTGGAGTCCAGGAGGCTCTTTACTGACTAGTCAAAATGCATGCCACCGGAATTTTATAAATCCATTTCAAGATTCTGTAAATGATTATGATGCTTACCTAAGACTAGAGTCTGCAGCTACGTTGTCATCTATAAGCCATAATTTTGTGCCTTATATTGGAAATGGTTTAATTGGTATGGCATTAGAACATGATTCACATTTAAATATAAAATATGGTCGAACCTTATCTCTACCCATCTTTTATCATCCGCTGTATATCATTGACGATTATGATATGAAGGAATCTACATTAGTGGAATATACAAGAGGAATTGTACATAGGTTTCAATGCAGTAGCTCTGGTATTAGGGTTTCATACCAGTATTATGCCCATAGGACTATACCATCACTTTTTGTGCAAGAAATTTTAATTAGTAATCCATTGAATGCTGCAAAGACATTGCAGTTGACTATACCTAGGCTATCTGATTGGCCAACAGCAGTTAAACAAACAATTAAGCTTCATCAAGGTGTAGATTCAAAAGAATATGATGTCATTACTGGGATGATGTCTGTACCTGATAGTGAAGATGTCATTGCTGTGTCCATTGTGTCCAGAAAGATTGGCAATACTATTCAAGTAGAGGCCAAAGACGGGTTAGATATAATGATATTAACCACAGTACAGTACAGTAAGCCTATAAAAAAAACAGCCTATGCAAAACAAAAAGATGTTGTGGAGAAGAAAGCAATTGAAGAAATGGAAAAAGTTATTGCTTTGACAGGTGATAGAGCAGCTGTCAGAAACCTCAGAGACAATCATGCTAGAGTGTGGCAGGGGTTATTCTATACTGGATTTTACATATCAGATTCTAAAGCATCTGGTGCAATTAACGGTGATCAAATCAATGCAACTATTTATGCTATACTGTCTCAAGTGCGGAGCTATGAACATGAAGAACATATTAAGATCAATACTAAATCCGAAATTCTCCGGACCCTCACATATTCTGAGGGCTGTTATGGAGGATACTCTACATTGGATGCGCTTAACCTATGGAAGCCACTAAACTCATTAGAAAGCTTGAATAATGTTGCAAGCATCTGGTTATTGACTCTGGAAAAGCAAGGATGCCATAATTTATTACGAGCAGGAGCTAGCGGTGTGAATCAAGCTATGATACTTAGTTTTGGTAGCCTAAGATTTAGCAATCAACACCTAGAATACAATATTCACCCTTCTAAACTTCACAGAGACTTTCTATTTCGTCGAGTCAACTATGGAAACATGACTCATGTGAATATTAGTATTATCTTGCAAGAAGACAATAAGGCAGCAATATTTGTTGCATTAGATCGTTCAGATAAAACCTATTATGCATGTGATGCAGGTTGTTTAGATAGTGCTGTTCAATTGGGACCATATAGAAAATACTTTCCTGTAAAACTAACTGAACCATTAACAGCCATTCTGTACATAACTGCCGATAAGCAACATATGGAGGACTTGAAACATGCTATTCATGTACACGAGGTTGTGGAGGCACCAGCACATGAGTCGCATGTGATAGCCTTGCATAAGCATGGCCACTCACTGGGTGGACTGAATCCTCTGTTCTGGGTGTCAATAATTCTTCTCATTGTTGTGTTCCACTTATTCTTATGCCGGATTATTATGAATGAGTTCTGTGACAGTAGCACAAGTATAAGTTATAAGAGGCTGTACAATAAAGCTTGATTGTGATATATAGGAGTAATAAATTATGAGCTGTTTCAGTATTGTGATTAACACTAATATATATAGTGAGACTCTGCATCACATTTATTTTATAATGCTTTATATTGTTTATATATTTAAGCTGTGTTGCATCATATTAGCTGTTATAGTTAAGGTTTAAGTCAAAATTAATGTTAACAGCAACACTGAATTTAACATAAGACTAGGGAATGTGTTGCACCATCATATTCCTTGGCATAGTTTACCAGAATTGTGATTAGTGCAAAATCAGTGAACAGCTTTAAAAATAGACTTGATGAACATTTAAAAAAAACTAGGTGCAGTGATATGCACACATTAGATCAATGATCTGCTAGTGCATTATAATAATAATAATAATAATAAAAAATAGTTTAAGTTAAAAAATGAAATATCAAGTCAATATTGAATTTATTTGAAACTTTTGACATTAGCAATAGCTTTAACCGGCAAAGATTTGATGGGTGTGGTTAACAGTTAAAGTTATGACATTATCTAACAACCGTCAAATGGAGCAACAAATTTTTTGCAACCGGTAATAACCTTTAATACATATTTTCTTGCTAAAGTTTGTTGGTGCAACACAGCCTTAAAATTACAGTTGACAGGAGCACAACCCTAGATTAAGGATTGGTCTCCTCTGCACTCCAACTAGATACCGCACTACCTAAGAGCAATAGCTATTTTATAATGGCAACTATTAGATGCTTGTGTGCATGGCATCTTGACACTCAATGGCACCTTTCAAATTTTGTAACATACACTTCGTGTTATTTTACATTGAAATTAATAAAATAAAAATACTTACTGATGATATGTGATCCCAGTGTCTTTCTTATTACTTGTAGTATTATGTTTACAAAGTTTTACTACACAATCAACTACAAAACAATGGCATTTTAGTTTCAATTATGTATTAGCAAAGTTTAAGATGTGGCACGTCAATGTCACACAAAGTTCGAGACTGGCTCAGGTACAGCCACTTGGCCGTAGTATTAGTTGCCGCAATTTGCGACTGCGGTATCTAGTTGGAGCGCAGCAGAGACCAATCCTTAATCTAACAGCACAACATTGAATTTATAAGATGTTTGTATTGTCTGTTATCTGAATGTGACTTATAGTAACTCTCTTTTAGTTCTATTTTCAGATAACTGTTTTGCATCGTTTTCTGTATCAACTTTAATAGTAATTCCATAAAATATTTGCATCATAATAATTTTGTCATTGTTTTTGCTTTACAACCATTGAATATTATATTAAATATATAATTTAAAATTGTGATAACCAAATGTTATCAGGACATTGCAGAATATATAATTCCAAAGGTAATATATTTGTTGTTATTACAAACCACACAATTGTTTTTATGTTTTTATCTATCAGTTAGCTTATTGCCAACATTAAAACGCCCAATGTTCTAATAACCATTACATCATTCAAAGGAGTGTTGTAATGTTATACTGAATTTCATAACAACACTCGTGTTTTTTTTCGATCCCTTCATGCGCAAAGAGTTTCAACAGACAGCCACATTCTTATTGCTCGATGCGTGGTATCTGTATGAATTTCAAAAAAAGTAGGTACATTTCGTTTACGCGCGTTCCAAACTACCAGAACGTCGCGCGCCGCAAAAAAAAAAGTAGGTTAATCGAATCCCCGCCATTTTTCTTCGATATTTTTATTGTTTTGTTTACAAAAAATGAGCGATTCATTTTAAACGCTGCAAAAGAACATTATATTCGAGTGAATTTTAATTATTGCACTATACAAAATGTAAATTACTACTAAAATAATTAATTGTTTCATTAATACTTAGTTTATTTGTATATAATGAATAATTAATGATATTAGGTTACTACTAGGACTGGTGTTTTAATGTTAGCAGTAAGCTAACTGTTTCAGAATCTTTTAGAGGATTCATATTCTCGGTGTAGATAAAGTCTTGCATGCAACTGTTGATAATTAGGTATAAAAACACTCATGTGATACTACCCGCATTCGTGTTTTAATACCCCTTATTACACAACAGTTACATAAATAACTATAATATATTATGCTGTAATTCAGTATACTTAACAGTTTTAGTTGGGTCTATTGTTGAATTTAATACTATGCACTGGAGTAAAAAAACTTTGAATCTTAGTCACATTCAATATGATCACCAGTCATTATAAGTCATTTATACATATAACTTGATATATAATTAATGTAACGAGTTTGATGACAATGACGTACACATTCGTATATCACACGACGATTTTCAATACAGTTGTTATATTAGAAAAAGTAAAAATAATATAATTCATATTCAAAATTCTTTTAGGAATTGGCGCGTTCTTGCGACAGGACTTTTTTTACAATGAAACTAGGCAAGCGGTCGTACGCGTAAAACAGTCTATTCGATTTTTGACAAATGTTCATATGAAAATAATTATTAATATAATAAATAACCATTTAAAAGAATTTGCGAATTCAGTGCTAAGACGGACGTATGGACGCATTCATTTTTCCTCGTATAAAATATATCCAATTTTATTCTATGTATGAAAACTGTTCGCTATTAAAACTAAACTGCAGATGTAATAACTAATAAATTGAGCTTGTAAAAGAAAGTCACAACAGCTTAGAAGAAGGAGTCTGTATAAAAGATTTAAATTTCGAATCATAATTGGAATTAATTCCAGAAATATGTTCCAAACTACAATCATGTCGAAATTGAGTGGAGAACACAAAACTGGTCACATGATTCATATTAAAAATGGCAGTCCTACTGTCACTCTTTAAATGACATCATGTCTTAGTAGCCCAACTCACATGTATGGAATACACTTATATTTATTAAACTTTAAACACGAATTCCTTAAAATGTGATGGTTGTGGCCTGGAACGTTTTTTTGGAATTACGTCCAATTATAGCCTCTGAAACTAGGTAAGTCATGTTTTTAACAACTGTATTGAAATTGATTTTAAATCACCTGCTTATATTTCATATGAAACAAACTTTAGTTTCCAGTTAGACAGCTCAAAAATAATTTATATAAAATAATATAAATTTTAATTTAACATAATAATATATTTTATTTTATAAATTTATGACTTAAACCTTATTTGTTATATTATATGAAATTTGTATGTATAAGATAAAAACTTATCACTCTCTCAATTCGGACCAATTTGCACTCACATTAGGAATTTTCATTCAATATCGAATCGGTAGGTACTTTCGAAGTTAATCGAGAATAAAAATTTTATATCTATAGATATTATATATAGAAAAGGTTTAATTTTAATGATGAACAACTTCATTACGTACTTACCTACTTTTCAAGATAACGCAACAATTACGATAGCTGTCTTGTCAATAAAGAGAGCACATTATGAAAGTGTTTTTTTAATTTATAATATATCTAAATATGTTACGTTTTTAAAGTGATAACCCTCACTTCTAGGATTAATACACTAATAAAATTTGATAAACAACATTTTATGAACGATGCAGGATTGCGGGATGCGACTCTCGGGTGAGAGTTGAACAAAGCAAACAGAATTTTATAACGAGGCGGTACTCGAACGGTTAGCTCATTTGGTTAGAGCACCGGCACGGAACGCCGGAGGTCGTGGATTCGAATCCCGCATCGTTCATAAAATTGTGTTTATCAAATTTTATATGTTTATAATATATTACAAAAAATACATAATATTTATATACCGAACAGGCGCTACTTGTGGCGACTGGATGATCCGACTGGTAATAACCAGTAATTCTGCTCCATGAAAATTAATTATATTTTTTATGATCGCTAATAAATCCTCGCATAATAAATACCTTAAATCCTCGCATAATAAATACCTTTAATTATTTACGGTGTACGTGGATTGATTGTACTCAATAACTATGGAATTTTTACTTATTAATTTACATTTACTTTTTTTTTACATACTCATGTAAGGCATAAAGTATTTGACGTTTGAGTTTTTTGTTGGATATCTTTTTGCTGTAATAATTTGTAAAATTATGAGGCTGTAAATGTTGCTTTAAAAGAGTGGCAATGCGTTTCTTACGACTTCTTCTCATTAAAATTGAACCTTTTACGAAGTGGTTGTTATGTAAAAATAAAACTTTTGACATTCATAAGTGGAATTTCCTTGACCTGCATGAATAAAGTGTTTTTGATTTGATTTGAGAGACATATATTGTTACACCTATATTATGTGACGGGACAATTCAACATGTAAATAGATAGAAGTTTAATTATTTTTTGTTGTAATGTTTTAAATATGAATAAGTGCATAAAGTGGGACTGTTTTTTGTATTACATGCGTATAAATGTTTAATAAATAAGTAAAATGTTATGGTTTTAATTCATTTACGCGAAAGACTTTTGATAGTCGACGTAAACGGCAAAAGGTCTTCGGGTAAACCCGCAGGGTGCTATTCTAGGTCCTTTCTTGTTTATTATGGCACCGTTTGTGGTAGATGATAACCATGAGATTTTTTTGATAGCGAGGTGAACAATGCACTCTCAAATATAGTGTTGCATTGAGACGAATAATCTCTACTTAAACAGTAAAAAAAAATACGGTTCATTACACTAAACAAAGCGGAGGTATAAAATAACAAATGAGCAGAGAATGGAACTTGTGGACACTACGGTCTTCTTGGGTATCACAGTAGATCAAAAGCTCCAGTGGGGTCCATATTACCCAACTAGCAGCTCTGTTGCATACGCCGTTAGAAAGATTAGAGAATACGAATGTTGCTACCGCTAGATTACTGTACTTGAATCATTTTCACAGCATCATGACCTACGGTATTTTGCTGTGGGGTCATGCTGCTGACATTGATATAGTGAGCTGCCAAAACTAAAATTTGAAAGCCTCATGGTGATGAGTATCCGAATCACCCCTATGTATGTTCTACGATTTTGCGTAGTTTAAGAGATAAAAATATTTGTTTAGGTATTTTTTTCTAATTTTTTTAATACTTTTAGTTAATTTTATTTGTTGATAATTATTAACTACAGTTGCAATAACCACATAAGAAACTATGAATAGTTTAGACAATGCGGAACTAGTTCAGAATTGAGTCGTAAGTTCAAGATAATTACTGCTCCAGCTAAATTCATGAAAATGTTCAAGGTATCAAAAAAAATGGGGAACCTATGGCTTCTAACAATTTTTAAAAACTTCCCAGACCATTGGCCAATCAAATAAGCCAAATTCAAATTTCAGCTTTGGACGTCAACTTCTCGGCCATCCAGTATATCAGCTTGGATATAGACAGTGTCTTAAAGAAATAAATATTATGACTGTTCATTGTCAGTACATTTATGAAAATTTAATATACGTTCACAACAATCGTGACCTTTTTGCTCTTTATAGTGATTTTCATTATATAATACTAGAAATAAGGGAATACTTAATTCTAGTAGGCTTCATAAGATACATGTACTAGATTTAAGGGTAAATGTATATACTTTTGTAAAGCTGAATATCTAAGTGATAGGACAGCCTGAGACTAGGTTATGATAATTTTATATGAATAACAGTGTCTTCTCTCTCAGAGCGCCATTTGTTTCCGAGGTGGTGGTAGTGTTTGAAGTGACATCAAAAATAATTCTAAATCAATTTTAAGAAAATAAATGCCTTTATCCCTTTAAACACATTTACGGAATTTACTAAGGGAAAATGAATAAAACAATATGTTACTAAAAATATATATAAATATTTATTTACAATAACTAATATTCTAAATAACATTTGAGAAGGCACATTTACTTGAACATTGATCGAATATATAAAAAAATATTATACCTAAGTATACTTTGCAATCCCAATACATTAATAAATAACATTTGAATTGACCAAGAATGTAAATTATATTCTCGTTGATGTCGATTACGATTCGTCGTAAGTATTAAAATTGAAATAAAAAAGAAAATACCACGATGTTTCGAAACAGGAGGTCTATTACCAAAATCTAAAGCCGGATTTTCGTCCAAAACGAAAGAACGACGAACTCCTGTTATCAAAGTACTTCGGATTAGAATAGTGAATAGATTTTGTTTCTGAACCATAGACATAACCATAAAAACTGAAGTTGTAGTTACGACCTTATTAATCTCAAAAAACGAAAAAGTAAATGTCAAGAGAATTTGGGAATAAGGTAAACGAAAGACAAAATGTCTAATCGCGAACTTCCGGATCCGAAACACTTTCGTAATAGGAAAATGTACGATCCGTGAACCGAAACTTCGTACATCTATTTTGGCAATAATATATTTATATTATCGCCACCCACAAACAAGGCAACGCTCTTTAAAATTATCAGGTACTCCAAAATTGAAATATAAATAATAAAACCGATGCCTCAGTTCCAAAGAGTCACAATTCAGAAAAGGGTTACAAAAAAAAGCGAGATGTTATCGTTTGTAACGAAAGTATTCTTATGACTTATGAAGAAATATTGGAAGTGATAACTAAACTGCATGTAGTTATCGACTTGTTTCTTTCTCTGTGGTAATGCTGGGTTATCGTTTATAAAACAATTTCTCATACTCATCTCAAAATGACTGAATTTCAAACTTGTTACACTTTCGAACTGAGGTATCGAAATGTAAGTTACCATGGCTACTATATGACTGCCAGTTATGTTCTGTTCATAGAAATTCATAGAAAAAACACACCGGCTTTGCTCTTTTGAATAAAAGTCCTGCCGTATTACTTATGGCATTTATAAATACATGGGGCCCCGCCGCCGGCAGAAATAAACATTAACGGCCCTACAAATAAACTTGATGTAAAGTTATAACTGAGAATAATCTTAGTATAAAGTTATACCTAGAGAATAAACTTGGTATAACGTTATACCTTAGAATAAACTCGGTAGAATGTTATACCTAAGAATAAACCCAGTATATGCAAAATGTTGACTATATCAATGACAACACTGTCAATACAATTATAATTCTGAAGTATTGCGAATGTCAAGTAGCCTTGTAAACAAACGCGGGAAATGTTATACGCCCGAATAAACCAATCATTAGCAAATACCTATTTGTAAAATAGTAAATTATGTAGTAAATTTGCCTATTCCTGGTTCATTCTCAGGTTGGTTCCGTATAACATCCAAATGTTTTGAATTTTCCTTAGTGTTAATTCATGTTGACTCGCCACTCTGGCACGAGACTCTCAAATATTGGCGCAATTAACACTAAGTAAAACACAAAACATTTGGATAATTATGGATTTCCGCAAAGTAATGCCTACTTCAATAAATATCCTTATAACATGTTTATTTGTAAGGCCGTAAAATTATTAAATATCTATTATCATCTCTAGATCAAGATCTCGTCCATATCACGGAAAGGAGGAACAAACTGAAATGAATAATATAATGATTTGAAACAACTGCAAATAAATAAATACACGCCCCACATAATATCAAATATACAGAAGTTATAAATAACCTAGTTTGTATAAAAATTATGCGTTTACATGGAGCCAAGCGTATACTTATACAAGTATTTATTATTATATAATATAAAAAATATTAACTAAACAATTAAATCTTAAATTGAAAAAAAAAAATCACGTATAACTCGCGTTAACAAATACGTTTCTATATATATATATATTACATTGTTCTGGATAATACCAATAAAATATGTTCATAATACATAAAATACACATATTTTAGCTTTTATTTCTATCTTTTTGTACACTGACAGTTAAAAGCATCCGCCATTTATGAAAAGTTTTATTATTGGCACACAGGAGGGCGCTTGTAATAAATGTTGCGTCAAAGCTTTTACCAATAGACAAGTAGATTAAAAAGCTAAGCGTCGCAGCATTAATTCCAGCATTAATTCAAAAAACAGATCTTAAAAATACAGTCTAAAATAAAAAATATAAACAAAACGTATTTTTTCAGAAAATTGTACTCTCTTCTCCATGTCCCAGCACTTTTTGTGTTTTCTAGGATATGTCCTGTCAAGTGCACGGCAAATAAAGGCCATTCTATCTACGTCCATAGCAATAAAAAGCCTTAATATTGTATCGACGAACAGACCTATGGTCTGTGGACTGATATTACTTTCCCTCAACAGACCGCATGCGGTCTGTGGACTTTAAAACTTGTTAAAATGTTATGACCTGTTTACGTGACATCTGCGAGTGCTACAATATATCGGAGGATAACATTTCTAAAACAATAACGATTACATATTTGTTATAGAGATTATGTCTGATCCAAAACAAATTGATGATGGTGACGAGTCACATCTTTAAATTGTATCCAAAGAATGGAAAGGTCTAAGCCGTACGAGATAAAAAGACAATTATAAGATATATCATACGGCAAGCAATAAGAACTGCTTTAACGGTTATTTTGAAGCCAATGGAGGCATCACACCTAATTAAGCGGTTTTTCAAAACAATGTGATCTACATTAACAGTTCCGGGGGTTTTGGGTATCGGACTCAGTGATTTGCGTTTGGATGAAAGCAGAACTACTTTATAAATACATAAAAGGATAACGGGGTTATTTATTCGTAGATGGACACTAGACCCGCCACAGCCGTGTTGTCAGGTATCTTTGCAGGAGTATTAACAATGACGTCATGGCACTCTCCATATTGTCACAAGATTGTTGCAGCCAGCCAAAGAGTATAATAATATATAGGGAAAAGAGAGCCCTCTCAACGCATTATGAGCTGTCTATTCGAAAACTAGCGCCACCTGGAGATTGGCCCCGAAAATAACTATATATAAGCTCGAAATTATAATATTCATTTTTTCTATGTTCTGACGCAATTATATAACTCTACTTTTTAATGTAGGTATTGCAATTTTTTACAGTGTTGAAATTGCGCGTAGAGTTAGTTATCTAATTTTGTCACAATATAGAACATAAAGAATAGATTTAGTAGTGTAAATATGCAAAATAGAACACGAGAGCTATACACACGTGCAAACGCTAGACGTAGCCGCCATTTTATGACAGTGGGCAGTAAGACAATTATAAAAAAGTTGAAAGGTTTCAAAGCGAATGACAGATGCCAAAGCTTTCATTTTCGGGCCAGCTAACAGATGGCACTACAGTCTTCTGAAAACGTCACTATAAGGCGTCTGACCCACCCCTGCAGCCAGCATACGTTGCAGCTTGTTAGCCACTAAAGATAGCGCGGAAAAACGGTGTATTATAAAGGAGACGGGACCATCCTTTAGAGACACTTACTTCAAAGAAGCGTTGGAAAATGGTTTACTAATGGCAGGCTCCTTTGCACAGGATGCTGTCTAGATTATGGATACCATAACGGCGCCTATTTCTGCCGTGAAACAGTAATGTGGAAGCATTATTGTGTTTCGGTCTGAAGGAAAAAAACTAGTCTCAAGGTGACGAGCGCAGTTGTAATAGTGCCGCTCAGAATAATTGGGCTTTTCAA
Source organism: Leptidea juvernica (assembly GCA_949711755.1). Taxonomy (NCBI): domain Eukaryota; kingdom Metazoa; phylum Arthropoda; class Insecta; order Lepidoptera; family Pieridae; genus Leptidea; species Leptidea juvernica. Next base: position 7,252,279 of record CATIXQ010000035.1, read on the forward strand.
GAATTTAATGCATTGTAAAGGACATGGCGTATTAATTAGTTAAACGTCTTGATCGTCTCGTCCGTTATTGTCATAAAAAAATTATATTCAAGCATCGACAGTTTTAAAGGTATTCAGGGGAACCGCATTGTATCCATGAAGCCCAGATGAATTACGAATATTATCGGGAAAGGCTCTAGACTTTGGACCCATCCAGAATCCAGAGATTTAAATTGTTATCAATTTTTAACAATCAACTTACTTCCGGACGGCGATCGACAAAAGAATTTAACAAAACATAAGATTACATAAATTAATTGGAGAAAAAAACCTTACCACATTTCAGATCGACGAATTTCTTAACAATTTGTTATTTTTAAAGAGAAATCCCCTAACCTTTGGGATTAATTAAATTAAATTTGTTTAGATTTGAAAGAGCGACATCTCAAGTCAATTTCCTACTATGCGAATATTGGGGTTTAGCAAGATATTAACTGTAAAGTAGATCCTGTAGATGGAGCCACAACCCCTGAGAGTTGAACAAGAACTACCACGATTTACGAACCATACGTCACTCGAACGGTTGGCTCAGTTGGAAGAGCGCTCGGACGGAATCGTTCATAAAAATTGTACATATTTTATTTGACAAATTAATTATATGATTTAGTATGATGTTACATTGACCTTACAAACGTTTCCATAAACATGCTCTCAAATGATATATCAGAAAAACCTTCCAGTCCAGTTGAGTTGAGTGCGACCGTATAAATAATTTGCCAATATTGTTTTTTTTTTTATTTTAATCCAAATAAAGGTTAATAATAAACAGTTTGATTCACGAAATGAGCATTTTTAGATAGAATCTGAAAATGATCATTTGAGCATCCAAAGTGATACAAATAGCGAACTTGGATGCTCCGTCTGACAGTGATGACGATAAACCTACCTTTTGAAACTACGCCAAAATAGAGCTTTATATTATAAAAGTTAAAAAAGCAGTTACAAAATATTTCTCTTCTCTCTCACTCTCTCCTCCTCTTTCATTCGCCGTCGTTCGTGCATCGTTCATGTCCGTCGGCAATAATATGCACATCAGCATAATTAAAAATATTATTGACTACAAAAATATAAGGAACATTCTATATTGACCTAGCGAACTGACCAAAACCTGGACAGCGCGCAACCACAGTGAACCTTAAGTCTTTGATAGAAGGCATGTCGTGGCGTGGCATGCTGTTATCGACATTCTCGAACATTCATTTTCAGTCATTGACAAATAATACCTGAAACAAGATTTAGTTATATATTATTTTGGTTTTCTTGGGCGTCGACTAGATAAGACACTTGAATTATAAAAATAAAATTTCAATCAAAATCAGCCAATAATTTTTTATTATCGTTGAATAATTTAAAAAAAATGTATTTTTGAAGTTATACTTCTTTGGCACGTTATGAAAAAATTATGAGAAAAATTTTCTAGGTATGCGACATTCGTTTTTTTTTTTTGGTTTCTTCGTCCATTACTAGGGCTGGATTCAAGCCCATACAGCGGTATTCGTTTTTTAATAATTAATTGTCAAAGCCATATTTGCAAGTTTTTTACAATATTGTTCTTTCTACAAACGTAGAATAGCAGGAGGAATAAATAATTTTAAGGATTTCTGCTTTGTTACGCCAAAGAAATATAACTTCTTGCGTGCATACACATTACGCACACACACACTTTTTTTAATTCTCATAAAAGTGTTCACTAATGATAACTGAAAAACCATTCTTTTGGCAATTTTAAAATAACAGTGGCTTCCTGAGACAGTGCAAGGGGAACACTAGCTTCGCTGGGCACAGTGTCAAGTCAATGTCGGCCAATATTGCTTGAACCCAAAGCCCGTGATCTCCCTCGGGAAATCGTCAACCGGTGCCGGAAGAAACCAACTACAGGACTCAAACTAACAAGTTATAGTATATAGTACGAAACAAAAGAAAAAATATGATATATTCCTCTGTTAAGGGCTAGGTCACTAGGCGCCGCGTAGCGATATGGCTTCATTGTGCGTTTTGTACTGTATTTATTACGGGAAGTGTTCCGAAGAGCTTTTTTAACTTGATTCCTGCATTCTAGCTTGGATATTATCCTCACTATCAGTAGTATGACATCGGCCTCTAGGCGAAATAAAATCCTGTCTCGAAAAAATATCCTGCCGCGAGGGTAGGATGCAATAAAGTAACACATCCTATCCCAACCTGCTGACTTCTAGTACCAAACGCAGCCGGTCCCTGCTTGAGTCTCCTCAGCGTGCTGTACTTGTCGTCGCCCGCCCTGGTCTGCGCTTCGTGCAGCCGGTCTACCGTCGTCTCTGTTGTACCACCCACCTACCTCATAACTCCTCATAGAACGCGACGCGAGTCTTGGTGGAGCCCTGCTTGAGTCTCCTCAGCGTGCTGTACTTGTCGTCGCCCGCCCTGGTCTGCGCTTCGTGCAGCCGGTCTAGCGTAGCGCCCGGCTGCTCAACTCTTAACACGGAGAATTCACATCGCAAATCATCCAACTGCTGCTGAAGATGCTTTGATTTCGCTAGGTATTCCACTCTAGAAAAACGGAAAATAATTTTTACTTCCCAAAGAAATTTTACTTCGTTACTGAAAAATTAAAATAATACCAAGCTGAATAATAATATTAATAAATTAATAATAATATAAATAAGCATTTTATTCACAGATTGATTATAGATCAGTTCAGACACAGGTAGCAGCGGTTCCTATCGAGGGTTCAATCTGACACGAAACGATATTGAGGGCCTCAATGATTGGCTTAGTAATCTTAAGGCCGGAATACACATGCATTTTGATGGCGCACTTGCATACCAGTTTGCCTTGCACGTTTTTTTTTAATGGAATAGGAGGACAATCGAGCGTACGGGTCACCTGGTGTTAAGTGATCACCGCCGCCCACAATCTCTTGCAACACCAGAGGAATCACAGGAGCGTTGCCGGCCTTTAAGGAAGGAGTACGCGCTTTTCTTGAAGGTACCCATGTCGTATCGTCCCGGAAACACCGCACAAGGAAGCTCATTCCACAGCTTCGTGGTACGAGGAAGAAAGTGACACTGTGGAGGACCGCCACTCATCCAGATGGTGGGGATGATATCGTAACTTGAGGCGTGTCGTGCGAAGGTGGAATTCGGCGGCAGGAATCAGGTTGAAAAGCTCTTCGGAACACTCCCCGTGATAAATGCGGTAGAAGACACACAATGAAGCGACGTCTCTACGCAACGCCAAGTGATCCAGCCGTTCACAGAGTACTGGGTCCCCGACAATTCGAGCTGCTCTGCGTTGCACGCGGTCAAATGGATCGAGCTGATACTGGGGTGCGCCAGACCAGAGATGACAGCAATACTCCATGTGAGGCCGGACCTGCGCTTTGTAGAGCGCTAGAATGTGGGCCGGCTTGAAGTATTGCCGTGCTCTATTTATGACGCCCAGTTTCTTTGAAGCCAGTTTGGCTTTGCCCTCCAGATGGCCACGGGATTGGCAATTGCTCGAGATTTCGAGACCCAGTATTCCGATACTAGGCGAGGCTTTAAGGGAAGTGTTCTCGAAGAGCGGTGATACGGCTAATGGGGTTTTTTTAGTGGTAAACGCGCAAACTTGAGTCTTCTGGGGGTTAAATTGGACAAGGTTCAACTTACCCCATTCCGCGACCTTCTCGAGAGAGGACTCGATAGAAGACACAAGTTTCTCCCGGCACTGGTCGACGTTTTCCCGAGAGAGACCTGCATGGCCCGTGTATACGGCATCACCAGTGCTGTCGTCTGCATAGCAATGCATGTTGGCGGTGTCCAACATATCATTGATATGCAGAAGAAACAGCGTGGGAGATAGCACACAGCCTTGGGGCACTCCAGCGTTCACGGGCTTGGGATTCGAGCAATAACCGTCGATAACGACCTGTATGCTGCGCCCAGTGAGGAAGCTGGAGGTCCACTTGCATAAGCTCTCGGGAAGCCCAAATGATGGAAGTTTTGCGAGGAGCGCCTTGTGCCATACACGATCAAAGGCCTTCGCTATATCCAGACCAACTGCCAGGCCTTCCCCCTTGCTTTCAATAGCCGCCGCCCATCTATGTGTTAGGTATACCAGAAGATCGGTAGATTTAGATTTAGTAGCGGGTGAACGCGAAACCGGCGCGTGTGAAGAGACTCGCAAGCTATGTGCATGATAGTGACTGTCAAGTTGTCGTGTTAAACTTAATGTTATTTCCAATTTAGTTTTGGCCGGGATTGAATTTCTCAATTTTTTTTCTGGATACATTTCTGGATGCGAAACCGATTTTTCTAAGATTAATATCATTTTTAACAACACCATCACGAACAACGGGTCAAATGTAATACGGAGCAAACTCTTCGAATCCTGGCCGCAAAAAAGATTATGTCTACTATATTTCGTAATGACTTCCTTTGAGTTGGGAAAATTAAGAAGGGGAAAATCTTATAGGTTGGCGTCACCGACATGCTCACGACTGGCGCACGCCATAAAAAATAAATATATTAAGTAAAGTTAATAAAGTTAAGACACTTTTTGGATGTGTGAAATCTCGTGAATTTGCGTCACCGAAATACAGCAGTATATCTGTAGCTATACGTATTGTGCAACATTAGTGCTGTGTATATCTTATAAGTGAAGTTGAATGGATTTAGTGAAAAGTTCAATGTGTAGGTATATACTGTGAAATGATGAATTAGTGTTTTTGTTTGATTAATATATTATTGAAAATAAGTTTTAAAAATAAATTAAATTTTATAATTTAATTGCTTTTAAACATTCTGACATTTTCTGATTCGGCAGTTTCTACAATTGCCTCTTATTTCAAAACGAATTTATTAAACGGCAGACAATATTGTTACAGTCACTCTCACCTCTCCTTCTCAATCTCTAGCGAGAGCCTGTGTATGTGAGGGTCGGAGTCATCCATCACCAGCTGGTACGAGTTGATCTCCACTTCGGGTTCTGAGTGTCCGTTCACCAGACCATCACTTCCCAACTCCGCCGGTAGAGAGCACGTCGAAGGGAAAAGCGATGGAACCGTTGACGGCTGAAACATACGAAAAAAAATAGGAATTCTCTACGAGAGCAACCAAAACCAACATGTCAGCTTGATGTGTTTACAAGCGCTACCAACGTCATGAACTGTCATAAGATATTTGACATTTTTAAGTTCAAGATATATGATTGAGTAGATTAGACATCCCAATTAATTATAACATTTAATTAACGACTTACTTTGTTAGTACCGTTTTATATAATTATAATTTTAGAAATAACAGCTACAATAGCATATTGATCTTTGGTTAACTTGATTCGTGTAAGTTAGTTGGCACTTCAGTAGTGCCAACTAACAGTTGGTAGCATAATCAATGTGACGGTCGTGCCCTATATAAGCCAGAGCGCTCAGTTCGAGAGAACATTATATAATGTGAATTGTAAGGGGTAACGCTGCCCAAATTGTTTTAAATTATAATAAATTATTAGTGGAAACTGTAAAATACAGATATTTTTTATAAATTTTAAGTGCGTTTAAATTACCAACCCCTTCTACAATCATGTTCGGAAAGTTCGACACGTTTTCTTTTCGAACAGAAATAATACAAATTTAAATATGTCTAGATAGAGGCACTTTTGCGCAGGATGCCGGCTAGATTATGCGTACCACAGCGGCACCTATTTCTGCCGTGAAGCAGTAATGTACAAACATTACTGTGTTTTAGTTTGAAGGGCGCCGTAGCTAGTGAAATTACTGGACAAATGACACTTAACATCTTATGTCTCAAGGTGACGAGCGCAGTTGTAGTGCCGCTCAGAGTTTATGGGGTTTTCAAGAATCCTGAGCGGCACTGCATTGTAATGGGCAGGGCGTATCAATTATCATCAGATGAATGTTCTGCTCGTCTCGTCCCTTATTGTCATAAAAAAAAGAGTCTCCTTGTTGTTAAGCAACACACAACACACGTCTTACACTCGCGAAGTCACTTTGTTTTAGTGTTATTTTTTTTCGACGTATTCACAGCTGTCCCAGTCTATCTAGACCATAGTTTCTCAACCTTATGTTGCTCACCGCCCACTTTAAGAATATGTTTTTTTATTTTACTTTAGTACGTGATTAGCGTATTTTTGTGCCTTTTTAGACAAATTTTTTAATCTACCAACGCCCCATCTGCGCCATCTCAATGCCCTCTAATTTTCAATGGGGCTTCTACTGCCCCCCCCCGAAAGTCTCAACCGCCCACAAGGGGGCGTTATCGCCCACGTTGAGAACTTACGATCTAGACGGTATACTCACTGGTGGGGAGGATGTGTTGGAAGTCCTCGTGAGGAAGTTAAGCAGCTTCTCCTTGGCATGTTTCTCCGCGACCCTGGCCGCCATCAGCTCTGACTTCAGTCGCTCGGCTTCAGCAAACCGCTTCTCAGATTCTTCCACCAACCTGGCTGTTAGGAACTCAGCCTCGCGAGTCTTCCGCTCCAAGTGGACCTGCACGTCGGCAGTTATGATAAATGAATACTTTCTAAGCAGTTTTAATTTAAATAAAAAGAATATTTAAATTAAAACTAATATAATATTAATCAAGCGAATGTTTGTTTATCGAGTATTTACAATTTTTTCTTAAAATAAAATCAGATAGATAACGGTTCACTTTTTAATAGTTTTGTACTCAAAGGGTAAACCCTGTCATTTAAACCCTGATTTCCGTATGTCACCAGGCTATATCGTTCTTGTTTACATCATTCGTAACGAGACGACCAGCTCTAACCAAAATATAATAATAATAATAAATCTTTATTGCAGGCATAAAATCCCATACACAATATTGAGTCGTACAAATAAAATAGTATACAAATATATTTGGGCGCAAATCGCCACCTACCGTCAATTGTTTGCAACTATTGATATTATGTTTTAGTTTATCGTTAAAATGAATATATTATTATAGATATATCTGAAATATATGATTTAAATACAAATAGCTATTTGTAAACATAAAACTGTTATTTATTAAGGTCTAACTAATTTAATAGACACTGTTTTGACTGTTTGATTTTTTTTATTGTTAAAATATTTAATTGAATGTGTAAATGTTCAAATTAATTTGTATTAGAATTAATATCGTTATTCTGTATCAAACTTTATTATTTTATGCAATAAGTCTTTCTTAATTGTATTTCGAAACTTGCTTGCAGCGCCATTTTCTTACTTCGTAATGTTTGTTCAAATTAAATGAACAAACTATTATATAAATTCATTTGAAGTTATATAAATTCACTAAAACATTTATTAAGCTGTATTTAGGAATTATTTTACAAAATACTAATTTTATTTGTGTTTTAAAAGAAGTTGTATCTACTCTGTTTCATCTATTGTACGGAAGCTATAAATGCGGTTGTTTTATGTAAAGACGGTTCATATCTATACTAGCAGTTGTGCTTCAATAAACTGAGAAATTCTTAGTGTTGTATTTCTTCATGATGGACAATTCAAGGAAACCCTGGTTTAACGCCGACATATACATACAAATAAAATAGTATACAAAACAATTATACAATTTTTTTTTAATTTTTTACATTTATTTAACTCAGTCAGATAAAAGCAAACGAAAACAGCTTTGTGTCAAAGTTATTTTCTATTTGCTTCCCGATATGTCGAGAGCCAATAGGCTTATCATTGGACTACGCAGGTCCTGGCCCACCACCTGGAGGGTGCTGTTACCTGAGCTACGCAATCTTCCCAGAAGGAAGATATACAAGCTCTGATAACAGCAAAGAAATCGGGCATTCCCGCCTCGGCGAACATGCTCGACGCCCTGCAGTACCGCGGCAACTTCATAAGAATGCGATATACATCATTATATTGCACCCTTATGGTGCTGAAGGACGCCCTCTTGTATCGGTACCATAACTGGCATGTATAGAAACACTCGCAGTATGCCCTGAACAGGGTGCCCTTCACTTCATCACTGCATTTAGCAAATCTGCGCGCGAGCATGTTGCACCAAACCGATAATGCCCGCCTTTCCCGCTCCATGTCGAGATCGTCCTTGCGATCGTCAGTGACAATGTGTCCAAGGTATTTGAACTACTCAAAACCGAACGTCTGTTATATACGAAGATATTAAAATCGTATTTCAATATACTCGAAAGGATTTTAAATGTAGAGTAGGCCTCCATTTAATCAAAAATTCTAATTAACCGTTTGGTTTGCCAAATAAAACTTTGTTTTTGTTTTTTTTTTGGACAGATTGTGTACTTCTCATAAAAACAAAGACGGCAAATGGGTTGAATTTCAAAAAAGGCCACAACACACATTAAAATAGGATGTTCAATATATGAAGATATTTTATAAAGGCTCCACTAACAAGCTGGTCAAATTATTGAGTATCTTTAGTTTCCTGAAGCCGGCACTCGACCTACCTTCTCTTCCTCGCTGCGTATGTTGGAGAGGCGCAGTCTCGCGTTCTCCCTTTCGGCGTCAGCAGCCTTCTGCGCCAAGAGAGAAGCCTCTTCCTCCGCCACGCGCCCTTTCTCTGCCAACAGCTCTGCTGTCTCTTCTGACCGACGCTGTAAGCATTTAGCATTATGAAACAGATGACAATCATGACTTCTCTCTTCCAACATTTTTGCAGCAACCCTTTCATGTAACACCTTCCTGAAAGGCCGGCAACGCTCCTGTGATTTCTTTGAACCACCAGGTGACCCGTACGCTCGTTTGTCCTCCTTTTCCATAAAAAAATGAAAGCTGTCTCTCGTATATATTAAATATTAACAAAAACTGTGAGAGAACCAAGGGCCGACGAAATTTAAACACCTACAAGATATCTCTTTGCTCTGCTAGCACTAATTCTCATCTGGTGCGAAATCGCTAACTCCATGAGCCGTACTTTGGTGCACACTGACGTAAACTTCAACTAGTAAATGGTTTAACACTTATAACTAAGTTTAAAAATATTAACTATTTTAAATTTGATAAACAATGATAATTCAATAACTGGTTACTAGACCTAATAAAAAAATTATTTCTACCTCTATGTTTTCTGGGTATAAACAATTTTTAAATAATTTTGTAGAATTGTAGATACATTAAATAGAATCAATATTATATAATTATTAGTTACATTTAGAGTGCAACACTTACAAGGGCCTCGTTAGCCAGCCGTATCTCCTCCTGGTACTGCAAAAGTCTCTGTTCCATCGCCGTTCTCTCCCTCTCCGCTGACTCTCTCAGCTGCTTCTCTCTTGCGAGCTTGTTGCGTTCGATTTGTCGACGCTGTATATGATTTTAATCAAGATCAATAAAAAATTCGGTCAAGTGCGAGTCGGCTCTAGTACGACGGTACGGACTTGTAATCTTGGTGCCGTAACATCCGCGTCGTACAAGATATAACAATGTCTCAGATACGCGGAGTATTGAATGCGTGGAACCATCCTTAAAAAAAGTTACGTCTGTCATTTGTCAGTGCATTCAGTGAGCTCATTCAGTGTGATGGCTCTGTCTGCCAATGATAAAAAAAAGTGTGTGTGTACTTGTGTATGCACGCAAGAAGTTATACTTCTTTGACCTAACAAAGCAAAAATCCTTAAAATTATCCATTCCTCTACGTTTGTAGAAAGAACAATATTGTAAAAATCTTGCAACGATGGCTTCGACAGTTAATTATTAAATAACGAATACGTCTGTACGGGCTTGAACCCTTTACCTATCCTAATAATGGACAAAGAAACCAAAAAAAAAATCACGAATGTCGCAAACGTCAGAAAATTTTAGGAACCAACTTCACCCTGTTACATTTGCGTTACAGTGATGCGCGCGAATCTTAAAATTTCCCTCTCATATTTTTTTTATAACGCGCCTAAAGAAGTATAACTTAACGCATCTAATCCCAGTCTGCCGATCTATAGTGCCACACGCGGCGGCAACACGAAGTATTGAACAGATCTCGAATGAATAACGGTACGTGAGCCCAACAGTAGTGAAGATCTGCTCCGCAGAACCTGTAGCTGTTTGGATGTGTTGAAGGAGCCCGTCAGTTCCTGCGTTACCGCAATGGGACCTATGCAGGTATGCGGAGATTTGATTCGACTCTGGGGTCAGGAGAGGTTAGTTATGCCCCTACAGAATACGCAGGGCATCCCAGATACCCACCATTAGGGCAAAAGTCTTAATTGCGAACGTCCAGCGACAGAATCTCTAGGACTGGTTAGTTTGGTACCGCCTTGGAGTAGGTTAGCACAATATATGTGACCACTTTTTTAATAGAAAGTGTTAATTTTTTATTAAAAAAGAAACAATCCCACGTTTCTTATATCTCAAAGGGTTATGCAGGGTTTTTGATAACGGCTTAAATGTTTCTTCATCTTCCGACATCTTGAACAATCATCGTGCATATTTCGAGCTTTATACAAAAAATCTTAATTTTATCGGGAACAGACAGACATATAGTAGGTAGTATGAATAGATAAGCAAAATACCAATATACCAGATTGAAGATGTTTAACAGATCGCGATGTAGATTAATGTAGGGTTAGGTTAGTTTTATACGACTGGGCGATATTCTTAAATGACCAAATCAGATTTAGAGTTATTGTGTAGGTATTTATATTAAACGCTATGACACTTACTTTAATCGTTATTTACAGTAATAATTATTTAGCTAAGAATCCGTGAAATACATATAATTAATGAAACTCACTACTTTCTCTTCCTTGGCCTGCGCCTTCATCTGCTGTACTTCCATCGTATCGGGCTTGCGTCTGCGCATGTACAGATCGTGGTTGCCGATACACAGATCTAATATCTGAAATAAATACAGAGTCACTTAAAAGATCTAGCAAGAATTCAACATCCTTTACTACAAGGTCTATAAAAAATACTTTTTTTCCCCACCTCGATGAAAAGCGGTCTGTTAGTCTCTGGTACGAGGGAGAAAAGTGGCCGATTCTCTCACGGCTATTGTCCCACGTACCAGAGACTAAAAGCGAGGTTTTATATCCAGGTGGGAAAAAAAAAATCGTATACGTCGCACCACGTGAGATAAGAAGTACATTGCCACCCGCGATTATCAATATTCTGCGGGTGAGAATGACCTACTTTTCTCCCTAGGTGCAGGCGTACGGTTTCGTTCCAATGCGAATCGGTATTCATGTTGAGGCATCTCAAATACACGAAATCAGTTAGGTGTTCTTACATACAATACTGTATTGTTATTCTGTGAAATTTTTTTATCAAAATAATATTTGTTTACATAAACTGTAAATAGCGGTGCGTCAACATCTCAAAGCATGTTTTTGAGATAGCCCCTTGCATATTTTTAGCGACTTGGGTCCTATTTATTTGTGTTTATAACAGAAACTGTGACGAGGCTATGAAATGTGACGTCACCAAATGGCTCAACAGAAGACCAGCGTGTTTGTCTCTTTCATAAGTTTATTTTAAGCCATTTATATTAATGTGTACCTACTATACGATTCAATTAAAAAAAATAAAAATTTTCTTTCTTTCTTCTTTCTAAATAAACGTCTTTCTTGCGCGCTGTTTGCTTTCTATATGACACTATCATCGCATCAGTGCGCCAATCTCAAACCATCTCCAACTCCACCGCGATCGTTTTCACATACTATTTGAAATCTTTTGTATCGCACTCTTTTGCGAAGTAAGTCACCAATACTACGCATTCAAGGTATTGTTGAAAATCATTCCTAATTATTGCGATTTCTTTGAGGATGTATGGTGCGAATGATTGTCTATTTGTTTGACATTCTCTGAGAATATTGTATGATTTATTAGTGTGACTGTTATTATTAATGTAAAACTAAAATGAGTACTTGAGTGTCGTGTGCAAGGAGGGTGTTAATACTACACAATAAGAGGCGGGATTGCCTAAGTAAAACTTTAAATTTAGGCTTGTATGAAATGTGCAGTGATTTGTTACAAGTTTGAAATAGTAGCAATTTCAGTACGGCGATTAGCGACGAAGTATAATCCGGTTAAGTTTGAAAGCGAACAGGTGCCTAAAGCGTAGTGGATTTCGATTATCTCTGTTTTTTAACAAGATTATATCATCTGTCAATGACTGCATGTTTCATACGATCGAGTCAATCGCTTTTTTCTTAGAGAGTTTCGCTAGGTAGCATAGGTCTACTGCGACATACGAATTTGTATGACCATTAAAATAGTTGATATACAGCAAAACGCTTACCAATTTATTCATCCCTTTTGGCGAGAAGAATATAAAGTTGTTGGCGCTCTTGTCGACAAACTTGATAATGAACTTCTTGTCATCGAACGATATGTGCTTGATCTCTGACCAGGGGAAGGTGGTCTTGGGAGTTAGCTTGTTGTCTTTCTCGTAGATGTTGAGGCCCAGAGCTGTGACACCCAAGTACAGATCAGTTTCCTTTTTATTCTGGAATAATAAATACTTCATATAAATACAAAAAATTGTTTAGATTTGCAAGAGCGACGTCTCAAGTCAATTTCCTAATATGCAAATATTGGGGTTGAGCAGGTTATCAACTGTAGATCCTGCAGATGAAGCCACAACCTGAGAGTTGAACAAAGCATACAAGATTTTATAAACGCTACGTCACTCGAACGGTTGATTCAGTTGGGCTCGAGTCCCGCATGGTTCATAAAATTTTATTTTCAGTTTTATTTTTGATATAAATATATTTTAACGGGGTTATGTGTAGCCGATTGATTTCAACGAGGCGCGTCTATTCATAGAGAAATGTCGATTCCTTAACTCTTACTCATGGTATTTAATGTTGGCTGGCAGAAGTTTGAGAGCAGAATAAATGTGGTAGAAATTATTATAGCTATGCGTAGTAATTGTGGAGAAAATTTTGGTGCCAAGGTAAAAGACAGTAGAATTGAAGTGTGATGTGGAGTAAGAGAAGAGGTAGTGCCAGATATTAAGATGAAAATGATGGTGGATGATAGTAGATTGAGTGCACAGAGGAAACCGACCGTAGTTGAAAGGCCCCGCGTGTTGCAAAAAATATATTATAGTGAGGAAATTATTTTACAATAAACCAAATATAATTAGATATTAAGCCGCATCAACTGCGACGTTTTTTCGTGTTTGTTAACACAAGAACATGTTTTATAAACAGACTAGCTGACCCGGCAAACGTTGTTTTGCCATTTAAAGTATAATTCACGCGATAGTTTTATAAGTAATAAAATATTGCCTATATTATAGCCTGTACATCATTTTGTTCTATTGTCAATAGTTTTTGCAGCGCACGCAAAAATAGGTTTTCGATTTTACACCTTATGTTACAAAATAGCAATTTTATTACGGATCCCTAATTTTGAAAAAAAAAAACATAAGCCTATAGCCTTCCTCGATAAATGGACTACCCAACACTGAAAGAATCATTAAAATCGGACTAGTAGTACCAGAGATTATCGCGTTCAAACAAACAAACAAACAAACAAACACTGCAGCTTTATAATATTAGTATAGATTAGGGGCGTGGCTTAACAGTTTTGTTAAATAAAATATCTTAACATGATTACCGCGGGAAATGGATAACATCACCCGCGTTCGCCTGCGAGGAGGAAAATTTACCTATATAACGTTAGCGTTCACTGAATGTCGACGTACCTATCATTCGTAGGCAGCGTTAATTGTGGTTTGTTATTGATGGAGAATAAAGAAAATAATTTCTTTTTCATACAACTGATAACAGAATGACCGGATCTTTGAGATGTTACATTGGTAGATCATAAAAATAAATACCAAAAGCTGGATGCACGTCGTCGGAACTCATTTTTGAAATGAACCAAAAACATAAACAAAAACAGGTGCAGTGGACGGACTCTTTTGCTAACATGTTATGTTAATAGATTGGCGCAGCGGACCTAGCTTTACAGTGTTTCAATCTTCTTCTTCTTCGCGTGCTCTCTCCGACTAGTGAAGGTTGGCGGTCAGCTTTGTAGTTTCAATTGTTTGTCCTTCGCGAGGCGAAATAGTTCTGCCGCACTCGCGATGCCAGTCCACTCTCGGATGTTGCGCAACCAAGACTTTTTTCTGCGACCTACGCCTCCTCTTCCGGCAACTTTTCCCATCATGATGAGTTGTAGGAGTTTGTATACCAATATAGTGTTTCAATACCAACAAATAAAGACAAATGAATTAGAGGACGGATATTATTTTCATTAGCTCTGTGTCTATAAGCAGGAACCTAATAATGATGTAGTTATAGAATTAGAATCGCTAATTATGGACGGTTAAGTTGATTTATTTAACATAATGAAAACGCATCTTCAGAACCTGACCAGACTGATAATGTTAGATCAAGGACACGCCCTATCGTAGCCTATTTTATTGTGAGAAAATGTGACCCAACAAGACGTGCTCACCTGCTCATAATTCCTGATAGAACTCAAAATTCTGAGCAACGACGTAATAGCACTCGTTACTTTAGAGACATACCCCCTTATTCATAATGGTCCGCTAACTTTAAACAGCCGCTTAGGAGTGTTTTTTCACATTCTGACTTAGGTCAATAGAAAAAGACAGAGTGAGAATTAGCAATGCTTTCAGTTAGCAGACTATTATGAATAAGGGGGATAATATAAAGTCTTATTAGACTAGTAATCAATAGTTATGTCACACTGTGCTTTTCAACTTTCGTCTCCATTTTTCTATTCAAGTTTCGTTTGGCGCTTTCAATAATTGAATGCGTTAACGAACGCAATGTCAATAAAGTAATTTAGTTCCATTGTTGAATGCTTTGTGGCACAGAGATCCATCCGATGCGTGATGATGCCGATACATTGGAGTCCACAGCGCGCGCTTCGCTTTCAAATATCATCGCGCATGCGTTAAGGGCATGCCTCACGCGCTGTTGGCTGCGCTATAAAGCTACCCTTGGTGAGCAAAAAAAGGCACAAGGTTGTGGTAGTAATCTACCTAGTATGCAGTACTGAGAAGCTTCCCTCTGGAAAAATTATTTAACATATGACACTAATTAAGAAAAATTTTTAGCCCGACGATGTATTTTATTTTTAATATAAATGACAACAAGGGATGAGATGAGCAGGATGCTCAGCTGATTGATGCCAAGCCCATTAAAATGCAGGATCAGGATTCTTGAAAAGCCCAAAAATTCTAAGCGGCACTACAATTGCGGTCGTCATCTTGAGACATAAGATGTTAAGTCTTATTTGCCCAGTAATTTCACTAGCTACGGCGCCCTTCAAACCAAACACAATAATGGTTACAAATTACTACTTCACGGCAACAAAAAAACGCCGCTCACAATCCAGCCGCATCCTGTGCAAAAAAGCCTCCCACTGGTTAAAAGTATGGGATGTCGGTATCCTTTACGGAGCAAATGTGGGCGGAAGTGTTGAGAACCGCAGAGTGAGGCGAACTTTCAACGATCAGGCTTGGAACGTACTGACTCCCTCTCTGGGAGACATAATTGTGATGGATCGTAGATATATGGTCGTAACATTAACTTACATTGATAGCGAAGTAGTTCACGCCATACATGTCTAAGTCCTGTGCAATCTTCAGGTATTCCATTTCTGCTTCATCCCTCGACATGCCCTTGTGGTCTGCGTACCTGTAAGCGATTTTTTTTATGTAAAAAGGAGGACAAACGAGCGTACGGGTCACCTGGTGTTAAGTGTTCACCGCCACACGGCCGACGGCCTTTAAGGAAGGTGTACGCGCTTCTTTTTTGATGGTTACCATGCCGTATCGTACCGGAAACACCGCACCAGGAAGCTCATTCCACAGCTTTGTAGTACGTGCAAGAAAGCTCCTTGAAAAACCGCACTGTTGACAATCGCCACACATCCAGATGGTGGGGATGATATCCTAAATTGTGGCGTGTTGTACGAAGGTGCAATTCGGCGGCAGGAATAAGTGAAACAGCTCTACGGAACACTCCCCGTGAAAAATGAAACAACGTCTCTACGCAACGACAAGTGATCCAGCCGCTCACAGAGCACTTGCACACGGTCTAATGGGTGGAGCTGATACTGGGGTGCGCCAGACCAGAGAGGTCAGTAGTAGATTGTTTTGCTTGATGATTGGTCTATTTAGAAGGACATAAAAAATACTAATAATAGTGGCAATCCTCAAAAATGGCTTTGTCTGAGGGGCGGAATTTTAATGAGCTATTTTATATTGTAATATTTTTGGTATTAATGGACTGTATATTAATAAGGAGCTAATTCAGCTCAGATCCACACTACTGTATGTATTTGCTTCTAATCTCAAAAAACCTCTTTTATTTCATACAAAAATTGTGCACACTGGAATATAGATGTCCGCGCACTGCCAGGAGAATGGGATTATATCAGGAAAATTGAGGGACTTACGTACGATGAAGCCCAATTGTCCAGGGTATTCCACGCCAGCGCAGATTTTCTCACGTTTCACAAAAACACTTTGCACAGCAGGACTGCTAAATTTCATGTTATCTCACAAAATGTATAATGTTTTATTCACAAAATGTTTTATGTTAGAATCGCACTATATTTCAGCCTTTACACAAGGAACAGCTGGATTAATTAGAATAGATTATATGTATTGCGTCGTAATGTAATGGACAGGTCATATGATTAGAGAAGAGACAGAGAAATGGGCAAGATTAATAACTGAATGGCAACCACTAGATAGCAAAAGAAATAGAGGTAGACAGCCTATGAGATGGGAAGACGACATCAAGAAAATAGCGGGGCAACTATGGACTCGTACAGCAAAAGATAGGACAGAATGGAAATCTTTGGAGGAGGCCTTTGTCGGAAGACAAGCTGTACCACAGTAAAGACCGTTTGCCGATAGTATTTAGAGGCACTTTTTTTTACTTTATTTTAGTACCTAGGATGTAAAATTTGTACAGCAATAAAGGCTTTTTTATTTATTTTATATGTATTGCGTCACACGAGGGCGGCCATTAAGGTTTTTACACACACATTTTTTGAATGAAACTCAACAGACAGCAATACTCCATATGTGGCCGGACCTGCGCTAACAATGACTTCCCACTACGATATAATAAGACGAAACGAAACATTATAATAAATGATAACTGACCTTGAGCGGTCGCAAGCCCTCTATCCATCAATGAAATTTCTGAAGTTCTTCGACTTTGTCGTAATTCGTATCGTAATCACTCTCAAAATTGTCTCAAGCAAAACTGTGATTTCGCGTCTATTAGGCAGAGTTTTAGTTCAGTTTCGACCGCGCTTTGAATACAACGCCACGCAGTGACAAACTGTTCAGTGAAAATCTGTCCAAGTCCCAGCATATCCAAACTTAAAAAGGATGGAGTGTCGTATTTCAGGTAAGTGCTCCTCATCATTTTATTAAGAAATTACATTTCAATTGCTGAAACAAAATGTCCTTGCCTCGTGTTCGCGTCCGTCTAGCGCGTGGCGTAGTGTTACTACGTCTAAAGAGCGTATACATTGAACATTACTGCCACGTAACAAGTTGTTAATTTGTATTTTTGGAAGTCTAGTTATTTATAGTACGTACGTCAATGGCGCAAGAGATCCGGAAATTACCCCGATTATACCATACCATACCACTCACCATATTTTAATTCTCTCCTCCCACATTTCAGGTGTCATCTGGTACTGATCGATAACGCGTTGTGGCAACAGGTCCTCGCTGGCGAGCATCCCAGGCTTATAAGCGCTTTCATCATAATCACCGTACTGTTGGATAAATAAATACATTGTTATTTTGCAATTTTAATTATTTAATAGACAACTGAGACGCAAACGCCCACATTCTCTTGCAAAAACCAGTGGAATCACAGGAGCGTTGCCGGCCTTTAAGGAAGGTGTATGGAAGCATTTTTTGAAGGTACCCCTGTCGTATCGTACCGGAAAGACGGAACAAAGCTCATTCCTTTGTTGTAGTTGGAAGAAAGTTCCTTGAAAACCGCACTGTGAAGGAACGCCACACATCCAGATGGTGAGGATGTTATCCTGTGGCGTGTAGTGCAAAGGTGAAATTCGGCTACAGGAGCACTCACCGTGATAAATGCGATAGAAGACACAATGAATGACGACGTCTATACGCAACCCTGGTCGAGTGCTGGGTTCCCGAATATTGCCGTGCTCTATTTATGACACCCAGGGGCGTGCATTGGTTTTCTAGCAAGGTAGGCACTGTAGATCTAACTAGTAGTTGAGCTTTACTCCGACAGTACGAAATAAGTTGTATGAAACGCTGCTTGCTTCGTATATGCAATCTCTAGACTGACTACCGTAAGTAGTACCGTAACTTTACAACTAGTGTTATATTTATTTAAGTTTATAATGAGTTAGGCACTGCCTTATTGCCTATATGATATGCACGCCCTTGATGACACCCAGCGTCTTCGAAACCCATTTGTCTTTGCCCACCAGATGACCGCGGAATTGGCAATCGCTCGAGATTTCGAGACCCCATAGTCCGCTACTAGGCGAGGCTTTAAGGGAAGTGCTGTCGAAGAGCGTTGATACGACAAATGGTTTCTTTTAGTGGTAAACGCGCAAACTTGAATCTTCTGGGGGTTTAATTGGACAAGGTTCATTTTACCCCATTCCGCGACCTTCAATATTAATGTGCTGGTACACACCTTAGCCTGCACAGCATAGCTGGCTAACAAGACTGATGCTTCAGGAGGGCAGTAGATATCCATACTGAGAATGGCTTGCTTTACTTGCAGGAACAACAGATGTTGAGTCACTTCCTGGATGAGTTCCTCAGCCACATCCTCAGGATACAGCTTGCAAAGTAGCATGAATGGTGTGCCTGGCATTTGTGATACACATTGGTCTTGTACTGAAAGAGTATTCATAACTTACTATCATGATTATTTTATACAATAAATGCTCTCTATTCGCGGAGGTTATGTTCCGTGAATATGTGGCGAATACAGAAACCGTGAATTATAGAGGATATGTCCCTTAGTGACAAAATTAAGATCAAATAAATAAATAAACTATTTAAATGAAGTTTTTGACCATTTTGATTAATTATTACTATCAGGCTAAGGTAATGTTTTAAAGAATTTTGTAACATTTTCTTGCTTGGCAATTTTTCAAGCTCTTTCAACTGGTTTTAATAAGGTCTATTTTTTTGTTAGTCCACTTGACGACGCGATACAATTATTATACGATTACAAAATATGATATTCGGATGGATACCAATTGGAATCCTTTTTTATTAATATATATATATATGTAGTAGTTAACCTATTAGATACGCGAATAAAGAAACCTTTAGGCGCGAATATAGGAATTGGGTAGCATTTTTTCAATCCGCGAATAGCGAAAACGCGAATGAAGGAAGCGCGAATTAAGAGTTTTTACTGGGTTGATTAAAAACCATTTTCCATTGTTATTAGATGGTATTTCAAAGTCAAAATATTTGATGAGTTATGTGAAAGTATATAGCAATATAATATTCAGAAGCTTTGTATTATGATCCATGCAAATTGCAACTAATAATTCACAATTTAACCATTTATTGTGTTTTTTTTTAACAATTTGTTATGTTTTAGAGTGATAACCCTCACTTCTGGGATTAAATATACAAATAAAATTTGAAAACAAAATTTTATGAACGATGCGGAACTTGAGCCTGCGACATCTCACGTGCGAGCTCATCCAACTGAGCCAACCGTTCGAGTCCCGCATCGTTCATAAAAATGTGTTATCAAATTTTATTTATGTTTTTTTTTGTTTTTATACAACCTGTTTGGTCATCCAAATCAGATCTGATAAACTGTTTGATCGTATGGTCAAAACTGAAAGTCAAACTGATGTATTCTTAACATCTTATGTCTCAAGGAGACGAGCGCAATTGTAGTGCCTCTCAGAATTTTTGGGTTTTTTCAGAATCCTCAGCGGCACTGCATTGTAATGGGCATGGCGTATCAATTACCATCAGCTGAACGTCCTGCTCGTCTCGTTATTATAATAAAAAAAAAAATCTAGGAGGTAAGTTTAAACAATCAAATTACCTCTTTTATCCAGCTTCAACCAGCTTATAAAATGTTTGGTATCTTCAAACTGCAGTCCAAAAAACCATGTCTCTCGAAGTCCAATGGTTCTACAAACCAGATCAAACAGATCTCGTCCTGTTGCTCTCCACTAAAACAAAATTAAATAAATAAGCTTAATTTTAAATTACAATCTCGCTTATAACATGTTCTGACTTCTGAATGTTATCACTAGTTTTGAGGTCGAGCCAGTAAAACGTCGTCTTTATAATAAGCGCTTTATTAGAATTTACAATTACTTCTCATATTACTTCACTTAATGTACGAACATGGCATTAGAAAGCAACCGTGCCAGGCGACTGTTGTAGCCCGACTGGCTTGCTGATCGTTTGTGTTAAACACGTTAGTAACCGATTGACAACTTACTGAACAAAGAGGAGGTTAAGTTGTCAGGAGGCAGATTAGAGAGAACCAACATTGTCTCTGGAATTAAAGTAGAGTAGACTTATGGTTTTAATATTTGTAACACTAGAGACCGGATTATATGCTACAAAAAAATGCCCAAAATATGCATGCTAATACGCAAAGTAAAATAACTAAAATATGCACCAAAATCCATAAAAAGGGCCAAAATATGCATAAAATTAAACAGAAAAAAATGAAAAGTCATATTTTTATTTTATTTTATAAAGGCTTGTACTGACAATCGTATTTGTGAAAGAAACAATTACAAGATATACCTACTTAGGTAACAATGAAATTTAAGAGTTACCTTTAAAAATATGTACTACTAAGTACTGTTCTAAATGTTCTGTAGACAAATTGTCTATGATCGCTCAAAAAATTTTTGTAAGCGGAAAAGGAGCGTTCTACGTCTACTAGGTTACTGGACAGAATTTTTTGAGTGCAATGTTTGGGCTTACTATGAAAAGCATCGAACGATGGGCGAGATCGAGCGTACATTTTATACTAATTATTTTTTTTTCTAAAATATGCAACTACCACTGAAAAGGTACTAAATATGCAAAAGCATATGCATTTGCATATAATCCGGTCTCTAGTTATCACCATCGGAACAATTAGAAAGAGAAAGGTTATGGTATGGAGAGAACACTTTACTTGGTCACTTCATTACTTACAAGGTCCCGGAAGGACTTATAATATCTATTAAGTTACTTTTTAAGTATATTGAATTGTATTTTGAACTTTTAAGATCCACATACACGCGGAAAATCTCGGCAAGATTCTCGATAGTTCTCACTCTCGATGACGATGGAACGCAGAAGTAACTGCCGCGACTAGCTTTTGTTTTTGTTTTTTAATTCATCTATTGATAATTCCACCAAGGCGCTAATACGTTTCCACGCATCGTGGACTTTTAGTTTATTTATATAATTTTTAAATTCATATTCCACAACAAGTTCTGATTCAGAAATTGGACTATACCTTTACTAAAAAACCTTCTACGCTAATAGTAACTGAGAGTAGAGTACTCCCACACAAGCACACACACACACACACTCAAAAACACACACATTATATTACTAGTAATTTACAAATTTAAGTATACTATTTTAATCATTGTGATCCTTATATCAGGGCGTACCCCCATTGCGACGCAAATGTCACCAGAGCACCCGGGATATCCCCGACGATGCGCATAGCAAGCTGGAACGTGGGCTCGATGACAGGACGCAGCTTAGAACTCAGCAAAGTATTAAATCGAAGACCCATCAACATTTGTTGCATCCAGGAGACGAAGTGGAAGGGGTCCAAATCGCGTAATATCGGGTTTAACTACAAGCTGATATATCATGGAACAAGGGCGCAGAATGGGGTCGGCATTATAGTAGACAAACACTTTCAAGAACGCGGAACGCGTTGAAGTAAATAGAGTAAGCGAAAGGCTAATGTCAATCAAGATTGCCCTGGACGATCAATCGTGCATGAACATCATAAGTGCATACGCCCCCCAGTCCGGAACCCCAAGTTCCGAAAAGGAATCTTTCTGGGACGAAATTAGCGATCTGCTGCAGTCTATACCAAACTGTGAGTCTAAGTTCATCGGTGGCGACTTGAACGGTCACGTTGGTGAGAAAACTACCACTTACCAGAGAATACATGGCAACTACGGATAAGGTAAGATTAACCCAGAGGGAGAGAGCATCCTTCAAATGGCACTGGCACACGATCTTGCAATATTAATACTTTCTTCATAAAACCTGTAGAACATCTAGTAACCTATAAAAGTGGTGGGGCATGCACTCAGATAGACTACATTTTAACTGATAGAAAACAACTAAAGACATGCAAAGACTGCAAAGTCATTCCCGGGGAACCTCCCACCTCACAGCATAGAATACTAGTGGCAGAGGTCAAAATTCCAAAAACATACAAAGTAAAGAAGCAGAACATTTTAAAAACAAGGTGGCATAAGTTGGAGGGTGAGGAAGGTCTCAGATTATGTGAAGATATCGCACAACACCTCCAAGAGCAGCAGGATGATACAGCTGATGCAATGTGGACAGATTTTCAATTATACTGCAATGAGAAAGCAAAAGAATATTTGGGAGTATCTAAAGGTGCCATCAATAATAACAAGGACACTAGCTGGTGGAATAAAGAAGTGAGAGAAAAACTGGAAACTAAGAAATCACTTTTTAAGCTATGGCAACAGACGAAAGACGATGCTGACCACCAGGCTTATAAAATTGCTAAGAAAATTGCAAAACGAGCCGTCGCACAAGCCAAGGCAACCACCAGGGATGATTTCTATGCTAAACTTGAAACTGCCTCAAACGATAAAGAAATCTTTACGTTGGCAAAACGCAAACACCAAAGTAGTAGGGATACTGTCACAAATAAATTTATCAAAAATGAACAAGGAAAACTACTGACATCAAACGAAGACATAAGAGACCGTTGGAAAGAATACTACACAGAACTACTAAATGAAGTATTCCCCAGTGAGGCACCACAAGATATCCCTGCTACAGAAGGCCCTATCCCGAGTATGAGCCCTGAAGAGATTACGCTGGCAATAAAGCGAATGGCAAATAATTAAGCCACTGGCCCTGATGATATTCCTGCTGAATTCTGGAAGCGAATAGGAGATACCGGAGTACTGTTTCTGACAAAACTTTTCAACAAGTTCCTGGGTGATGGAATTTCCGACGAATGGCGAAAGAGCTTTCTCATCCCTTTCTATAAAAATAAAGGTGATATAAGACTGTGCAAAAATTACAGAGCTATAAAGCTTATCTCCCATTCCTTCAAAATTTGGGAAAGAGTCATCAACAAAAGGCTTCTTGAAATAACTAACGTCACTGAAAACCAATGCGGATTCGTCGCCGGTAGATCCACAACTGATGCCATACATTCAGTCAGAATACTGATGGAAAAGTACAGAGACAACAAACAAGACTTGCACATGATATTCATCGATCTAGAAAAAGCTTTCGACCGGATACCGAGAGAATTAATTTGGCACGCTCTAAGGGCCCAGAGTGTCCCCGAGCATTACATAATGATTGTCAAAGATATGTATTATGTACCACCAAGTATCAACAAAAGTGCGAAGTCCAGCCGGAACAAGCGATGAATTTCATGTTAAAGTTGGCGTGCACCAAGGTTCCGCACTCGGTCCTCTGTTATTTAATATTGTAATGAACCATCTCACCTCAAATTTGCAGCGAGCGCCACCATGGGACATCTTATACGCTGACGATGTCGTCATCATCAGTAAAGATGTGAACAACCTGCAGCAGACTTTAGAAAAGTGGAGAGAAGCTCTGGAAACATCAGGTCTGCGAATAAGCAGAGAGAAGATCAAGTACATGCATTGTAACTTTAGTGGCATCAACAGCAAGAACACCCAGCTAAAAGAAGTGGACCATTTCAAGTAGCTAGGGTCAGTCATCAGTAAAGATGGGTCAATAGACACAGATATCACCCATCGCATAAATACCGGGTGGATGAAATGGAGAGAACTTTCTGGGGTGCTATGCGATAGCCGAATGCCCGTGCGCATAAAGGGACGAGTATACAGAGCAGCCGTCCGACCGCCTATGACATACGGAGCCGAATGCTGGCCACTCAAAAAGCAGCACGAACATCAATTGCACTGCGCAGAGATGAAGATGCTCAGGTGGGCAGGTGGTGTAACTAGGCTGGATCAGGTCAGAAACATACACATAAGAGGCACCTTTAAAGTAAGACCTATCCCAGATAAACTGCAGGAGAGCTGTCTGCGGTGGTACGGACATGTTATGAGGCGACCATATAAGCACATGAGCAGAAAAGTGTTAGATATTGTAACTAAACCTCGAGGACGAGGAAGACCCCGAATCACATGGATGTCTATAGTAAATAAGAACCTGAAAGAAGCCCACTTAAACAAAGAGACGACCCAGGACCGAGCCACCTGGAGACACATGATACGGAGGGCCGACCCCAAATAAAATGGGAAAAGGCCAGAACAAGAAGTGATCCTTATATCTGGGGGTGAGGTCCTGGTGATCTGTAATACAGGGTCAACCTACTTCAGACACCAGCTCCTCACAAAATACTAGCTGTTAAAAAAGGTAACACTGCTGTACTGTTTTAGCTTTAAGATCTTTGTGAGGAGAAAATAAATAGATACTTATTATTATTTTATTATTATTGAAAACCTTCTTGGAATGCCAATTTTTGTTCGGTCGTCCAAATGCGGCTCATATCGATCAGTAAATACCACGCAAAACTGTTGTAATGGACGATTGTATCGCTACATACACATCCGAGTGTGGAGTCAATAGAAGTTTTCCTCTGTTGTCTTCTGTACTCGCGTTCTCAGCTTCTTCGTCTCGCGCCAAAAAAACAACAAAAATTGGAGAACAATGCGAGTATCTGCGAATATGTGAATCGGTTCCACATTCGCGTGTCTCGTGTTTTTCTCGCATTCTCGCGTGAATGTGGGCTTTTAAGCTATAAACTATTGTTAAGCATTACCTATTGTTATGTTAACAATAATTAAAGTAATCTTATTCATAAATTTAGTAGAAATTGGGCCATTCAGGATTCATTAATCAAACATTTCTACCACTATTGGTATTGGTAAAGGGCTCCTGTTTCCGCAATTAGACCGCTTAATTGGGTCCATTTTGCGTGCAGTGTTGGCCAGTCATTCCAACCAGCCCAGTTCCTTCCAGAAGTTCAGAACACTCCTGGGGTGTTCGCAGACTTCCTGGACCGACCTTGTATTTACTAAGGTTTGTGCCCGTTGGTTGGCCACCCCAGCACATTCCAGGATTACGTGAGTGACCGTTTCATCTTCGGTTAGACAGCCCCTGCACTTAGGACTGTCCGTAACGCCGATTGTAAATAGGTGTTTATTCAGTGATGTGTGACCCGTTAGGGTGCCGACCATAATTCGGATGTCATGTCTGTTTAGGCTAATAAGTCGACGTGTCAGTTTGGGCGATAGTGCAGGAATCGCCTCTTTCGACTGTCTGCAGCCTGAGACATTTGTCCATCGAGTTCCATGTAGGTTGTTGGTGAGAGAGCGTATCCATGACCGCATTTGGCTGAAGGGTAGCGGCAGGACTGGCCCTGGGCCAGCCACTTGCGTTTCCCACCCCCGCCTTGCAAGTTCATCCGCTGCATCGTTCCCCAACGAACCGCTGTGTCCTTTGATCCATTGCAGAGTTACCCAGTTGTTAGAGGCAGCTTGTTCTAAGGATCGGTGACACTCGTATATCAGCGCTGAGTTATAGGTGTTGCTCCCCAGCGCAGTCAGTACTGCCATACTATCGGATAGAATACGGATATAATATCCGTGTATTTTCCTTCTTAGTATCGCGTCTGCAGCTTCCTTGAATTCATTGCTTGCATTCGCATTGGAATTTCTACCACTAAATTTAAATTACAAATGTCAAACCATTAGTCTTTTAGTCTTCAGAGAATGAACAACAAAGACATCAGCTCAAACCAAAATACCTTATCAAATAAGAATATTGTAAAGGCAACTCTATAAACTATACAATTGAAAGAATAAGATAATTTTGGTTATCGAAAAAATATTTAAGTTAGAGATTTAAGTTTGAGTTAAGAAATTGTTAAAAAGAATCTCACACATACCATCATACAAGATATAATGTATAAGGGTCTGCATTAGAACTTTGCAACCTTAATTAAGCATTAAGGGGTGGAGGAGCGGGAAGGGGGAGTGAGTCCACTCCCAAAGCGCGGAAAGGAGTAGTTTTATTTTTATTGATTTTTTTTAGTTTGAGGTTATGTTTAGTTATTTTTGAAAAGGGCGTGCAAGCTATTAGCGGATTGCCTTTGAACAATGATCATATACAACAAGAATTTGAGATTAATTCGGATCTGCACGTATCCGGCGCTGCGGGAAGGGCAGTCCCTCCGCCCTTGCGTAACTAGTCACGGGCAGATGTCGAGCCGAAGCGGTTGAGGCTAGCTATCCATAAACCTGAAACTGAGTTACAGTAGGTGTGGGGGCTGCCCACCCTCCGTGCCTCTGGCTTTTATTAAACCACCTAGAGATAGGGCACACTTATACCAGGGGGAATTTCTGTTTACCCCTGATTAACATCTATCACAGTGTAGTAATGGAAAAATATTCATTGAACTTCTAAGAAAAAAATTATTTTCAATATTATAAATATTTTTCATAATTTTTATTAGGTAAGGTTGTAGAGGCATTAATAACAAAATGTTGAAAAACATTCCTATTCTTCATGTCTTGTGTTTTCTATAAACCTGAAAAATTGATCTGTTGTACATAGCTTCAAACTTAAATGAAAAAATACCATGATTTTCCGCAGGGTAACAAGGGTCTCCCGGGGCTAGAGTGAGTGCATTGAGCCTTGTCGTGCAGGGAAAAGTGGAGGGGAGAAACCAGAGGGCGGGGATGGTCGCCCATACGATGGACCAAAGTGGCGAATTCTCGTGGGGCGAATCACATCTGCCCCAAAAGATTTCACTTCGTGATGACCACAACTGCTCTGTCAAGAGAGTAAGGACGAAGAAGAAGAACAG
This sequence comes from Leptidea juvernica, assembly GCA_949711755.1. Classification (NCBI taxonomy): domain Eukaryota; kingdom Metazoa; phylum Arthropoda; class Insecta; order Lepidoptera; family Pieridae; genus Leptidea; species Leptidea juvernica. The sequence continues at coordinate 7,279,303 of CATIXQ010000035.1, forward strand.
GTGATGTTGATTGAAAGGGAAAAAACCTCCATAAAAATAAATACTTACCAACCCAAATTCGAGATGCGAATTTCTAATGCACACCCATTTGTACTATTATAAATACCAAAAGAAACTTTTTAATGCTCTCATTTTGGAATTCACCTTTTCTTAGTTCATTCAGAAGCACCAGGCAGCTGGGTCTTAAACACAGGATTTTTTTATGACAATAAAGGACTAGGAAACAAGAAGGACATTCAGCTCATGGTAATTGATATGCCCTGCCCATTACAATGTAGTGGCAAGACTCCTATTCTTGAAAATCCCAAAAATTGTGATTTGCACTACAACTGTGCATGTCTTCTTGAGACATAAGATGTTTACTCTCATTTGCGAAGTAATTTCACTAGCTATAGCACCGTTCAGACCAAAACACAATAATGCTTACACATTACTTACATACTTCATTGTAACCCTCCCCGTACAGAAAATTAACAGTCTCGCTCAATAAAAGGTCTGTTCTAATAATTAATTGAAACATTCGTTAGAATGGTAAAACACAATTAATTACTTATGCAACCAAATTATAAGAATTCAACAATGCATTCATTAGGTTAAAGTCCAATACTTAGAATGTCATATTAAGTAGTTGCAGTGTTTTTTATTGAACAGTGTTGTGCTACAATGGCGACATTAAATGAACACAAAGATAGAGCTATTTAGCCATAATTCATAAAAAAATAAATACATATAAGGATAAAATGGAATAGTCAAAATTATTAAATTTCAAAAAAACAAAATTTTATCATCCTTATGTGCGCACTTTCTTATCGAACAAATATGGGTTTTACCTAGGAGCACCTATAAGTTCTGACGGCTACCGCATGGTGTGGAACAAGGAGGTTTCGGCTACTAGATTACTTACAGGATTTTCCGAAATGATTTTTTATAATGAAAATAAGAGATGAGACGAGCAGGACATTCAGCTTATGGTAATAATTGATACACCCTGCCCATTACAATGCAATGCCACTCCAGATTATTGAAAAACCCAAAATGTCTGAGAGGCTACAACAGTCACCTTAAGACATAAGTTGTCAAAAGTGGTCAAATCTCATTTGCCCAGTAATTTTACTAGCTCCAGCACCCTTTAGAACGAAACACAGTAATGCTTACACATTACTGATTCACGGCAGAAATGGGCACCATTGTGGTACCCATAATCTAGTTGACATCCAGTGCAAAGGAGCCTCACACTGGTAAATGATTATGATGATGTTACGAAAAATACTACTTAAGTGAAATTCACTATGAAAATTATTTGTTTTTTTATAATTATTAAGAGCAACAACACCATCAGTTCAAACAATAGTTATGAGAAGATTTTACAATTTAAATGACCACAAGAAATAGTTGTTGTAGTAATTATATTACTAGGGGTGCTGTTTCATAAAATACAAATATCAACAAGATAAAAAATAAATATTCAATCTGATAGTGATTAAGTCAAATTTCTAACATGATAAGTGCTCTTTAATCATGTGTATGTTGTTGAACCATGGGTCATTGGTTAGGTTTACAGTTATGACTCATGCATCAGGTTTAAGGAATTAATATGAACAAAAAATATAGTTAATATAAACTGGAAGCATAGAGACTGAACTGATAATCCTAATATATACTTACTTCCAAGTTGAATTCTAATTCAGCATCTAAGGTGCATACTTTAACTGGAAATGACTTGGAGGCTTTCTTCCTTCTGAAGGGTGGCATTTTTCATGAACATTTCACACTTAACATTGAAATTATTTAACAAGTGTGTAATTGTGTATTCAATACCGGACAAGAATAGGAATAAGTAGCAATAGTATAAAGTTTACGTAATGTAAGGTTAAGGAATGCGTATAATTTCACATCGCGTACTATTTTCAGCAGTTACTATTTACAAACAAGTTACTACAGCACAGACTAATTAATTATAATTGAGTTTTTGCCTTTGGAGAAAGAGTCGAAACGTCAAACGACTTCCAAGTACGAAACATCAAAGGAGATGTCAATTGTCAATAAATGAAACATGACCACAGAGTACATTTTGTATCAGCTTTGATTTGAATTCTATTTGATTGTATTGAATCTAGCCTTTAAAGCAATTTATTTTTAACTTAAATGTACTAAGTAGGGTAAGACTGTGGTAGTGTCCAATAGCACTATTCTTGTTTCTAAGGAGAAGACACTATGTTCTTGTGTTCTTTACTCTGAGCACATATTAGTATCACTATTCACTGCACTTTATTGCAATAGCATTTCATTACACAAACTCAAGAGATTTAGTCCTTTTGAGTATTCTCATTAGGTTCGTGGTGTCGAGGAGCTGGATAGCCTCATGGTCAGATGGTCAAGAATTAGCTCTTGAGCTTCTTCATATTTTAAGACGAAATCCACCTTAAGGTCGATGTTTCGTGTGTACTAGGGGGCATTTACCATACCTCGTAACACCTTATTTTGAAAGCGTTGTATAATTTGTATATTTTTATGGTTGGTACAACCCTAAAGTTGAATACCATAAATCAACACTGGATCTGTTTATAAAACAAGACTTTATTGTTTACTGATTAGTGATTTCCAAGTAACCAGTACATATTTTTATAGTGTAATTGCAACTCCACTGGTTTCTTTTTGACATGAGCTTTCCAGTGAAGCTTTTCGTCTAATGTAAAAGTATTTGGCTGCATACTCGTAGGTTTTTTTTACTATGTAGGCCGGGTGATAGTTAAATCTTTTATATGTAAAATCTATATGAGTTGATTTTGACTCATTATGTCTGATACGCCACTTTCTTGTCCAATCATACATGGTGTTTATGCCTGATTCTACTTTATACACCGCTTCTTCTTGCGAATGCCCTACAGCCATTGCGGCTGTGTCGTCTGCAAAAATTTCCAAGATTTTTTTTCTAGCTCTAGGACCTAGCACATTGCCTTGTAATGCTACAGCTTTCATTTCTCTTAATTCAGAGAATGGCTCATCTTATCTGACTCGAAAACTGACATGAAACTACTTGGGAAGATTATTTCTTAGTTCATGTTACATTATATTTCAAACTTTATCAAAAGCTTGCGCAATATCTAGGCAGTGGACTCAAACGTCCTAAGGGCGCATTCCGTAGCTAGTGCTGCCCAAATCGTAATATTTGTATACAACATCGATAAATATTATGTCGTCGGTGTCAATTTATTATTATTCTTTGGTTAGGGATTTGACAAAATGACAATTGTGTTTCTTCGAATTCCTCGTTGATCGTTCAAACTTCAACTTCAGAGTAAATAAAATATATATTCTTTTCTTTGTGTGAACTGTGGAAAAACAATAATAGAGAAATTTGAGTCTACTTTTATTGACTCATAATATTAGTATAAAGCAATACAGATTACAGAATAATTTGTTGTATTTGTCTTATTCATGATGCATATTTTTACATTAATAAAAAACAATACAATTTTTTCTAAATGATATGCCAAAATAATGTCCAACAACACACAGTTAAATAATATAAATGACGTGTAATGTTTCCAACCGTGGATACGGAGCATATTTCTCAAAACACGTCATTGTTAAATGAACCTGGCACATCTAGCGATGATCAAGATTCCGCTGAAAATTTTCAAGCGGCAAAACAAAACAATAACCGTGATATAACCATTAATATGCTCGTCAAAGAAGCTATATTTTGTATAGCCTTAGCACTAACAACATTAGGTGCCCTACACAATACGTAAGTCCTTAAAATGATCTGATTTCACTTATCATTTAGCATTTGAAGGCATTATCATGACAACAAATAAGTGGTAATCATATTAATCCATTTGATTGGCAATGATTTTCTTGCGACTTCTTCTCATTAGCTCAACCCTTTACAAAGTAGCTTTAGATTCAATAAGAAGAAAAAATTTTTTTTTGATATTCATAAGTGTCATCCGTTACCTACATGAATAAAGTGATTTTGATTTGATTTTAATTCAGCTAGTACATTAGGAATCTTCTCATTTCCAGGCCCTCCAAGGTGTCCAAAGTTCCTCAACCAATAAAGTTTTTTAATTCGGCATTAGTCACAGATTGGTATAAAGGTCAGCTAAGTAGCGCATTGCGAGTGATCAACACACATGATGTATCTTTTGTTATGTATTATGCTCCCTGGGATGGTGAGTCCCAGTATGTGCGAGGAGAGTTTGAAAAGGCTGCAATCTTATTAAATGATAGGGTAAGTTATTTAAATTATTGAATGATATAATATTTATTTACTAAAACACAAAAGGAGGGGTACAGAATTCTTTTTTTAATTTAATGTACAATTTGTTTGGTTTTTCAAACATATTAATTAATGCAAGTGTCTTGCATGGTGGAAAGAAAAAACATGCCACACATAAACATCAGCACTGTACAGAGATTGAGAGATGTGTAACTGTACTTTAAGGTGGGAAGTATACCCCAAAAATTGAATATTTGCCCAAAAGTTAATTATAATATTATCTCAAAGTGTTTGTCTCAAACTTAGTAAGATATCTGGGTTAAATATCTGAATTGAATAATCTCCAATCATATTATTTCCTATATTGTTGATTTTATAAAATCTCACATACAAGTTTTGCTGTATGGCACACTATCCCCTCGTCAAATTGTGACCCTTATTTTGTTTATAAGATGGTTTATTTTGCATGGTCTTATAGCTTGTTTTGATAGCTTCCACATACCTTAATTCAAATCATGCTAATTATAAGCTATCTATTAATTCACATAAAATCATACACATTGACAGAACTCTGTGAGAGTGCCAAAATCATGTGAATCTGAGGAATAGAATTACCAGGGAATATAATAGTCATCACGATGAAGTCAACATATTTGATCACAACTTACACAAATTTAAAAAATATATTAAAACAGTTCTTTCAAGGGAGGGATGACCTCAATCGTTATTTTTTGATAATATTTTGTTTAAATTTATATTAAGTTTGTATCCGTAGATATATAATATATTATAGTTCTTATTTTATTTTGTGGATTAATTTAATTGAATTACATGTCATTTTCGGCTATAATTGAGGCATCACTTACCACATGAATGTTATTGTTTTTGTATTATACTGTGTTTATATTAGTGTATACCTTTGTTGGCGGAATTTAATAAATAAATAAATCCTGCCAGGCAACAGGTTTTACGGAATGGAAAGCTTAAAACCAACATTACCTACTCATAATATTGACAATATGATTTGAGTAACAAAACAAACTCAATAAAAATGCATCTGTCAAAACTTAAATCATCTATTTAGCACTGCAAAGAATTATTGTGTTTAATGTTACTATGGCTTACTTGCAGGTACATTTTAGTGCAATAAATTGTTGGAATCCTGGAAGTGAATGCCGGATGCAACACAATAAGATAGCGTCATGGCCAATACTAATAGCGTACACAGTGACATCTAGAGGAATTTTATATAAAGGTATACTACACATTTTATTTTCTCAAAATTTATTCCTTTAGAATTCTTTTCGATGTTATTTCTAATATACTAGATACTACTACCACTTCGGAAATAAATGGCGCTCTGAGAGAGAAGAAGCGGCGCAAGAAACTCTCCCAGCATTATTTTTTTGCGGTCTTTTCAATTAAAATATACAATATTGTATACATTTCTATCGCTTTAAAATAATCACAATCTACTCCCAAGGCTGTCTGGTCATTTAGATTCTCAGCTGTGGAGTAATAGGATTTACGACGGAGCCATTTTTTTTATAAAACATTTAAATTTATTTATAGATAATGCCTGAACAGTGGCTGGGACTTTATTATAGAAGTGTTATACCTTTACCCTTAAAGCTATTATGTATCTTATGAAGCCTACTATTAGTTACAATCAAACCCATTATTTCTAATGTTATAATAAATAATGTGTTTAAATGTTAAATAAGGAAAATCACTATTAAGAGCAAAAAGGTGACAATTTTTTCATAAATGTAATGACAATATTTATTTGTTTAAATTTTTCTTTGAGAAACAATATAACCAAGCTGATATATAACACGAACAGCTCTCTTTTTTTATAATAATGAGTCATTGATTTTGGAACCTCTTTGCAACTCCGAATTAACAAAAAAGGTTTACGAAAAACATACCTTTTTAAGGAGGACAGATGAGCATATGGCTCCAGTCACCTGATGGTAGGTGATCACTGATGCTCACATTATCTTTCTACACCAGAGGAATCACAGCAGCTTTGACTAAACCGCCACATTTAGTAAAGCATTTTTTTAATGTTTCCTTGTGGTATCTTTCCAGAAACAAGAATGCCCATTCCATAGTTTGGCGCTATATGGGAGTAAGTTCTTTTAACACATGGTAGAAGAACTCCAGATGTTTCATGATGTGTGTTAATCTAAAATTCACTCCCCGCCTCCCCACGCGCCAACAGCTTAACAGTGTTCTGATTTTTTCTGTAACAAAAATTGATTCAAGTTAGAAAAAGGGGACTTTCAATTGTCTTATATCAATATTTTATCTTATTGTCACTCCCTATGGTAAATAAATATATTTCTACTAGCTGCCCCGACGGACGTTGTTCTGTAGATAATAAATAAAAATACTGTTTTATAGGAATTTGCCAATAGTTGAAAATCATCAAGAATTATTTCGTAAAAAATGCTCCCTGTCGTTATAATGAAATTGATTCACAGCGGAACTGTCAAACCGTGCGTCACTAAATTCTCTCATAGAAAATATGTCTATACAAAACAAATATGAAAATAAAAATAGTTATGGGCCCCAAATCCAAATAACTATCCTATCTCTCAAGTTGGACCAAACTGCACCCCATGGAGTAATCCCCATTGTAATCCATCCGTTCATTAGTTTAGGACTACATCGCGGTACAAACAATGAGTCACGTAATTTATATATACATACTAGCTGACCAGACAGACGTTGTTCTGTACATAATAAATAAAATACCGTTTTTGATGAATTTGTCAATAATTTTTCATTGTAACATAATAATATGCTCCTTGTTGTTATAATGAAATTGTTTCACAGCAGAACTGTCAAACCGCGCGTCAAAAATACTCTCACAGAAAATATGTCCAAACAAAACAAATATTGGAAATAAAAATAATTATGGGTCCCAAATCGAAATAAAAACTATCCTATCTCTAAGTTGGACTAAACTGCACTCCATGAAGTAACCCCCATTGAAATCCGTTCATTAGTTTAGGGAGTCCATTGAGGACAAACATTGTGACACGAGATTTATATATATTAAGATAAGATTTGTTGATTCACTACCGCTTACAAAAATTGCATTTATAGAATCGAATGTGTTTAGAGGAGACTCATTAAACACATTATCTTCCGTTTTATGGTCATAGTTAGTGCTACACACACAAGTTTGACTACTTTTGAAATTCTCAATTGAAGAATACAATGACCTGTTGAGTAGATTCAATATTAAGGTACCTCGGAGACCTTCGTATAACCCATATCCTTTCGGAATTCAAAAATAGAGTCTTATATTGCAAAAAAATGTTTGAGTGCTGTTAACTAGGGGACACATACTATAAAAAATATAAGTTAAAATCGATTGAAAAAATTTAGCGAATTTAGTAAATATAATTGAATGAATTTAAGTGTCTCTTTTTGGTGTCGCTTTTTCGTTTCATCGACTTTCAAATTACAACGATGCTAAAGAAGTTTTTACTTTAATTTTTTTTATCCTTATTGCAGGACCACGAAATGCGGAGAGTATGGTTAATTTTCTAGATTTAATAATACAACCTTTACAAAAAGTATCTAGTAGAGAAGATCTTGTTAACCTGCTGTCCATGTGTAATGTAAGTTGATTAAAATTATTGTAGAATACATTTTGATACTCCAGATAAAGGAAGACCTTTGAATTAAGTGACCAACATTTTTACTAATTAATCTCTATGTTTTTGATTTCTCTATTAGAATGGAAGAAGTTTACTTTACTTAGGAACTTTTCCATGGCACCAATTCCTTGTACAAACTTATTATACTTATGTAAACTTAGTATACTAGCGTAAAAGATGAACCCTGTGTGAGAGAGTGAGATAACTATTCTTACAGAAAGATCGAGGTGTTAGAAAGTGATGGAATAGATGAACCGTGAAACCGTTTTGACAATAACAATTTAGTGTCCATTAGTCTCCTGTCAATTTGACACACCATAATATCATCATCAGCCGGAAAACGTCCACTGCTGGACAAAGGCCTCCCCCAAAAATTTCCACGGCGATCGGTCCTGCGCTACCCTCATCCAACGTATTCCGGCGATCTTGACCAGATCGTCGGTCGATCTTGTGTTTTGGTACGTGGTCGCCATTCGAGGACTTTACTGCCCCAACGGCCATTTGTCCGCCGAACTATGTGCCCTGCCTACTGCCACTTCTGTTTCGCCATAAAATGGTGTTATTAAAATAGTCATATTTTGTATATTTTTAGGCTGTAGCAGTTGGCTATACACCACTCACTGACACATCAAAGTTTTACAATATATGGTATAATACAGCTCTCAAGATACGCGAATTTGACACTGTTGGTGAAGTATGTTTCGCTGTTGTAACTTCCCTTGACTTGGCAAATTTTGGGATTGAAAGCGCGCCAAACGCGAGATTAATGCTGTGGAATGATACTCAGGTTGGTAATAATCAATCTTTCTTATGTTTGAAGAAGGTGACGAGACATGGAAGACTGCACAATTAAGTCGTGTAGCCTGACCAGGTAATCGCAGACTGATTCTAAAACATGAAAATCCTAATTTCTGAATAAACTTTGTTTTCGAGTTTAATTTGTTTGAAGAATCCGAGAAGAGACGGATATCTCCTTGAAAATAACAAATTGTTTAGATTTGAACAGCGACACCTTAAGTCAATTTCCTAATATGCAAATATTGGGGTTGAGCAGGTTATCAACTGTAAAGTAGATCCTGTAGATGAAGCCACAACCTGAGAGTTAGACATACTATATAAACGATACGCCACTCGAACGGCTAGCTCAGTGGTAAGAGCGCTCGCACGGAATGCCAGTGGTCGCGGGTTCGAGTGCCGCATCGTTCACAAATTTTGTTTTCAATTTAATTTGTGTAATTCTGAGGGACTTCACTCGATTATTACTGAGGCTCGGTAATCTCGTCGTATAAGAAATAGACAAAGGTAATGTTTTTCATCTATCCGCCATCCCATGCTAAAAATTTAACTAGAGTGCATTTTTTTTGTCTCTCTTATCCATTTCAGGGAATGTTACCTTCCTGAGTGTCTAAATCATTGTGTTGTGCAAATAACTATACTTAGCTTTTGTTTCTCGGAACATTTTTGGAGCTCGGTAAATGTAGAAAAGTCGAGTGAGCAGAATACTTAGGATCGCTTTGGTTATAGGCATTCCATGTGTTATGTGTGTTGTTATTTTTATATTATAAAAAGTATGAATTTCAGCAAAAAAAGAAGATTTTCCACCAATGAATGTTGATAAGTTGTTTAGGCATTTTTTCATTTCTTTGATGGTATTTTTTATCTACAACGAGACTATCTGACTGTACTTATTCCAAATTATGTAACAGCATTAAATTAAAAGTCAAAACAGCGATTTTAATTGATATATAAATACATATATATATATACCAGTGGGTATGCTTGGTATGATAATGATTGCAGTAATGTTTACACATTAGTGCAAGCATTACTGTGTTTCAGTCTGAAGGGCGCCGTAGCTAGTGAAATTACTGGGCAAATGAGACTTAACATCTTATGTCTCAAGGTGACGAGCGCAGTTGTAGTGCTGGTCAGAATTTTTGTGGTTTTCAAGAATCCTGAGTGGCACTGCATTGTAATAGGCAGGGCGTATCAAGTACCCTCAGCTGAACGTCCTGCTCGTCTCGTCCCTTTTTTTCATTAAAAAAACATAAACAATTATAACTCAAACCAACATCAATATTCATCATATAAATGACTACTGACACAGAGGTATAATCTTATATATAAAATTCTCGTGTCACAATGTTCGTTCCCGTACTCCTCCGAAACGGCTTGACCGATTCTCAGGAAATTTTCTGAGCATATTGAGTAGGTCTGAGAATCGGCCAACATCTATTTTTCATACCCCTAAATATTAAGGGTGGTCCACACGATTTTTTTTTTAATTTTTTTGAAATTTTTTTTGAAATTTGTTTGATTATGAGTCAGCATTAAAAAATACATACAACATCAAATTTTCACCCATCTACGATCAAATGTTACTTATGTATCGCGATTTTAATAACGGCAATACAACGTTTGCTGGGTCAGCTAGTATACCTATATTATAGGTTCGTCATATTGTTACAAAACATATTAATAATATTAGCATACAATAGTTGTATTGAATGTGTTACAGAGCACATGTTCCTGATTGTGTGATGTTAATTGCTAATTTCCCACTTATTCTTTTCAGCAATACATTACAAAAGATGTGCAACGTGCATGGAATGAATCATCTCTAGTAAAATGGGTTTTGGAAAACTTTGCCCAGCCAGTCGCCAGGATTATTCCAATGTGGAAGAAGTCATTTAATTTTGAAAGATATGCCGATGGAAATCCTATGTTGATGCTTTTTACACCTATGAATCCACTCTATGAACAGCTGCCATCATATGCTCTGGTAGTATATTAAATAGTGTATGAGATTATAAACAGTATATTGAAACAATTATCAGTGGTACAATAGTTAGTAGCGTGAACTCTTAGCATGAAACACCCATTTCATTCTTTGCCCACCAATGTGTTTAGTTCATATATTATATATATAGTGCAGGATCAAGCCTGGGGGAGGTTTGGCATCCATATCACTTGACGGTGGTTCGGTTAACATGCTGTGTTTGTTTTCCCTGATTTGTATTAAGTATAAGTATGGGGGCCCATGGACTGTTTATTCATCTATATATTTCTTTTTTTATCTGCACGTTTGGACCAACAATTTGCCCAGAATAGACATATTCATATATGTATTCTATCACTGGATAATTTAATTTGAGTTGATGGTTATGATTATGACGTTTTGGACCTGCTTTTCTACTCTGTAGTGCCAATTTTATGGTATGGTACTATTTTTCGTGTGTGGTAATATATTTGTTATTCCTGCCACCCTAATTCCTCCAGAAACCTTAGCAACCTCCTCTACTTCCTAAAGATTTCTATAAAAAATAGAAATGTATTCTGTAGATACATAATTATTTTTTGTAAAAATATTAGCTTTATATAACCCGTGAAGATATGGTTTTAAATATGCGCTATTTTAGCGATTTCTTGGGATAGCAGTATTAATTTCCTTAAGCGCGTTGACCACTTTATTTTCTATTTAATAGAATGGGACTGAACAGTGTCAGGAAATGGGCCAGATAGATCAACATTTTCAGAATAGCTTGAACACTTAATCAAATGTTTGTAAATAACAACCGAGATTTTGAAATATAGAATTACGGTACAGCTTACAAAGTATCCCGCCAAATTATATAGTATTTTTAAAATTTATATAATACTAGCTGACCCGACAAACATTGTTTTGCCATATAAATTATTTTTAGAGTTAGGCCGCCTCTTGGACATGCAACATTGCTTTATTTTGCTAAAATAATAATTTTGTTTTAAATAAACGTAGCTTAAGTTACTCCTTATTACATCAGCTACCTGCCAATAAAAGTCCCGTCAAAATCGGTACAGCCATTTCAGAGATTTTTTTTTTCAAATTCAAATATTTTTATTCAAAATAGGATTTAAAATCGCTTATTGAACGTCAAAATCTACCACCCATTCAAAAGAGACTGCCTCAGACCTGAGAAAAATGGGCGCAAGAAACTCAGCGGCCTTTTTTTTAAATATAAAATATGGATTACAATGTAATATCGTACAATAAACATTTATAATTAAAGAGCCTGAGGGTGTTCGCTTTATTCCCAGTCCGTGGTGTCATTAAGAAAATCGTTTATGCTATAATAACCTTTCCCACCCAAACGTTTTTTAACAATTCTTTTAAATTTCGTAACACATTTGTTTTGTTCATTTTCTAGGATCATATTGTAGAAGCATATACATCGCCCAACAAAAAAATTACTAACTCGACCCAACCCAGTAGTAAGGCATAACAAGTTTATGTTTGTTCCTCGTGTTAACATTATGAATGTCACAGTTTCTAGAAAATTCCTCAATGTGCTTATGAACATACAAAACATTATCGAAAATGTATTGAGAAGCAACAGTCAAAATATTTATTTCTTTAAATGTTTCTCTTAATGATTCTTTAGGACCTAGGTTATAAATCGCGCGAATAGCCCTCTTCTGCAGCACAAAGATAGTATTAATATCGGCCGCACTGCCCCATAACAATATACCATAGGACATAATACTATGAAAATAACTAAAGTATACTAATCGCGCCGTATCTATGTCAGTTAACCGTCTAATTTTCTTAACCGCATATGCTGCAGAACTAAGCCTATTCGCCAATCCTTCAATATAGATTAGCCGGAACAAACAGACAGACAGACAAAAATTGTAAAAAAATATATTTTGGTATATGTACCGTATATATATTCATATACATGTAGTAAAAAACGTCTATTTCAATATTACAAACAAACACTCCAATTTTATCTAAATGTATAGATAAAAAATGGAATAAACCACATCTCCGCCACGGCACATGTTAGGTACTATGTTTTTTTTTTCACTCGTTGTTTAAACACTAACAACATACCTTAACATTTTTAGTTTTAATCTAGATTCAACTTCGTGAATGTTAAATACCTAACCATATTTAGTTCTAGTTTTGAATTTCATTCCCGCCATAAATTAATATAAGCCAAAAATTTCTATGACTCTTACACGCCCAAAATTAAAAACGTATCTTCCACACACTTGCCTGTAACGTGGATCTTATTGCGTCATGTTAAGGCTCAGAATCCTACAATTTAAACACGTATGAAACAACAAATTAATGTTCAGGGGCTATAAAAGTATTCAGATCATTATTCAAAAATTTTTAGGACTATGAGAAATTTAGACCAGTGTTGTAATAAATAATACTTAGGTATTACTCCTCCTGTTACATTTTCAGCAAGAAGGCAAACAATTACTAAATTATCGAATAAACTAGCTGACCCGACAGACGTTGTTCTGTTCATAATAAAAAAAAAACTCTTGCGGATGGAATTTTGGAAAATCCGTTCTTAGCTGACCTCTACTCGGTGAAAAGAATATTCCTACCAAATTTCTAAGTCTTTAGCTCTAATGGTTCCAGAGATATCGTGATGAGTAACTATGTACGTGGAAATCTCTCATATATATGTACATAATCAGAAATAAATAAATTAATTTTAAATACATTTAAATAATTAAATATCATCTATATGACATTTTCTAATTCTTTTAACAACTTGTTTGTTTTTAAAAGGTAACTCTAATGATATCTTAGATAATATGCTCAGCAATACCCAATATGTTTAGTTATTGTTTACACGAGCTGAGCATCTTGCAACAAAAACCCACAGAGTGGTGATAGAGATACTTGCGCATAAAAAAAACTAATGTGCTTCCTAGATCAAAAAAAAATATTAATATTATGGATTTAGTGAGAGGCACGTGCAAGATTTTACAACAGTAGTGACAGTAATCACAAGGAAGTGTTGTTGCTTTCATTACAAACTAGATGTCGCCCATGCGACGCACTGCGTTACTAACACGCGCTATGTACTTTTATCGCCATAAGACCCTATCATTTCAGTATGTGTTCTTAAGTTACTCTGGTTTCCCTTCAAAACGTATAAATCTTTCGCCTTTTACTAAAGATTTCCGTGGAGGGGAACACTCAAATGAGTCTAAATATATTTTTTGATAGTTTCACTTAGGTGAAACTTTTTAAATGTTTAAAATTGTAGCTCGATAATAGAATTACGTAGAGGTGTGTCATTGAAGGTTTTTAAATTAATAATTGTTTTTTGTCAATGGTCAACAGGATGAAAAACCTATTATATCGCCAACGAGTATTGAAAAATCGGTTAATGCATTTATTAATAATTTAGGTTTTTATTAGGTTTATCAATATCAATATAATATCAAGTCGACGTTTTCGTCCGCAAATTCGTCAACTGTTTTGAATTAAACTGTTTTAGTGAGGCATTCAATTTCTTCATTTATTGCGAGTTACGGGCGAAGACGTTGATTGAATTTATTAGCTTATTATGTTCAACAGGTTTTTTCGTTGAAGAAAAACACATAATTCGTTAACGGATATAAAACTGTTAATAAAAACAGTTTATTGATTTAACGACCACCTCTAGAATTTAGTTTCTAAATACGAAGTCAGTACTGCTTCAACAGTAATACTTGTAAAATATGAAGTTGTGAGTTATGCCTCAAAATATCAATTAAATTTTAAAACTGTAGACTTAATTATCAGGCGATGAATTCCAAAACTTATTAATAAAATAAAACATTAAAATGAGATACAAATTAAAAATAAATTTAATCATAGAAAAGGAGTCATGAGTCATAACTCATGAGTGCAGTAATTAATGATCATTCATCATTTATCCGTCATATCCATTATTACTAAACAAATATATCTTGGAATAGTGCTAAGATAATCTTTCAATGCTGTAATCCGAGCTGAATGTCTAGGTCTAACCGGCCCCTTAAATCTATATCTTCACAAGGTTTCGTTACGCAATCTTGATCATAGAAGGCTGGGAGTGGAATTCTTGGGATAGGCTTGGCGGCTGTTCTTAAGTACAGGTTGTGTTTTGCTCATTATCTCTACCCTTGAACCCCAAGGCTTTTCAAGACAAACTCCTACATTCGTGAAATACTCGAAAAGCAAGATAAGTTCAAAAATTATTCACATCACAAACTCTACATATACACATACCTACATAGTAAAGTTGACATAAATAATTTACCAACAACGCAGGCCCTGCATATGGGCTGTCAGTTATGCTCATACTAGTGCCAACTTCTCTGCTGCTTTTACTAGGTAGTCAACAAATCCTATATTGAAAGCACGCAAGCTCTGCTTCCATTGATTTTAAGCCCTTTTTGCTGCCTGTTTATGTTCCTAAAAATATCTTCCAGAACAGCTGAGAAGAGTTCAGGGTATAGGGTGTCACCCTGTCGAACAACTCTTCTAAGTGTCCAAAAAATACATATATAATATAATATTGACACACCTCTTACACAATCTATCTTGCCCCAAATAAGGCATAATATATAAGCCTGTGTTATGGGTTGCAAGACAACGATATATTTAATACAATATACTTACTTAAACATACATAAATATATATAAACATCATATAAATGCTTGCACCTACCGGGATTCGAACCCGGGACCTCTAGCTTAGTAGGTAGGGTCGCTAGCCACTCGGCTATATATCTAATACATAAAATTCTCGTGTCATGGTCTTAAACATTGAACTCCTCCGAAACGGCTTGACCGATTCTCATGAAATTTTGAGTGCATAGGTAGGTAGGTCTGAGAATCGGACAACATCTATTTTTCATCCCCCTAAATGTTACGGGTGGTCCGGTCCACACGAAATTTTTTTTTTTATTTTTTTTTTACATTTTTTTAAAATTTGTTTGATTATGAGTCAGCATTAAAAAATACATACAACTTCAAATTTTCACCCATCTACGATCAACAGTTACTTTTGTATCGCGATTTTAATATCGGCAATACAACGTTTGCTGGGTCATACTTATATAAGTATATGGTTAATTTTACTCACTGTATTTTTCTACAATCTGTTAAACCACACATACGATCCATAATGTTCCCATTATCGATCTACTTGCTGAGTCTGCCCTGAAATCTTTATCCAGGCTGTTGGTGAGTCTTCCAACATACTTTTTCATTGTTGGTCTTTCTATTATTGGTTACAGATACGCGAGATTGCCATGGAGTATTATAATTGTCAGAGCAACCAGGCACATCAGTGGACGGCGGAGTTTTTAAAAGTCCAGCAAATTCGGAGGTTGATGTACCAACAAAAAAATTTCATGAAATTCTGCCAAGAGTACAAATTTAAGAAACCATCCGTCAAAATGAATATCAGCAAGAAAGAGGTTGTGTCAAATAATAATAAGTATCCCTGGAACAATATGACCCAGAAGAATCAAAAGAGTAGTCCCGTCAATTTGATTTGGAAGGAGGGTCTTGGTGCTTCGAAGTTGATACAAAATAATGCTTGGTCAAGTTTGGAGCTTATAGAAAAGTGTAGTCTCGTGTCACTGCCTGTTGAGAAGAGTAATTATGATGTTTATGAAAAGTGTGCTTCGTTGGAGGAGCAGTTACACCATCATTCATATGTTGAACCAGAAAGGGAAAAGTAAGTTTTATTCATTTATAATTTATAACTACTGTTCGCGGTACAGGCATGGATTGTTCGTGAGTCCGACACATCGTTACTGTGCCTCACACCAACTCACCTATACCGAGGTCTCTCTCTGCTCTCAACACTCTTCTCGAAGCCAACCCTACTTGTGATTTATTTGCGGATGGATGGCAGACGATTTTAACAGAGTGCTTGCGTTTTTGTGAGAGGAATGGATGAACGGTATTTGGATGTTTATTAATTGTTAGTTAATTACAGTAAATTTTGTGTTTATTAACTATTATTTGTGGAATATGTTTAGTTTGTTTAGTTTAGTTTGTAATAAATTACTTTGATATAAAAAAAATATTGGAGTAGGCGTTACTTGGTTGAAATCCATAATTATATAAACGATTTAAGTTTTCGTGCCTCGGAAGGATGTCTCGTGCCAGATTTTGGCGAGACAACACGTCCTGAGGATGCCTCGTGTAGAGGCGAAACACGTGTCGAATTGTTTAAAGAAAAATATTAGCGGAATGAACACTAAAGAAAACTCAAATCATTTATATACTTTAATATTGTAATTGGCTTACGCCGTTTTATTAAAGTATAACTTGAATTGTATGAACTTGAGTGCTTTTCTCTCATAACGCAAGGGTCACCTGATGGTCAGTGATCACCGCCGCCGATGCTGTTTAACCAGAGAAGTCACATGAGGGGGTTTGTGTTGCACGCGGTCAATTGGTTTGAGCTGACACATAAACCCCATACCAGTCCATTGATTAATAAAGTATTATATAAATTTATTGATGACACAGACATAGCGCGGATAATTGTAAAATTCAAGTGGCAGTGGTCATAGTACGGAGCTTGAAAGAGAAATAGCCATTGGCGCAGTAAAGTCCTCTAACGGCGACCACGTACTGGAAGATATGCAGTGCTGGCCCCTCACTAGAGTGACCCATGGTCTGGTCAAGATCCAGAATAGGATTGATGAGGGCAGCACAGGACCGATCGTCGTCTTTCGATCGAGATCTTTGGGGGAGGCCTTTGTCCAGCAGTAGACGTCTGGCTGTAATGATGATGATGAGATGACAATGGAATTGTCAATCAAGACCCCCTATTCCTATATAAGGCGAAGCAGTAAATGCACTGTTGTCAAAGAGCTGTGATATGAAAAATGGGTTTATTTTATTTTATTTTTATTTTTATGAAAATACGGGACGAGACGAGCAGGACGTTCAGCCGATGGTAATTAATACGCCCTCCCTATTACAATGCAGTGCCGCTCAGGATTCTCGAAAAACCCAAAAATTCTGAGCGGCACCACAATTGCGCTCGTCACCTTGAGACATAAGATGTTAAGTCTCATTTGCCCAGTAATTTCACTAGCTACGGCGCCTTTCAGCCCGGAACACAGTAATGTTTGCGCATAACTGCTTCACGGCAGAAATAGGCGCCGTTGTGGTACCCAAAATCTAGCCAGCATCCTTTGCAAAGGAGCTTGCCACTGGTAGTTTTTATCTTTAACGCGCGAATATTATTGTGAGGACTAGTCTACAAGTACTACTAGTATTTTTTTAATATTTTTTTACAATATACTTACTTAAACATACATAAATACATATTATAAACATCCGTGACTCGGAAACAAACATCCATATTCATCATATAAATGCTTGCACCTACCGGGATTCGAACCCTGGATCTCTAGCTTAGTAGGTAGGATCACTAACCACTCGGCTATACAGGTCGTCTTGTATTGATACAAGTCTCGGCCGTACTAATCGACGATTCACCGATTGAACGAGAACAATCCCTACTCCAGGAGTGGGATTGTATGCCATTTCTTTGTTGTTTCATTTGTTCCCAATAAAATATAGAGTTATATATCCTCTTGTATTGCAAGAGACTATGGGTGACCAGTTCCTGCTCGTTTGTCCACCTCTAACAAATCAAATCAAACCAAAATCAGTTTATTCACGTAGGTCACGGAAATGACACTTATGAATGTCAAAAAAAAATATTTTCTTATTGAATCTACCGCTACTTCGTAAAGGGTTGAGCTAATAAGAAGAAGTAGCAAGAAACTCATTGCCACTCTTTTATATCAAGATTTACAGATAATTTCAATTACAATATAATATGTAAAATGATGCAACAAACACACTCAAACGTCAAATAGTCAATGTCTTACACGAGTGAGTCAAAAAAGTAAATGTAAATTAATACAAAAGTTATTGAGTACAGTAGTTGCATACATACCACCATAAATCAATAAAGGTATTCTGTGAGCATTTTATAAGCGATTATAAATAAACTAGCTGACCCGGCAAACGTTGTTTTGCCATATAAAGTATAATTCACGCGATAGTTTTATAAGTTTTAATATTGCCTGTATAAATATTGTACATCATTTTGTTCTATTGTCAATAGTTTTTGGAGCGCACGCAAAAATAGGTTTTTGATTTTACACCTTGTGTTACAAAATAGCAATTTTATTACGGATCTCTAATTTTGAAAAAAAAAACATAGCCTTCCTCGATAAATGGACTACCCAACACTGAAAGAATCATTCAAATCGGACCAGTAGTACCAGAGATTAGCGCGTTCAAACAAACAAACAAACACTGCAGCTTTATAATATTAGTATAGATAAACATGTATATATCCATACATATATATATATATATACACAATAACTTTTAAGAATCTGAAACCGAGTCTCCGGCAACAGGATCATCCCGCCACCACGTATCATTAAAAATGCATTTGTTTTTAGCAAATTACCTGAAGAATCATGTACTTTTACTTTCAGAGAAGAGACCGTGATCCTTCCAGTTGAAGATGATCCGTTATCAGCAGAAAACTTAATTCAGGAATATGTGAAGTACTTCTGCAATAAGTTACAGTTTGCCAACACTATATATCCACCGGTGTTTCCATCACAGTCAGAGAATGTGACTGACATAAGGGGCTTGGGCTGCAAAACCAACTTTACTATGTATATGATAGCCGTTGACAGTATACGGAACTATCATTTTGCTGAAGCACTGGGCATAGATATCAAAAAGAAAAAAGATATGACAGCTGTTGTTATACTTGATAGTAAGGTAAGAGATATTTTTTAAAGGCAAAGGTGGGATAAAGCATCAAAATTGGTATAGCTTTTTATTTAATGAAAATAAGGGATGACACGAGCAGGACGTTCAGCTGATGGTAATTGATACGCCCTACCGATTGAAAAAATTGAAAAACCCAAAATTCTGAGCGGCACTACAATTGCGCTCGTCACCTTAAGACATAAGTTGTCAAGTCTCATTTGCCCATCTATTTCACTAGTTACGGCGCCCTTCAGACCGAAACACAGTAATGCTTACACATTACTGCTTCACGGCAGAAATAGACGCCGTTGTGGTACCCATAAACTAGCCGGCATCCTGTGCAAAGGTGCCTTCAAATGGTAAAGCTGTCAATGGGATTACTATGTTTGCTATCAAATATTAACAGATCATAATATTGTTTTTATTGTTAATTTAATTTGTATTTTAGCACGAGAGCCAGTACGTGCTGTCGGAAGAATACAGCGCCCGGTCAGTCCGCGAGTTCATATACAACTTCACCCGCAAGAGTATTAGGCGCACGTTGCGTTCGCACGTTGAGAGTGCGACGCACACGCACTTCTACGGAGACGGGGGCGGGGCTGAAGGAGGGGCCGCCAGTGACGTCACCATCGCGGACCTTACGACGCGCACGTTCAGGAGAGCGGTGCGGAAAAAGGATGTGGTATGAATCTGTACCTTTTTCGTGTTGTTTTCTGTACCGTGTTGGCTTTGAACAGCATAATTGTGCCAGAAAGTATTTACTGTAATAGGACGTAATTCCAGAAAAATGTTCCAAACCATAAACATGTCGAAATTGAGTTGAGAACACAAAACTGGTCACGTAAGTCATATTAACGGACTGACAAAAAATGGCAGTCCTACTGTCTCTCTTTGAATGACTTCATGACTTAGTAGGCCAACCTACATAATATATGGAATACACTTATATTTATTAAACTTTAAACACGAATTCCTTACAATGTGATGTTTGTGGCTTGGAATGTTTTTCAGGAACTACGTCCAATTATTGTACGCTTTCCAAAACCAATCGCTACTGTGTAATGTATGCAGTTGTATAATGAGGGTCAAAAACACGAGTGGCGTGGGTTACGCAATGTAAGACACCACGAGCGTTTTTTGACCTAGTAATACTAACAATAAGGGATGAGACTATGGGACACCCAGGCTATGCTCATTAGTAATAGGCATTTCTTAGAGTATGTGGCCATCAGCGGCACTCATTTCCAAGAAATGTCTCTTACATTGCCCTAAAAACAGATTCAGTATCTCTCATAGAATGTGGCAAGTCATTTACGGTTTTGGGCCATATATAGTTCATTTTACACAAATAAAATAAATAAACAAAATTTATGAACGATCCGCGAATTAAACCCGCGGCTTCCGCGCAAATGTTCTCCGGCTGAGCCAACCGTTTGCGTGACGTATCGTTGATAAATCTTGTATATAATAATAGTAATTTAATTCAGACAAAATTCCATAATAATTGTTAGTAAAATGTCCTAAATTATGTAAGTATAATTGTAACTAATTAGGCACATGAAGCCGCATAAATGCATTTATAATTGGCACATCATAATGACTAGCAATGGTTTGTAGAATGATGTTAGGGCTACTCCGCACTCTTGTTCTTTTATGTGTGTAATTAATCCCAGAAGTGAGGTTTGTTTCTTTGAAAAATAACGGCCACCTCTCTTTTCAAAACCACTAGAATAATTGAGTCTTGCCGAACAATTTGTATGTTCACACTAGAAATAAATATAAACATGTCATGAAAATTTATTGAATTAGGCGTTACTTTGCGGAAATCCATAATCATACAAATGATTTAAGTTTTCTTTAGTGTCTCGTGCCAGATTTCGGCGAGACAACACGTCCTGAGGATGCCTCGTGTAGAGGCGAAACACGTGTCGAATTGTTTTAAAAAACAAATATTAGCGGAATTAACACTAAAGAAAACTTAAATCATTTGTATAAACATGTCATGCCTACTACTCGGTTAAGTCGAGTTTTTTGTTGGGCGATGTAATAGTTATTTATGCAACTATTGTGTAATAAGGGGTATTAAAATACGAATGTGGGTTTATGACACGAGGCGAAGCCGAGTGTGATAATAGTATCACATGAATACCTAATTATCAACAGTTGCATACAAGACTTTATCTACACCCAGAATTTGAATCCTCAAAAAGATTCTGAAACATTTACCTCACTGCTAACATTAAAACAGCCAGTCCTAGTAGTAACCTAAAATCATCCATTACTTGAATATTTGAATATCATTCACTTGAATATTATGTTCTTTTGCAGCGTTTAAAATACCTGGCGGTGTGCTGTCATAACTTGAATCGCTCATTTTTTATGAACAAAACAATAAAAATATCGAAGAAAAATGGCGGGGATTCGAATAACCTACTTTTTTTATTACGGCGCGCGACGTTCGGGTAGTGTGGCAAATTCATACAGATACCACGCATCGAGCAATAAGAATGTGGCTGTCTGTTGAAACTCTTTGCGCATGAAGGGTTCGAAAAAAAAACAAAGGAGTTGTTATGAAATTCAGTACAACATTACAACACTTGTTTGGATGATGTAATGGTTATTAGGACATGGGTGGTTTAATGTTGGCAATAATCTAACTGTTTCAGAATCTTTAATAGAGGATTTAAAGCATGGGTGTAGATAAATGCTTTTACAACATAATCCCAAAAAATGTACGAAACGAAAAGAAATTGATTTAAAATGTTTAGTGGGGTAAAGGTTACTATAACATAAATGACTTTCTTAATGATAACACAGATTGGGAATGGAGCGAACGCCCTCAGGTTATTAAATTATAAATTTTTTTGTTAGTTGAATTTCTTAGGCACGGACTAGTAAAAAAAGAAGTACTCCGCGCCGTGATATTAGCAAGTGAAGCACCCTTATGCTAGTGTGTGTGCGGTTACGGGGTATACCAGTTACACAATTTTTTCTCCCTTAAATAATCATATATCCACAAATACTTTTATATTATTTACACTTTTTCACAACGCACGACGGCATTTTAAGATATTTTATTGCGACGCAAACTGCTCTGTCACAGACGATGGCAAATCTCATAATGGCGGCCCATTGGCTTGTATTAGTGTAAGTGTATGCGTGGGGCTATGTATGTACACGTTTACCGGCTTGTTTTGGTGTTTCTGTTACTGTTATGTAAGGTGACACGGAATCCTTATTTTTTTACTCGTCCGTGGTCTGAGGCATACTTTTTTGAATGGGTGGTTCAATTACTGATGTTTAAATCCTATTTTGAACAAATATATTTGAATTTGAATTGTTCAAGTTCATACAATCGCGATAAACATTGTTATGTAGTTATGACACGGGTCCAATAGTCAATTATAAAGTTATCTTATCTTAAATATTTATATCCGTTATATGATTTCGATTGTGATATAATATTTAGGTATCACAAGAACGATAAACAAGTTAGGGTCACTATACTAGCGTTTTTGACATTATAATAGTGATGTGAAATGTCAAATCTATTAGTTTTTGTTGCAAGTACCTGATTAAAAAAGTTTAATAAAACAAAAATATAAATGTTTAGTTAATATATTTGAACGAACTGAATATTGGAATGAAAATGAATATACATACTTTATATGCACATAAGAAACATGAATACAAAAAGAGACCAAATAAAGGTGTAACAAAAGGCCAGATTTAATCAGATTGGTCCATACTACTAACAGTGAAAACACTGTCGTCACTGCTATCATCACCTACATTAATTATTAGTTAGTTTTCTAGAACAGTTCTCTGCGTACGTTCGGCCATATCGACAAAAGCCACAACAAAAGCCGTGAACAGAGTCCAAATTAACGAGCAAGGGTCAACAGTAATGCGGTATCAATATCCGAAATCGAAAGCCAGGTCAAAACTATATCACAATCGCAGTGCACTCACAATTTGTACTTTTCGAAGCAACGTCAAGTCGAATCTGCTTTGTTTTGCATTGAGCATTGACGCGAGTTTGCCAGCGGTTGTAGTTGTGCTGGCCAGCGATCCTATGTGAAGATTGCATTAGATATTTTCATCTTAAATATATTTTGAATTTCGAAAAACAAATGCCGCGTTTTGTGGCAAATAAGATTGATAATTAGAATCTTATAAAATAAAAAAATAATGTTCGCGGGACCCTAATATAGTTTAGAAATCAATGTAATAAATAAATTTTGTGAGTGGACAAACGTCAAAACGGCCATCATAGCGTGCCGCTAGTATAGTTGTGTATGAATGAAAATTGTTAGTCCCACTGAAACTATGCGAGTAACTTATTTCGAAAGGATCACTCACAGAAACTACTTTAGCGAATGTTTTCATTTCAAAAATGA
Organism: Leptidea juvernica; assembly: GCA_949711755.1. Classification (NCBI taxonomy): domain Eukaryota; kingdom Metazoa; phylum Arthropoda; class Insecta; order Lepidoptera; family Pieridae; genus Leptidea; species Leptidea juvernica. The sequence goes on from CATIXQ010000035.1 coordinate 7,303,192, forward strand.
GTGCACGAAGGCGTCCAAGAGTAAACAGTGGGAGGCTCCTTTGTACAGGATGCCGGCTAGATTATGGTTTCCACAACGGCGCATATTTCTGCCGTGAAGCAGTAATGTGTAAACATTACTGTGTTCCGGGCTGAAGGGCGCCGTAGCTAGTGAAATTACTGGGCAAATGAGACTTAACATCTTATGTCTCAAAGTGACGAGCGCAATTGTAGTGTCTTTAGGAATTATTCGGTTTCTCAAGAATCCTGAGTGGCACTGCACTGTTCTGTTATGGGCAGGGCGTATTAATTACCATCAGCTGAACGTCCTGCTCGTCCCGACCCTTACTGTCATAAAAAAAAACTACGCAAGCAACGCAAAATATATTTCCAAGTAGTTATATATTTACATGTAATTGTAAAATAATTACGCGTAAATTTACGAATGAAATTTTTATTCGTGTGATAAAACTAAGACGCATAATTTTAATACTTTATTTTTATGAAATTTTTACCACTTAATCGCAACTAAGTAAACAATAAAACGAATGCATTCATATCTCTTTTCTACTCTTCTTCTATCTGTCATTTACAGCCACGATCACTAATATAAGTACATACTTTATTAAGTCTTTGAAGAAGTCTATAACTCTATGGCCAAAAAAAGCATTGCTCATAGTACTATAATGTGACCAAAAATCACAGTTGGTGCCACAAACAAGGGAGGATGGCGAGAATGGACCTACATAGCTGACCCAGCAAACGTTGTATTGCCGATATTAAAATCGCGATACAAAATTAACTGTTGATCGTAGCTCGGTGAAAATTTGAAGTTGTATGTATTTTTTAATGCTGACTCATAATCAAACAAATTAAAAAAAAATGTCAAAAAAATTAAAAAAAAAATCGTGTGGACCACCCTTAACATTTAGGAGGATGAAAAATGTATGTTGTCCGATTCTCAGACCCACCCAATATGCACTCAAAATTTCATGAGAATCGGTCAAGCCGTTTCGGAGGAGTTCAAAGTTTAACACCATGACACGAGAATTTTATATATATACTAGTGGACCCAACAGACGTTGTCCTGTACACATGTTTTAAATTTGAAAAATCGGTCCAGCCGTTAGGAGCAGTTCACTAACATACACATGAGCAGGAGAATTATATTATATGGGCGGAATTGAGAATCTAAACCAATCTCAAATTCACTGAAACAAACAAAAAAGTCATCAAAATCAGTCCAGCCGTTTAGGAGGTAGTTTAATTGTGAATCTAAACCATTTTGGAATCCACCTGAAGACACACACCAATCTCAAATTCACTGGAACACACAAAAATATCATCAAAATCGGTCCAGCCGTTTAGGAGGTAGTTCAATTGTGAATCTAAACCATTCTCGAATCCACCTGAATACACACAGAAAGTTTCATAAGAATTGGTCCAGCCGTCTAGGAGGAGTTCAGTGACATACACACGCACACAAGAATTATATATATAAAGATTAGATATTGAGGCACTAAGATATGGTAGTCAAAAGAAAGAAATTATTATAATTATTGATTAAAAAATAAGTCATCTTGCACTAACGGAACGTTTTGCGCAATTGATATCTGGAGCTCAATTACCAAAATCGAAATACGAAGTTTCGGTTGACGGATCGTACATTTTCTTATTACGAAAGTGTTTCGGATCCGAAGATCGATACGAAGTTCGCGGTTAGACATTTTGTCTTTCGTTTATCTTATTACCAAATTCACTTGACATTTACTTCTTCATTGTTTGACATTATTATGATCGTAACTACAACATCACTTTTTATGGTTATTTATGTCTATGTATGGTTCCAAAACGAAACCCGTTCGCACTATTTGGATCCGAAGTACTTTGGTAATAGGATTTAATTCGAAGTTCGTCGTTCCTTTGTTTCGGACCGAAACTTCGGCTTTCGATTTTGGTAATAGACCTCCTGCATTTTTTTCGCATGAACAGTCCTTGTCATTATTTATATGAATGTTCCGACACCATCGAACTATCCATACCTACTCAAACCAGTAGTAATTGACAATAAGATTCATACATACACACACACACACACACCCACGCCTTGTTACCGTCGGGGTAGGCAGAGACAATAGAATGCCATTTGCTTCTATCCTTACAAACCTCACGCGCTTCCTCTACATTCATTACTCGTAATAAGATTCCAAAAGATTACTATCGTTTTTTTATACTAAAATGAGTAGGTAACTTCTTTAAAAGTATCGATCGATACCTGCTTGAATAAGGAATTGTGAATCCTCATTTATTAGTACAGTTATTAGGCATAGACATAAGATACAAATTATTGATTGAACAATAGATACTCAGTTTAATTTTAGGTTATATTTTACTTTTAGGTGTATCTTTTTCTCCCTCTTTTTTAGACTTATTTACAATTTTGTTACATTCTACAATACTCCACTTCTTTCAGTGGGTCCCAAAATACATGCATACTCGCCATCTTCTGAGGTAAGTATGATAGGTTCATAGAATTATAAGGTAGTACATACATTGCACGTGCATGAATGGATTGTAAATATTGTAAACAATAATTTGTTATGTTTTTAAAGTGATAACCCTCACTTCTGGGATTACTACACTAATAAAATTTGAAAACAAAGTCCCGCATCGTTCATAAAATATTGTTTTCTGAATTTATTTGTGTATTAAAAACATAACAAATTGCTTAGATTTGCAACAGCGACATCTCAAGTAAATTTTATAATATGCAAATATCGGGGTTGAGCAGGTTGTATCAACTGTAAAGTAGATCCTATAGATGAAGCCACAACCTGAGAGTTGAACAAAGCATACAAGATTTTATGACGATACGTCACTCGAAAGGTTAGCTCAGTTGGCAAAGCGCTTGCACGGTAAGCGAGAGGTCGTGGGTTCGAGTCCCGCATCGTTAATATATTTTTTGTGTGTAAATATCTATTGTATTTTTAATTAAGATATATTTTTCTATGTAGCTCACACTGGTAGCGGTCTGTGGCGGTGGATGCGGGGCGCTGACGTCACGAGCGCTCGCTGAAGCAACGCGCCTGTTGAACGCTTGTGGCGTCCGTGCTCACGCCGCACGTGTGGACGCCGGACGTCACGACTTGCCCTGGCACTACACGCCCACGCTCTACCCCACTATACTGGTCTTCCCGCCCAATCGGTGAGTTACAGTCACTGAACTCTACTTTAAGGCGAAGAGTAAGCAGAAAACACGCAAACACGGTGTTTTTAGACAAGTTTTGTGGTGAAAGTATAGCATTTCGAGTTATGAACACTACTTAATCCTGTTACACATATCCTTAAGTCTTATTTGTAGGTTGCTAATGCTTGCTGTTGGTTATAGTTAACACTGCCAAGCCTTTTTGAACTACCACTTTTCTTTGAAGTTAAACAAGTTTTGAGGCATGGTGTGACGCATTTTTTTGGTACTTCTCTCAGAAAAGTTATTCTTATAGCCTGTACTTTATTGTGTAGGTTCATTTATTCAGATTAGTAGTGAATAACGAGGATTGTAAGCATATAAACTGTTTTCCACGCAAGTATTTTGAAAATATTGGCTTAACTACATAGATGGTGGGTATATCGTTCAAGGTCGGTGGCATTTAGTGTCGCCTTAAACTACTGGACTGGCGGCTGTCAAAGTGCTTATCTGCCTGTTTCATATTCGCCATTTTGGCGCTGTTGGCCATAGCGAGAGTCTGCGGTACTAAAACTATTGATGACAACCTCATCAAACATCGATAGATTGTGGGAAACTATTTACAAACAAAAATTGTGTACATTATTACGTTGATTCTTGAAGTATAAATAACATAGAAAACGTATGAAATTAATTTAAAATGCAAAAATACTTCAGAGTATCGTACGTTCCTTCGCAGCCATTTGTATTATACGTCAAAATTAGTTCTCTGGACGGTCGCGAGTGGCGCTTCAAATGGGCACAAAAAATTTGCTGTCAAACATATGGAACAGCCTGTCCAGTGGAATTTATACAGGTCAGTGGTTACAGTCTTTATCACGACTTGTCTTGGACTGTCATCCTACTGTCACTCATTATACTAGTCTACTGGTTCAACTAAAGGTCGACACTGTACTCAACTATACTGCATAGCCACATGCCGTCCTTAGCTTTTCCATTTCGGGAAACTCTGATCGCGTGGTATGCCTCAGATCGATGATTTAGGCGCTCGCGCAGCGTTCTGTCAGTGTATTATTTTACGTGTATTCATAGATTGCTTATAATGAGTGAATGTATCAGAAAGCTATTGAAACAAGCTATACGACCATGAAAAATAAATCATCTTATAAATAAAACAGGTTCTTAATTTGGTGAGGGAATAGTGTGCCGTACGGCACTCTCGGTTTTGGTGTATATGAAAAACCTAGTACCCTGGGGCACTGACGATTTTGGAAGGTTAATAAATCCCGATAGTTACCAGGTCTCTGTTGATGCTCCTCTCGGAACGTCCAGCCATGGCCTGGTCAGGAGTGTGATGGCTATAAAACTGCCATTTCGTGGAACACGAGCACGTATGGCATTGCAAGTCAGCATTTTGGCATAGGATACCAGTTATGTTAGGAGTACTCTTGAAATTAAATATATGGTAGTTGATTCCACAAAGTGTCTGTGCGAGACAAGAAATTCTAGGAGGAACGTGTGGTTTTAGATTGCCAGACGTCCACCTGATGTGGGTGGATATTTGCAATTTGACGTTATGTCCGATGGTGAAATTCTGCTGCTGGTATCAACCTGAAAAACTCATATAGCACTCCGCGTGATAAATGCGGTAAAAGATACGGAAATGAAATGAAATTTATTTATTCCGTCGAATACAGTATACATTATAGATCTTAAATTTATTGTAGTGTCTTCTATTCGGCTAATTTAAATTAGCATGCAAAAGGTTTACTTAAAATCTAAAAAATCCTAAACACTATAATTTTTTTTGTCGATTAACCATTTTTTATAGGAGTCCAATAAATCGTTTCTGTGGTAAGTGAGAGAACCCACATTTTTAACCAACGCCAAGTTGATCGGAGATGACTCGATCGTCGATCTTTTGTATTCGCGATTATGCAAAATTAAAAACGATTATAAATGCTTAGACCTATTCAAAGATTCGTTGCCAAGGTTTCGCAAAAAATTACGAAAAATGTTTTATAAATAAATAATTAATATGTATTCTTGATTTGTCTAGTACCTATATCTTGACTTGTTTGGTAGATTTTGTTCATTTCCTGATTTCGTTAGATCATTAAATGGTTGTTTTATAATTTATACTTATTTTACATAACTATTTCAAACATATTTTCGCATGCGGGACTCATCTTAAGTCACTATTTAGTAAGACCTTTGTAACTTAGCATAATTATGAATGTAATATTGTAATTACCACTGGTGAATCCAAATAAATAAATATTCGGTTAAATGGAAGAAGCTGGTATTGCAGAGCGAAACTACAGAGGTGAGAGCAGTACTTCAGGTGATACTTCAGGCGCCTTACATTGTTGCAGGCGGTGGCTTGAATGAAGTACTGTCTCACCTTACTGTGAACACTAACTGTCTTATTCATAATGACTTAGCGGAGATTTAAAAAAAATGATATTCATTATCGCATATTAGAGCTAAAACGCTCATTATCTCTTCGATAAAACTGACGTGACTTATAATAGTAGCCAGGACCCTTCTATAAACCTATTTTAAGCACTCGAACGCAGAAAACATGGCCGACATCGATCAGCTGTTCGTTAAATAATGTGTTAAATAGCTGCCCGCTCAGTCGTTGGATATCCGTCATACATTGACAACCGATAATCTTCAAAACTTTGATTTTTGAAGTTTGAGATTATTTTGACATCGACTTCTGACAACTGACAAACCATTGACATTGAAAAGATGTCTGTTTCCATTGACCGTTTCTCATTAAATTAGTTAAAATCATGTTTTTTTTGTAAGAAATGGCAACATTGCGTACTATAGAGACGTATTAGTTATGCTAGATTTATCTAGCCAATATGAATAAGGAATTTTATCGAACGTTCGATAGGCTTAAAACACGTTATAACTAATATAGCCTTCGAAAAGCGTTTTATTATGAATAAGGCAGTCTTTAGAGGCCAATGGGACCTTGTCTTCCAAGTGACCACGGTGTCAGGGACAGATAAGCAGGTGTGTCCGCTACAATATGAAACGTATGCCTTAATAGATAATCAACGTATATTATGCTTAACATACACGTGACAATGATAAAGCAATCGCCATGAAAGTTCAGATATCCTTGTATTTATCGATCTTACGTAAATGATCACGTGCTCATAATAAGCGATATGTGTATATTAATGACTATACACAATTAATAGGTATCGGAACGACGCGTTATGTTAGTACTACTCTTAAATCACATTACGCGATCTTAGAGGATTTCTAAAGCGAAACTCGAATTGTTTCGGCTCCAAAACGAAAACAATTCTATATAAAGCTCTAGTGCGTAGTTATATCGAATATGGTAGCATTATAGGGAATGCTCTATATACGATCCATTCGCAACGCATCGAGAGTATCCAAAGAGCATTCACACGACACCTTGTATACATTAGTAATGGATTCTCTCATAGACACCCGTACCATCAGCGCCTCAGGAAATTTAATAATAATAATCATTTATTTCAGGCATAACCCATAGAAAATAGAAAATTACAATTAAATTACCACTAAATCCAATTAACTAACCATACAATAAATTTAATTAAATAAATTACAATTACTTACTTATATTGAATAGCTTATTTTCTATTTTTATCAACATGTATGTCCATCCATCTTTTGAAAATAACGTTATTGTATACATTGTTAGAGACAGTCATCAGAATTCCGTTGCTGGAGCGTCTCATTCGATCCCAAAAAGAAGCAATTCTTGTGCGAATTATTGCGAAGAAGTCGGGCAGTCTCGCTCTCGCAAACATACTTGCAGCACTGCAATACCTTGGAAGTTTCATAAGAGCTCGATAGGAATCATTATATTGCACTCTTAGTGAACTTAAGGTCTTGTTTGAATAATTACACCACAGTAGGCAGGTGTACATACACAGGCAATTAGTTTTAAATAGTGTTGTTTTGACCTCATTGCTGCACTTTCCAAACCTTCGTGCTATCATATTACTACGTACCGAGAGCGCCCTTCGCTCCCTCTCAATATCGCAGTCGTCTTTCAGATATTCCGTTAAGATATGACCTAAATATTTGAATTTATTTACATTTTTTGAACTTATCTCATTTAGATATACCCCAGGAATATTTTCTGTTCCCTTTCCAGATTTAAATACCATCAAAACGCTTTTATTAACATTATACTTAAATCCATGACTGTTAGCATAATTTTCGCATATTGATATTAATTTACGTAACCCTTTGATCGACGGACTCAGCAGGACCATATCATCAGCGTTACTTAAATTATTGATGCATATATTTCCCACGTGACAGCCTATTCTGGCCCTCCTGTGTTCGACGATCATATCGTTGATGTAAAGATTGAACAGATCAGGAGAAGTCAACCCTCCTTGTCTCACACCGCAATCTAGTCTGTAGCCACTAGATAAGGTGTCGCCCCATTTAACGTAGTTTATTTGGTTTCCGTACCAAAATTTTAATAAATTTATGATCTCAGTAGGAGCTTTCGTAGCAGAAAGCTTTTTCCAAAGAATGTCATAATTGACCAGGTCAAAGGCTTTACTTAGGTCAAGAAAGCATGCATATACCGAGGTTCTATGTTCTGTATAATAGCTTACACAACTCTTAAGTGTAACGATAGCTGAATCCGTTGAAAATCCTGGTCGGAAACCAAATTGTGCGTCATCAATATTGATGAATCTTTCCTATTCCGGGTAAATTAGACACTCGAACTTTACTAATAATTGTGCCAAGCGAGATGGGCCTGTAATTTGCAGAATCATTTAAATTTACTGTTTTATTTTTAACGATAGGAACTACTAATGTTTTTGTTAAAGAAACCGGTAAAAATTCATATTTTATGCATAGATTAAAAAATGTACATAAATGATGGTATACTTTACCCACACTATTGTGGGGCACAGATAGGTGTTCACAAAGTACACATAGGTGTTCGACACTAAGACCATCATGCCCAGGTGACTTACCGCGTTTAATAGATTTAACTGTATTTCTAATATCTTCAGGCGTAACCTGTATAAAACAACCAGAAGAATCTAACTCTGACCTTGGTACTTTTTTGGTGTCGACCACACAATTTGTGGTGAGGGGTTTGGCTCTAAATTTAGTTTTAAATATGTTGACAATATGTGAAATTTCTTTAGACCCATCTATGGATACCGACCTACATTCCTTACCCTGAAGTCTTTTGGTTGCATTCCAAAATTTTATAATTTTTTTTCTTTCTGATGTGTTGCTAGAATATTCATTTTAATGGATTCTTCGTTTTGTTGGCTCCATTTAAGTTTATTTTTGAATTCCCTCCTACTTATTTTCATTTTCTCGTAAAGTTCCCCGTTACTAGGTTTTCCCGCACTAACCCAGGTTTTAAAATATAATGTTGCTAACTGATGACCGTCTCGAACATAGTAATTCCACCCCGAAACATGTTTTTTTTAGTATGAAGGTGCGTCGGACGCGAACTTATTAAAGCTGCCATCTGCAATACATCAACGATAAAATCGTAATACAGTTCTATACTCGAGAAGTATTCTTTATAATGCGTACAAGTTTTATGGCTTTTACAATTACAGTGAAATACACCTGGGAAATTGTCGAAGTGTTCATAGCAATACATTTGATATTTATTTATTTGCTCATTACTACGTGACCCCCATTTTACCTTCACTTAACCATCATCACTGCCAGTTACCACCGCAGGTACAACATTTTCAGGGATGCAACATGTAATACATGGTAATGATCTGACCACGTCACATCGTATAAAATCTTTACGTCGGTTACAGTTTGTGACGCTGCACAAGTAGTGAGATAGTGATCCAGCCAGCTCTAAGAGCCGCTGGACTCGCTCATAAATGTAAAATGATTTGACTCAAGCCCTAAATAATTAATATCAATGCATTCCAATTCCATATCTTTACAATTTTTTTTCATTTCTCTGCCGAAATTAGCCGAAGGGTGGGAATTAAAGTCTCGCAGCACATAAGCACACTCTTCATTCGACTCTTCAATGATTGCACTAATCTCACCAAGACAATCTATGAACTCCGACATGTTGTCCGTGTGGTCAACGGGCATATAGACATTAATAACTAAAAAAAAATCTTGATCTCATATGTATTTTTACAGCCGCGATTCGATTACTACTACATTCAATCAGAGTTACTGCAGGGAATTTATTATTATTCCATAACATTGCAAGACCGCCGTAAGGCCGACCTTTTAACATTCCTACGGATGTATCAAGTGACGATTTGGTAATACTGCTAAAATTTTTACTTATCTCATCGACGAAATTAAGATCATGTGGAAGGAGCCATGTCTCTTGTAGAACTACAATATCAGCTCTAATAGTTAGGTTCTTAACACATTGAATCGATCTTTTGATCGATTTACAGTTATACGATATAATAGAAAATTGAGTTGACTTATGGTCCATTATATTTCTTATTACTATTTAGTTTATCTACCTTACCTTTCGGTATAACGTCTCGATACATTCTAAATTTGATACCCTCTGGCCAAAAGTCCGGTTTCAGGAAGCGATCTGACTTGTTTTTACTTACAATAATTTTATAAGATGTGAATTGCGTTTCATTTTTTTGCGTTAATAATTCCACTTTCACACACTCCTCACCCAAGTCTTTAATATACTCCCGGATGTCGTCTGCAAGGTCGATTTATTTACTCAAGACACATACACTGACGATGTTAAATCCGCCACTCTTAACTTGCTAGAAATCTATTATTATCCGGCGCACATGGAGAAACCAAATGAATACTAGAAGCCTTAACAGATTTCTTAGAAACAGAATCTTGCGAGGTATTCTGTTGTTGTTTTTGAATATTAGGGTCGCTATCATTGCGTTGAGATCGTTCACAGCTACTTTGTTCGGTTTGCAAGTTAAATTGCAACATATGTTTTACTTGTTTAATTTCTTGTTTCAAGTATTCAAAATCAGAATTTGTTGTAAACTTGTCATTATTCAAAGATGTCGCCTTAATATTGGCTACCTCACTCTTTAATATTGACATTCCTTTTAAAAATGTAGTCACATCTATGTGGTCAAAGGTTATTGGTGGTAGCTTGTTAAGATTTTTTTCCACAAATGTAGCAAGCAATCCGGATCGTATTCTTTTATTAGTTTTATTATATCCTGTAGGCCCTTTTGTTCCGAGCCATCTCTTCTCCGCATGAATTTTTTGTCGGTGCTAATAATTTGTATGCTATCAATCGCGCAGACTCGATCTCATCGCAACTGTATGCACTTAAACATATTTGTATGATACCAGTTTCTGGTAAAGAATCTATTTTATTACTCCCAAAAGCCAATAGTTCATTCACCACTAATTTGCATTCGTTACATTGCACAGCATTGCATCACAAGCAACGGTGTTATCACTTCCACGACTCGCGGTATTGCGGGTAGGTGAACGAAAAGTTGGTATCGCGTTCGCAAAACAACCGTGCGCTTCGGGCAGCTGCGAGCGGGGTACTGTGATTTCTTAATATGATTTCATTGCTCGATCGGAGATCTCTTGCCGGAGTAATCGTTTTGTACAAACTCTTAAACGGTCAAATACAATGTAGTAACCTCTTACAGAATATTAACTTTGCTGTCCCATATTCACTCCCAAGGTTCAAAATCAAGAGAATCTTCCAAGTTCCTTCTTTAAAAACCAACCAGGGAGATCAGGCACCGCTCGCTCGAATTCTTCGCGAGTACAATAAGTTAAACGATACCAATTCAGAACTGGATATATTCGGTGGTGGGCTGGGTCAGGGTCAAAGAAAGTGTTGTTAAACACTTAGCTGGTACTCAATCTGCATTTTTCAAATAAGTAGTTTTGCTTTTTTTCGTCTCCATTATTTTAATTAATAAGTTAAATTTATAATTTGTACTTTCATTTCTTATTTTGTTTTTATTGTAGCGATAGTATAATTTCTATGTTTCAGAAGTAATTAGGGAGTATTTTTTGTAATTTTTATGTTCACCATAATTGTCCTATACTTTAGAACTACTAATTGTTACATGAGACTAAGAAAATTGTATTGTATATGATGTGGTGTGCTTTAATCTATATATATATAAAAATGAATTGCTGTTCGTTAGTCTCGTTAAAACTCGAGAACGGCTGGACCGATTTGGCTAATTTTGGTCTTGAATTATTTGTGGAAGTATACTTCCAATACCCTATAGGGTAGGTTTAAAAGGTGAATAAATAGGAAAATGCTGCTAAATTAAATAAAAACAACAAATTTGTTTTTCCTTTGATGTGTCCATACATAATATCAATGAGAGAATTTATTGACGCACGGTTTGACAGTTCTGCTGTGAAACAATTTCATTACGGCAGCAGGGTGCATATTTTACGAAGTAATTTTTGATGTTATATATATATACCGAATAACGTCTGTCGGGTCAACTAGTAAATAAATAAATAAAATTCCGTGCCGTTAAGTTAAGCACGAAACGCCACAAATTAAGATATCATCCCCACCAATTGGATGTGTGGCGGTCCTCCACAGTGCCGTTTACAAGGAGCTTTCTTCCACGTACTACAAAGCTGTGGAATGAACTTCCTTGTGCGGTGTTTCCGGGACGATACGACATGGGTACCTTCAAAAAAAGCGCGTACACCTTCCTTATAGGCCGGCAACGCTCTTGTGATTCCTCTGGTGTTGCAAGAGAATGTGGGCGGCGGTGATCACTTAACACCAGGTGACCCGTACGCTCGTTTGTCCTCCTATTCCATAAAAAAAATAAGTTATATTAACGTTAACAGTAACGTTGATATTAATATAGACAGCTGGTTGTTTTGCACCATCGTAATCCTTGCCATAGTTTTTTAATTATTTATTTATTTTATCAAAATACACACTATTATTCCAGAATATTCCAATGCGATAGAGGTACATACAATATAACATTTTTATATCCTTAAATTTTATAATATATACTAGCTGACACAGCAAACGTTGTATTGCCGATATTAAAATTGCGATACAAAAGTAACTGTTGATCGTAGATGCGTGAAAATTTGAAGCTGTATGTATTTTTTAATGCTGACTCATAATCAAACAAATTTAAAAAAAAGTCATAAAAATTAAAAAAAAATCGTGTGGACCACCCTTAACATTTAAGGGGATGAAAAATAGATGTTGTCCGATTCTCAGACCTACCCAATATGCACTTAAAATTTCATGAGAATCGGTCAAGCCGTTTTGGAGGAGTTCAATGTTTAACACCATGACACGAGAATTTTATATATTAGATAATAACGCTATTCTCGTGAATTCACCCTGAGTGCAACAAAACAGGTCCATCTGTGAGGCTATATCATTAATTGTACGAAGTGCGCGCGCGTAAAATAAAAAGATATATAAAAAGGTTGATGCGCCCTGCCCATTACAATGCAGTGCCGCTCAGGATTCTTGAAAAACTCAAAAATTTTGAGCGGCACTACAATAATTGCGCTCGTCACCTTGAGACATAAGATGTTAAGTCTCCCTTCGGCCCTTCAGACCGAAACACGCCAATGTTTACACATTACTGTTTCACGGTAGAAATAGGCGCCGTTGTGTTACCCATAGCCGGCATGGGTTGCAAGTTGCAAGTTGGTTGGTGCAACCCAGCCACTAACTCCACCAACCGAACAATGATAGATGACGTAATGCCAAGGGCTTACGATATATTATTAACAACAGTAATTAATATATTATTTGTGCTCAGTGAAATAATCCAATGTTTATCGTTAACACAAAAATCCCACCTATAGTTGTTTATTGCTTCGAACTATCTTAGATAATAATTAGAAGCTTAACAATTATTGTTTTGTACAAGGACACAATTCCCAGTAATTAATATAACAACATAAACGAGAGAGAGAGCGAGAGAGAGATAGATAGAGAAAGAGAGAGAGAGTGTGAGTGTTTACGGAGAAACGTAAGAGGAGAAACGGTGTGTGTATACTACTACAACTAGAACGTATATTAGAAATGACATCAAAAAGATTTCTAATGGAAACAATTGAAGAAAATAAAGGCCTTTTAAAGAAGGGACCACCTTTCAAAAAACCGACTTTTCCAAAACGAAATAGTATAACATAATAAAGATTTAATTTAATACACCTTTTCCCTATAATATTAATAAAATACCATTTTTTGTATATGCTACCTATAGATACGTTTTAAGTCGTAGGGTAGGCAGGATAGGCCAACGAAAGGTCCTAAAATTAAAAAAGATCCTAAGAAACGGAAAAAAGGAATAGAAACCGGAAAAAACGTTGTTCGAAACTCTATTTCACGTTCTTGTGAGACAGTGAAATATCGTGAAGAACATTTGTTAGCTATGAATGGGTAGCCTAAGACCCACTTATCGGGACACGGGCTAATAATAATATGTATATGATCAACCAAAATGAAAACTAAAATTACATCGTCCACATAAACATAAAAGTTCACGGAAAATATTTATTAAGTAAAACTACTGGGACAAAAAATTTTATGGGACCAAATGACAACTATTCCGCATCAAACCAAACAATAATCACGTTAATCATAAATCTTAGTCGTAATCGATGTCAAATCGAATTGAGAACCTTTCTTTTGGAAGTCGGTTAAAAATAGGACAGACTGATATACATGAGTTATATAAGATGTTCCATTTACTGAAAAGAGAATATTTAGTGCAGAGAGGGTAGATGAGAAATGATTGCCTGCACTAATTTATAGAACTCAAAGTAAGTGTTGTAAAAGGTCGAACGAGGTGCTGAAAAACGGACATTGCGAAAAATAGGAGTGGAAGATATAGTGAAAGAAGCTCAAAAATACATTTTGTCAGTTTTTTGACACTGAACGCGGCTTGATTCCTTGGCTATTAATTAGCGTACAGTTTCCGACGTATGATTTAACTTGATCGAATTAATTTTGAAATAAGGCGTATCTTGAGAATGCAGACAAAACCGCCTGTTCAAGTAAATATTAATAATTATAATCTAATACCTTGGAATACAGTTCAACAGCTATCACTTGGTAATAAATTCTTGTTATCGGTTTCGACATTGTAATTTTATGGTCCTTTCGTCTTGTTAATACATAAAAATTTATTGCTTTCAGACTTTTTTCTAATATATGCAGGTAATAATACAATTTCGTGGAAAAATAGATAAAGGAAACCCACAATAATCTCTCCGTTTGCTGTAATGGGTTTTTTGGTGAAATTTGCGTATAATACGTTAACTTCGGATGGGCCATTATTTACTCCCATAAAAAGCTGTACAGAGCAAAATTTTGCACTCAGACTTTCTTACCCATTGACTTTTTTATCTCCTCCTGCAGTATTGGGTAGTCCATCAATGGGTTTACTTATTGTGTTACTCGGCATGTTCTGTGGCGCTGTGATGGCATCCAGTTTGCTGTCTTCTTTATGTTATGGGACCGTCTGGCTGGTGGTGTGTTACACTTTTATCTTCAGGACTCCATCTGCCATAATGTCGGCAGCAGAGATGTTCCGCCTACGATAAGTTCATCTTTGCGGTCCGGTGTTCGATATTAACTATTCGTGACTTCCGATAGTTTTTTCGAATTCTAACTATTCACCAAACTACACTGCATAGTCTTCTGGGAGACACAAGCGTATGTAAAAAGCGTGTGAGAAAATATTGCTCGCTAAATACATATAACTCTCTGTCATTTAATAAATTTAATATTTTAATAAATTAATTTGAAAATCCTACTTACAGAAGAAATATCTTCATTTCCATTCGATTTCTTCGCTTGCCTGGTAGCATTTTTGTGAAGTGCAAGCAAGTGAGAACGCCACACAACAGCACAATTATTTAAAAACTGACAATTGCAACTGGCTGTAAACAGTACGCATTGCTAGTTAATAATGAACTACGCCGTTGTGGCGTTGTTTACACCGCCTCATTATTGAGTGCGTTGTTGGTTTCTAAATAAATATAATAATAAATAAATTCTTTATTACCACACAAAACATTACAAAAATAAAATGAATAATTGGGCTACGCGATCAAACAATAGGCAAAAAGCAAAGGCTCAGCTTCACTTGACATGGAATCATGGATTTATGTTTCGATGCAGCGCTGTTTTTCAGCCATCCCCTCCTCCCTATGGTGTTGAGTGGGAGTGGATGTATCATGGCTCCCCGATTATCTAATTAAGCTATCTTATTTATAAAACTAGCTGACCCAGCAAACGTTGTATTGTCATATAAAGTAATTAAATAAGATATTCAATAATTAAAATTTTTGGGGTATAACAAATAGATGACAACCGATTCTCAGACCTACCAAATATATCGTACATACAGAAAAATTTATCGTACTATAATTATTGTAGTCGATTGCTATCTTGGAGTGCGGATCTGTGAATGTAATAGAATATTATAAAAATCGCGATACAAAAATAGGTGTTGATCGTAGAGGGTTGAAAATTAAGGGTTTTATGTATTTTTTAATGCTGTATCATAAAACAAATAAAAACAAAAAATTACGTCCACAAAAATAAAAAAAAAGTTTAGGGTTACCCTTAACATTTAGGGGGATGAATAATAGATGTTATCCGATTCTTCACCCTAGCCGATATGCACGCTAAGATTCACGAAAATCGGTTGAGCCGTTTCGGAGGATTTCAATTACGTACACCGTGGCACGAGAATTTTATGTATTAGATGTTTTTTTTTATTTTTTTTTTATGAAAATAAGGGACGAGACGAGCAGGACGTTCAGCTGATGGTAAATGATACGCCCTGCCCATTACAATGCAGTGCCGCTCAGGATTCTTGAAAAACCCAAATATCTGAGCCGCTCTACAATTGCGCTCGTCACCTTGAGACATAAGATGTAATATTTAAAAAAAAGTTTCTGGTTTGTTCTGTATTCTGATTGTTTTATGATTTAGCAATGGCGAGCTGGGTAGCCGTGCGTATCCCCTGAAGGAGAGGATCTCGTCGAGCGGGTTGGTGGCGCTGGCTCTGCGGGCCCTGGGGACGCCCCAACACGTCAGGGTGAGGCTGGCGATGTGCTCACGTGTCCGGGTGAGTATTTGACGCGCGGCAATAGTTGATGGTGATGTATATAGTAACGCTCATTACAACATGAACAGAATTATATAATTCTATATCTAATCGCTATTCTAATTTACTAATCTGACACACCATAAAAACATAAGGACTCCGTGTCAACTTACATAACAGTGAGGCACCAAAACAAGCCGGTAAACGTGTAAATACACAGCCCCACGCACACACTTACACTAATACAAGCCGATCGGCCGCCATAATGACATCATTTGCCATCGTCTGTGACAGATCAGTTTGCGTCGCAATAAAATATTTTGAAAATGCCGTCGTGCGTTGTGAAAAAGTGTAAAAACATTACTATAATGGTATTTGTGGATATATGATTATTTAAGGGAGAAAAATTGTGTAACTGGTATACCCTGTAACCGCACACACACTTGCTAATATCACGGCGCGGTGTCCTTTTTTTTACGAGTCCGTGATATGACATTGATATTTTCCATATATATCCAATACTGCTTGTTGCCTTTCAATAATCTGCGAAGGCCGTTCAATAAATAGTGAGAATGATGTGCGCGATGTAGATCGCATTTTCGCGTCTTCGTCACTGAGACCAATGCGTATCTTGTCCCTTTACGGCCATTCCCAATATTCAGTCTATCTCCGGTTGTGGCCTACTTACGATAGAAAATCGTAACTATGGTTGACTTTTGTGTCCCAATAAACTTATCGACGGTAACTCATCTTATCCATACACGCTGTCTGTCATTGGGACGACGTATAGATTACCAGGGATAGAAGTTTGTATGGAAATTGCAACAGTGAACTGGTAATAAGAATAACTAATCGGTTATATTGGGACAGCTTCAGATTATTGACAGTAGAAGGTTGTAATTTATCTCTATCTGTAAATAGTATATTGAGAACTGCCGTTAGACATTCGTCATCCAGATTGAGGTCTTCCCCTATGCCTCTTTCTTGCCATAGAGAGGCACTTTTTCACCACATATTCGTCGTGCCTACGCATTACATGTCTGTACCATCTGAGCCTAGATTCTGATATTTTGTCGTTATGGATGCAACTTTAAAGCTTCCTCTTATATATTCATTTCGTACCGTGACCTTGTGTGTGACTCGTCCTGACCATCTCAGCATACGCATTTCGGTGGAGTGTAGTTTCTGTTTATGGGTCTTTTTGGCTGTCCAAACTTCGCTACCGTTTTTTTTTAAATGAAAATAAGGGACGAGACAATCTGCCTAATCACTTGGCATTTGGCTAGAGGTTACACAGTTCAAATTAGTCTTGGAATGGTATTAGTCCAGTGACCCATCCATTTTTTTTAATGCCAATATCTTATACAATATTGAGGTCTTGAGGGGCTTTTCTCTTTAGTCTGTTGAAACAACTTTTACTCATCAAATTGCAGGCGAGTGCGTTTGGGTGGGCTTTAATACGTTTTGCATAAGACTTGAGTTTATTAAGAATCTCCTGTTTGACCATTGGTACTTTCAGGTCGCGGTGAAGTTGGATGTTGGTGATATACCAAGGTGAATTTGTTATGATCCGCAGCATTTTGAATTTGATGCAGTTCCCCACAACTCAATTCCGTAGGACCACATAGGCTTTAAGATACTTTTATATAGGAGTAATTTATTACAGAGAGACAATTTTGAGTGCCGTGACATTAGCCAGTACATCTTTCTGAGTTGTATGCCAAGTGCTTTTCTTTTATTGAAAATATGTTTTTTCCATGTCAGTCTTCTGTCCATGAGTATACCCAAATATCGCACTTCCTCGCATTGGGGTATTTCAATGTTATTCAATTTTACTGGAGGGCATATTAGAGCAGATTTGGACCCATTCGCTTTGATGCGCCGGTCGCGCAGCCACACGGATATCTCATCAAGACTTCGTTGTAGCATATTGGATGCAATTTCCGGATCTTCATGGGTAGATAACACTGCTGTATCATCAGCGAAGGTGCCCACAAGTACATTTTTTGTTAATGGTAGGTCAAAAGTATATAATAGGTATAAGACTGGACCCATAACACTTCCTTGTGGGACTCCCGCCCTAATGTCATATAAGTCAGATTTTTCTTCACCAAGCTTTACATAAAAGTGACGTCGAGTAAGATAAGATTTTAAAAATAGATAGAATTTTGGAGGAAGGATTTTCAATATCTTGAATAGCAGGCCTTGGTGCCAAACTCGGTCAACAGCTTGCGAGATATCGAGGAAGGCTGCCGAGCAGTACTTTCTTTTTTCAAAAGCGGAATTGATCTCATTGACTAGTCGATGAACCTGTTCAACGGTTCCATGAGCCTCGCGAAATCCAAATTGGTGCGAAGGGATTATGTTTGATTTATTGATTTCTGGTAGAAGTCTTTTCATGACGAGGGTTTCCAGCAGTTTAAAAGCTATTGGCAGTAGGTTTATGGGGCGATATGATGTAACTTTATCTGGTTCCTTTCCAGGCTTAAGGATAAGGATTATTTCAGCTGTTTTCCATTGCTCAGGAATGAATGCGCGTTTTAAAATAGCATTGTATATTTGTGTCAATAATATATTGCCTATGTCAGGTAATTCTTTTAATGTTTTTGCTGTTATGAGATCATAGCCGGGTGCCTTTTTTGAGTCTAGTTTACGAATGGCATGGTATACTTCAGTTTTGGAAAAACATTTAATCGGAAGTGACAGCTGATGGGTCAAGGACATGCTTTCCCTAACCTCGTCTATTTTAGTTGATCCTAAGTCGGGATTAGAAGTAAAAACTCAAGACAAATGTTCACCGAATAATTTTGCTCTATCTGCATCAGTTCTTGCCCAGCTTCCATCTTCTTTACGTAAGGGTGATTGGAAAGTGATAGGTCTTTTAACACTTTTCATGACTTTCCATAGTGAATAATCAGTTGCAGAATTGGCGTCAAGGTTATGCAAAAAGTTTACAAAATTTTCGTTTCTAACTTTGCTTAGCGTATTTTTAAGTTTTCTGACCAGTCTGTTATATATTCGTTTTATGTTCTGGAGATCTTGATTCTCGATACGTTTTCCTAGCTTGTCTCTTTTTTTGTACCAGGTCCACTACAATTTGAGGATAAGTCGGTATGTAGTCATTATCGCTATGAACTGTAGAAGTAGCTTCCCACGCCGCCGATTGGACACACTTATTAAATATCTCTACAGCATTAGTTATGTCACAGTCAGATTTCAATGGGATTTGAGAAGTCATAGTATCGTTTAATCGTTGTCTGAATCTAATCCAATCCGTGTTTTTACTGTGGAGTTTACAGGGTCTCTTTATTAGCACTGGTTTATTGCGTAGTTCGGCTATGATTGCAGTATGATCAGAAGATAAATCTAAGCTGGATGTACAGCACAAGGATGAAGCCGGAATGCCTTTAGTGACAAAGAAGTCAACCAGATCAGGTTTCTTATTGACATCACTGGGCCAGTACGTTGGTTCGCCGGTAGATGATACTTGGAGATTGAGCTGGTGTATTGTTTTACTGAGTTCACGTCCCTTGGGAGTTATAATCCGTGATCCCCAGTCAATATGTTTCGCATTATAATCACCTCCTGCAATGAATTTGTTGCCCAGCGTTTGAAAGAACGAAGTGTAGCTGTCATTTTTAAGGTTGTGCCTAGGGGGCATGTTAAGGGCTGAAATTGTTAGTAGACCTCTAGAGGAATCAATTACAATATTAGTAGCTTGAATTTCGTTACTACAGTACGAATTTGTCACATAGTGTTTTATATTTTCTTTAATTAGTATGGCTGAGCCTGCATGAGCGGTGCCGTCAGGATGGTTTGTATTGTACATTTTGTATCTAGGCACTTTAAAGAAACTTTTATTTGTAAAATGGGTCTCGGATACTAGCATTATGTATATATTGTTGGTATTTAAGAACATTATAACTTCGAGAGTATGATTTGACAGCCCATTGGCATTCCACATAGCAATTTTTAATGGTCTGAATGTGAATGCAGTAGGGACATGATATTCATAAGTAGGTTTGTCATAGTTGTCATTTGCTGCATCATTTCTTTGAACATTGTCATTATCTGTTTGGAGTCGATAGAGTTATCTTTCGGTTAGTTTGTCTCTTCGTCTGAACTCTGTCTATTTTGGCTATATTTAAATGGATTATTTTCGGTTTTTCCCGTTCATGTCTAACTGTTTCAGCATATGTTTTGGTTTTAACGAAACATATAATCTAACGAACAGCTGATGTCGGCCATGTTTTTTTGCGTTCGAGTGCTTAAAATAGGTTTATAGAAGGGTCCTAGCTACTATAAGTCACGTCAGCTTTGTCGAAGAGTAAAATATATTAGATAAATAAATAATAAAACTCTAATATGCGATTATGAATACCATTTTTTAACAATCGAATATTAGCGATGTTTTAAATCTCCGCTAAGTCATTATGAATAAGAAAGTAGATATATTAGATTTAATAAAAATTACCGAAACCATAATTATACATTCTCGCTTGTTATTGAAAGCCCGACGTAAATGGGATCGTTTTGGTGATGTTTTTTTGTCAATCCATTTATGGAATGACGTGTTAGTATTTTAAGAATAGTATCTGCTCGGATAGTTTGTACGTCTAAATTGAGCGGCCAGGCTAAGAGTTAGGTTTGGTCTCCGCTGCGCTCCAACTAGATACCGCAGGCCAAATATCACATATACCAGTATTTTGTATTTTATTAATTTCAATGTAAAATAACACGAAGCGTATGTTACAAAGTTTGAAAGATTCCATTGAGTGTGAAGACGCACCCAAGCATCTAATAGTTGCCGTAATAAAAAAGGCTATTGTTCTTAGGTCCTCACATAGATCCACTCCTAGCGACATGTTTACATTCATTATATTATTAAAATTTGTATGCAGAAATTAGATTGGCTTTAAATGAGTTAATGAGTTTTAATGTTCTGACAGATTTAAGGAGACAGTCGTGTGACAGTTGGCGGGTAATTTATGTTTTATTCCAAAGTAGTCTCGATTTTGTACGTTTGAATTTGCAGCGTAGATTGATAGAAATCGGGAATAAATTAAGCATAATATTAGCTAAATTAAATCGGGTTTATAAGTTAAATTCAGAACGAAGACATTCTCTTTCAAATGCCCACTGTGCACTATTTATTAAAATACAGTTTCCGTAACTGCTGTCGTTTTCACAACTAATGGTGATTTTTCTGTTTGAAACCTGGATCAAATATGTGCTAGACTCAGCTTAGCATATAAATAAACTAGCTGACCCAGCAAACGTTGTATTGCCGATATTAAAATCGCGATACAAAAGTAACTGTTGATCGTAGATGGGTGAAAATTTGAAGTTGTATGTATTTTTTAATGCTGACTCATAATCCAACAAATTTAAAAAAAAATTAAAAAAAATTAAAAAAAAAAAATTCGTGTGGACCACGCTTAACATTTAGGGGTATGAAAAATACATGTTGGCCGATTTTCAGACCTACTCAATATGCTCACAAAATTTCATGAGAATCGGTCAAGCCGTTTCGGAGGAGTACGGGAACGAACATTGTGACACGAGAATTTTATATATAAGATATCGCATGATAATGGCTCGAACTTTCTGTGCTTTCCGATTTATCAAAAGTCGGCCTTATTGCTGTCTGTTAGGGATTAGTTTCGATCAGTGCGATAAAGAGAGCTTGGTATAATTTTATTACCGTACGCATTGAGCGAATATTGAACAACCGGCGAAATACTAATGTTTGTCATGTGAAATGTAATATTTTTAATAATTTAATACTCATGTTTAAGTATCGTTAAATTGAAAACCAAATTATTACTATGACATCCGCGCTAACCAGTAATTTTGGGATATGGGCGTGGCGTACATGACGAGATGAAAATTAACCAATCACATCGCACTATTGGCCTTCATGTATATTAGACGACTAAGTTCTATGATAATTGTGCTCTGTAAATGGCCAGAAGAAGCAATACTCATGATTTTTAGTAGCATTATACTCAATGACACACGTTTTTTTATTTATATTTATTAAGTAGACAAAGTTAATTGTATTTACCGGTGATAGTTAGATAGTTAGTTAGTTAGATGGTCGGATAGTGAAAGCCACACAACCTGAGAGTTGAACAAAGACACACCAATTACCCACCATACGTCACTCGAACGGTTGGCATAGTTGGAAGAGCGCTGGGACAGAACCCGCGAGGTCGCGGTTTCGTTGCCCGCATCATTCTTAAATTTTGGTCACAAATTTAATTACAAGGCTACAAGATTTTATGACGATACGTCACTCGAACGGTTATCTCCGTTGGTTAGAGCACTGGCACGGAACGCCAGAGGTCGTGGGTTCGAGTCCCGCATCGTTCATAAAATTTTATTTGTGTTTTAATCCTAGAAGTGAGGGTTTACACTTTAAAAACATAAAGTGTTAATATGTATAGTTAGACAGTGTTACTGTCTGCTCTGAATTTGAACTAATGTTTTTTTTGTGTCGACTTTCACACCATGAAACGGAATGATTTGGCATTTTTGTGTCTTTTCGTCTCGCGTTTCACGGTCTTTATCTGAATGCCGACATTTTGTTCGAAGAGTTCACTTGACCGGTGTGCAGTTCAAGGAAGCTTAGCAGACGAGTTTTGTTGGTCTCTCTCTTTAAACATCATTGCTTAACATAAATAAGAAACGTCTCATCTAGTACATATTTGATAGAAGGTTTGAAATCAGCTCGCTTACGTACTTATTTATAGTTATTTATGCAACTGTTGTGTAATAAGGGGTATTAAAACACGAATGTGGGTTTATCACACGAGGTGAAGCCGAGTGTGATAATAGTATCACATGAGTGTTTTAATACCTAATTATCAACAGTTGCATACAAGACTTTATCTACACCCAGAATATGAATTCTCTAAAAGATTCTGGAACAGTTAGCTTACTGCTAACATTAAAACAGCCAGTCCTAGTAGTACTCGTAACCTAATATCATCCATTACTGATTATATACAAATAAACTAAGTATTAGTTAAATTATTTATTTTAGTAGTAATTTACATTTTGTACAGTGCAATTATTAAAATTCACTTGAATATTGTGTTCTTTTATAATATCCGGCGGTGTGCTGTCAAAACTTGAATCGCTCATTTTTTCAAGAAAAATGCTGGGGTTACGAATAATCTACTTTTTTTACGGCGCGCCACGTTCTGGTAGTGTGGAACGCGCGTAAACGTAAATGTTCTTTTTTTGAAATTCATACAGATACCACGCATCGAGCAATAAGAATGTGGCTGTTTGTTGAAACTCTTTGCGCATGAAGGGATCGAAAAAAAACCGAGGAGTGTTGGTATAAAATTCAGTACAATATTACAACACTCGTTTGGATGATGTAATGGTTATTAGAACATTGGGTGTTTTAATGTTGGCAATAAGCTAACTGTTTCAGAATCTTTAATAGAGGATTTAAAGCATGGGTGTAGATAAAAATACTAACGATCTCATAAATGCAACACCTCTTTATATACATACCCTCACGGCCGTTCCCAATATACTATATACAGATAGAGATAAATTACTACCTTCTACTGTCAGCCTTATATTGGGACGCGTGAATTGCAATTTCCATAAAATCTTTTATCGCTGGTAAGTTATACGTCATCCCATTGTCAGACAGCGTGTACGGATAAAACGGTTTATTGGGACAGAAAAGTCAACGATAGTTACAATTTTTATCTCAAGTAAGAGATAGACTGAAGATTGGGAACGGCCGTTAGATAATTAATACGTCTAGATAGAGCCTCTTGCTGCTAGACAACCGATGAAAACAGGCCAGGTTTATTACTTTAGTGTGCGTGCATTACTCAAAATTGAGGTAAACAGTCAACCAGACGACGTTTTCACAGCTGTCACAGTCTATCTAGACGTATAAATTGATCTAAGCACATACTATTTCAAACATCAGTAAAATATTACCTAGTCTTGCCATAAATACTAAAACAAAGAGAGAAAAATTCTATTGCAAATAACATTTATTACTTTTACAGTGTGTTTGTTTAATATATAAATATATAACAATTTAAAATATAAAAAGCTTATTCGATGTGGTCTCCATTGGTTGTAATATAGTCCTTTAAACGTTGAGGCCAATTTGATCAATAGAAGCACGCACTCTTACTATGGGAAAATTCTTCACTGCGGATTGTTTTGGGGACTCCAAATTATCATGGCGTTTAGAGCAAGCCGTACTCTCTAAAACTGACCATAAATCATAATCCATTAGATTAAGATTAAGCCTAGACGACGGCCAGTCTTCGGCTCTGATGAAGTCCGACACGTTCGTTTCCAACCAAGACTGCGTAGACCGAGTTTTATGACCCGGCGCCGAGTTTTGCTGGAAGGACCATTCTTGGTTATTGAACAAGGTGTAGTTGGTAGGCTTCACTATCTTCTCAAGAATCGTATCCTGATACACTTTTGCCAATTTTTTGATACCTTTTTCGCAAAAGTATGGCTCAGTGACTCCTTCATAGCTAATACCCCACCAAACCATCACTGAAGTCGGATAGTGCCCACTTTGCACTTGTCGTCTAATTGGGAATCTTCCTTAGAGCTTTGAGCATAAATACGGTCATTTTGATTATTAAAATGTTGCTTTCTTCTAACAGCGATTCTGTCTCTTTATCACCCCACTCCATTTTAATATCGCAAAATATTGTACAATGTAATGGCCCAATATTAACTCAATGAACAATCATAATATAAAAATGACAGATTCCAAATTCAAATGTAATATTTTGTGTATTTTTAATTGTAACAGTATTTATGGCCTGACTAAGTATATGAGTATATTAGACTACTTGCAAATAACAAGCCATTTGTCGTTTTTCTGAAAATATAATTGTAATTAATTACAGTCGATTGTTGAGAAGAAATCCTGTCTGAAATACATAAGGGAGCACATAGCTTCAGTCATCGGCAGGAATTTGAAATACTGGCAGAAGGCGCGAACCGTGGACCTTCGTAACGCTGTTTTGAAACGACTCCAGCACTTAAACCGAGTGCAGCTTCTTCTGAGTGTGATACACTTCGGCGATCTCACAGTGAACAACAGGAAACAGAAGTTGCTAAAGAATGCCCTCGACGACTTGTTGACGTACTGGAACATTGACGGACCAAGGCAACGGGACGCGTCGACAGTAAAAACGAGATAATAATTATAGTTATATGTAAATAGTGTAATATATTGCTCATTTTCTGTTATTTATTTATAAAATGAAATGTTGATATATATATTTGAAGGAATGTTACTCTTTTATTTCACAAAAATCTTGATCTGCCTGTTTTGGGTGTTGGTAACTATTTGTTGTTGAAAAAGTCTGAAGAAATTGCTACTTCAGTTAGTGAGCTAGACATAGCTAATTTTGGAAAGAAATGTCTCAATTAGTAGGACAGACAAAATCCGCTTGCGAGATCAACAGCGATCCTAACACCTATTATCTGTATAATATCCGTAATGCAAACAATTCAGTCAACCAACTGAGGCGAGCGGGTTGTTTTTATGACCAAAAGTGACGGGACGAGCAGGACGTTCAGCTGATGGTGATTGATACCCTGCCCTATAATGCAGGGCTGCTCAGAATTCTTGAAAAACCCTAAAAGTCAGAGCGGCACTACAATTATTGTGTTCGTCACCTTAAGATGTTAAGTCACATTTGCCCAGTAATTTCAATAGCTACGGCGCCCTTCAGATCGAAACACAATAATGCTTACACATTACTGCTTCACGACAGAAAAAGTCGCCGTTGTAGTACCCACATTCTAGCCGGCATCCTGTGCAAAGGAGCCTCCCATTGGTAAATGCCCTAAGTCGCCTCTTACGATATTCTTGGACCTGGGACTTCCCTATTCTTTTTATGCCACGGGGATGCACAAGGGTGATGAATTGTCGTTTAGAGCTGGCCATATCTTCTAAACTTGACCTTAATTTGTAAGGGTTCAGATCTAGCCTAAACGAAGGTCAGTCTTGTTTGGGTAGTATGTGCCTTATAACCAGGTGTAGTCCGGCAGGAAATGCAGGAGTATATTTTTACATAGAATTGCTTAGAGATTTCACAACATAGTCTTTTAATACACTTTGGCTGAATTTTTTTTCGCAATAATAAAGCACTGACTCCTTGACACGACACCCCCACCAAGTCATGACTGACGCTGATTGATGACCATGTTGTACTGTGTCGACAACTTGTGATTTTTTTTGTTCTAAGAGCGTACAATTTGACATTCTACAATTTTTTCACTAGTGAAAAGTAATTTTGAAAGACCTCCTTTGATCATACGCGAATGAGTCCTGGCGGGAATCTTCATTCCTCGCGATATTTTATATGTACGATTTCGGCAAATTCCAGTTTTTCCAGTTTTAATATTATTAACAGCCTTTTTTGTTCTAAAAGAA
Organism: Leptidea juvernica; assembly: GCA_949711755.1. NCBI lineage: Eukaryota > Metazoa > Arthropoda > Insecta > Lepidoptera > Pieridae > Leptidea > Leptidea juvernica. The sequence continues at coordinate 7,329,898 of CATIXQ010000035.1, forward strand.
CGCGGTCGCCCCGATCTTTATGGTCATCGACAATGTGATGGTATGCAACGTTATTTTATGCTATTGTGTCTGAAAAAACAACTTCTTCAGGGTAATAAATTTATTTAAAACTCAACATTTCTTCCAAAAAAGGACAACGTGTTCTGCTTCGTGCTACTCCGCCAACCTCGAACTAAGCTTAAAATCGCCGAAATAGACTTCTTCACAAATAATTCTAAAACAAAAATTTATATTTAATGATTAGTTCAATGAAACTGGAATATATATGAGCTGACCCGAAAGACGTTTTTCTGTTCATAGCAAAATCTTTTGTTAAATCCTCCTCTACTCGGCGAAAGGAATATTCCTACAAAATATCAAGTCTCTACACCTTATGGTTCCAGAGACATCGTGATGAGTCAATTACACATAGGTGGAAATCTCAAACGACTGACGGCGAAACATAGCTATGGAACGTTACTTACGTTCCATATGTATGTAAGTGAGGCGGTTGAAAGAGAAGAAATACAAGCTGTCTTTCGTTTGTATGTGAAAAAGGCCTTACAGTCACGACTGGGTTTCAATTGAGCTTATCCTTTAAGCTCCAGACTGAGATTCTCTAAAGTCGTAACAAATGAGCGTGAGTGTCACCTGATGCTAAGTGATCACCGCCGCTTATATCACAGAATGCGATTAAATCTTATTGTAGGAGGGATGCATCGTATGGATGTTGAATTTGTTTTATAAAACTCAAGTAAGAGCAGCAAATAACAACTTACTGCGTCGTATACAAGTGGTAATCTCATTGATGAAAACTAAAAACAATACGGGACCCAGATGGGATCCTTGTGGAGCTCCTGATTTAGCATTATCATTATCATGTTAGATTCTTCCCCGCTCACTACTAATGTCTGGGCCTATCTATTAAGTAAAAACGCAATCACTTCCACATTGCTTCGATCCTAGCTTCCATAGAATTTCAACTTCTGTAACATCAGGTTGCGGTTGCCCTTGTCGAAAGCCTTAGAAAAATCAATCATGGTGTTGCAACATAATGTGGTTACTTAATACCCGTAAACTCGATTGTCCTCTTTTTCCATAAAAAAATATCAGTATGGACTGTATCAACTTCATACCCTCCATCAATACCTCTGGATAAATATCTGAGAAATGCATTTAAGGCGCTTGGTATCGTGAAATGATCATCTTTCAGGACCTTATGCTCAAGCTGTCTACAACTTTTAATTTGCTACTGTTTCTAAACTATTGTTGATATTTTTGCCGCTCTAACAAGAGAAAATAGCTATTTTATTTCTCTAAAAAGCGAACGTTATAAAATTAAAAACAAAACATGTGACTTAGAAATAAGGGTCTTTATACTATATTCACTACAAACGGCCATTCGCGGGTCCGTGTGCGGGGGACGGGAGGCAGAGTGCCGCTGACTTTCATACGAATTATATTTGCTTGGGATTGGTGTCCGCCCAAACGCTGAAGGTCGCTAGCGCGATTCTGAGCCTTAAATTTGTTGAGTTGATATACTTGCCTCTTCTAGCGCGATATATATTTATATTTACAGTAATAGTAATAATTAAAATTTAAAGTTTTCTACACTCTCATGAGTATTAGCAGACATTGAAGCCTGCGCATTGCATGAGAAATGCGTACGCTTCTATGACTTCTAAAAAGTAAGTTCTAGTCACCCAATGTATCTGCGTCCGTTATGTTAGGGTATTTGGGATGATAAGGCTTAATAACAAAAACGAGGTCCGTTCCAATAACTCCTGCCAAGTAGTCGGTGAGACATCCAGCTACCAGACCTTCGTTGCTCTCTTGGTGCACCTAAAATCAGGACCAGTTTTTTATTATTGCTTAAAAAGTTCTCGTTCCACAAACGAGTGCACAGGTCACGTGATGGTAAGTGATCACCATCGCTCATACTCTTGCTACACCAGATGTGAGCAAAAGTGAAAGATTGAGCCTTTTTTGAAGGTATCCTTGTATCGACCAGCATCTGCCCTAGGATGTTCAATATACTGTGTCGTAGGTGAGACAAACAGCACACATGCAAATAGTGAGGATGTTGTTTCAGCTTGTGTGGTTTTGAACTCGGCAGCAGCGATTAAGTCAATCAGCTGATCGGATATTCCCCGTAATAATGTGGTAGATTTAAATGGTAAAAAGTATAAGCTTAATAAAGTGATATTCATTTGATTTGATTTGAAAACACACTAAGGGCTCGAGCCGTTGCAGGAGGTAAAAACTGATTCAAGAAAATAGAGGGTAAACCCTATGGTATTTATAATAGTATAGCCTGTATAGCCGAGAGGTTAGCGATCCTACCTACTAAGCTAGAGGTCCCGGGTTCGAATCCCGGTAGGTGCAAGCATTTATATGATGAATATGGATGTTTGTTTCCGAGTCATGGATGTTTAAATGTATTTATGTATGTTTAAGTAAGTATATTGTATTAAATATATCATTGTCTTGTAACCCATAACACAGGCTATATATGCTTAACTTGGGGAAAGATAATTTGTGTGAAAAGTGTGTCAATATATATCTATTATATTATTTAGACAGTTTATACTTGATGTGAAATATCTAATCTTGGTAAAGAAATCATGCTGGCTTAAATGTCACCGCTTGTGGCGGCGACGTGGGACGGGTCATTCTCTTCCCTAAAATATGGTACAAAACTAAATTTAAGTATTCTATTTTTTTAAAATTGCTAATAAAATGTGTGTGTATCTATTGTGCTCAATAACTCTTTGTTTTTATACAAATTAATTTACATTTACTCTTTTTGACTTACTCGTGTAAGGCATTTATTATTTGATGTTTGAGTATTGTTGTTGCATCACTTTAAATATATTGTAACTGAAATGATTTGTAAAAAGATGAAGCTGTAAATGTTGATTTAAAAGAGTGGCAATGAGTTTCTTTCTTGCCAATTCTTCCCATTAAAGCTGAACTCTTTACGAAGTGGCGATAAAAAGAAAAGAAAACTTTTGACATTAATAAGTGTGATTTCTTTGACCTACATGAATAAAGTGGTTTTGATTTGATTTGAAAGCAAGCGAACGAAAAAGAAAGGGGGCGCATGCTGAGGCGAGTGAAATATAAGTTCACCGTGTTTCTATGTAATGTGCGAGTACTGTGACGCCATTATCCTTAAAGGTCTGTGTGGTGTCAACACGTGATCCAGGATGAGATGTGTTCTGTCTTTGTCGTTACAACTGTGGAGGAGGTTGTCACCTCTGGTTTATCAACAAGTTGCCAGTCGCCACGCTTTTGGAAATGCGAAACAACTGAGCCGTGTCAAAATTTTATCTTTCATATTTCATTATGCCATAATAAAGGTTTTTTTATACATTTTACACTACATAGTATGCTGTTACATCCGGCGTCTGATGAAGAAGTTTCAAGAAGTTTTTAAAAGGACCGGAAATGGGAAATTTAGCAGCATTATGATAGTTTTTTATTTACTTGAGTTTCAGTTGACGACCCCAATAGCTCAGCGGTTAGTGACCCTGCCTACTGAGCTAGAGGTTCCGGTTCCGAATCCCGGTAGGTGCAATCATTTATATTAGGATGAATTTGAATGTTTGTTTCCGAGTCATAGATGTTTATTTGTATTTATATATGTTTAAGTAAGTATATTTTATTAAATATAATATCGTTATCTTGCACCCATAGTACAGGCTATGCCTAGTTTGGGGCAAGATAATTTGTGTAATAGTGTGTCAATATTATTATTATTTCAGGTAGGGTCAACACAGCTTACACACGTCAGTTCGCACGGGTTAAGATCTTAAACCTTAACAATTATTAAGTAAAATAATATAGTACAACCTCGTACAGACGGCCGTCTGGTAGTCTTGACTGCGTCGCCGCGTACTCTCCAATGGCTTGTAATGTTTTGTAGTTACTAGGCAATCGCAACGCAAATCTCCAGGGATACATAATATATTCCTGAAAATATAAATACTCACAATCGCTGATATAGAATATTTTTTTTTTTTTTATGAAGTAATAATAAGATTTATCATAATAGATTAAATACCTTTTTAGGTATAAAACTTGCGTGCAAGAGTATTGCCATATCGATCTCGTCGCCAATAGTGTGTAAGTAAGAGCGGATAGCCTGGCTCTCGGCGGATGAGAACGGTCTCTTGCCAGAATAAGTTTGCGAGCAGACATCTGGTAGTTTACGGACATCATCGGTATCTAAGGAAACAAGAAAAGTAGTTAAATCTAATCTACTAGATCCACTAGATCTTAGTTAGACACTTATCATCCAATATAAATGAATTTGCTACAAACTGTTATAACCGTAATGTTAACACCACCAACAACCATAAACTTATAATGCCTACTATTCGGCTAAGTCGAGTTAGTAAGTCTTTTTTGGGAGCGTTGTATATGCTTTTGCAGATTTTTATGCAGATCCCAGATAAAGTTCAAAACAAATGTATTACGAAATTAAAAATAATTTTTAAAAAACGTTTGTGTGCTAAAGGTTACTATAACATAAATGACTTTCTTAATGATACCACAGATTTGGAATTGAGCGACCACCCACAGGCCATATTTTTATTAAAAAAAACGTCAGCTGTTTTTTTCATAAATCTCTGTTTCCTGCGTCGAACATCTCCTATTTTGTCGGTTTCAATTTCGATTGCAACTCATTACAACGATATCAATCCTCGCATCAATGTAAATATGCACAATATTATATTTGATTTCAGTTTAGTTTTTGCGTTAGTGCTTTGAAATTAAGAACTAAGGCAGGCGATAGTGCTATGTGGTTGACCGGATCGGTTAAACCGTATCAGTCAACCGCACGCGGTTGGCTCGAATGTGTAGCTGTCAGCCCTTTACGGTTTTCGACTTTCATTAACAAACTTTGATGAACTCTTTCCAAAAGTAGGAGATCGTTTGGAACATTGCAATATGTTTAAAACTTACAGGCGCATTTCGGATGCACTAGCCGGCTGGTCCGCGACCGGACCGCAGAACCTCAACCGTGACGCGATTGGCCGCTTAGAACTGCAAGGCTTCATACATCGTCATAGATATAGCCAACCGGTCCGGCTAACCGCTACGGTCAACCTCATAGCACTATCACCGGGCTAAGCTTGCCCTACTTTATACCAGAAATAAATGACGTTATGAGCTAAGAGCAACGTAATAAATTTGCACCTTTTGAAGGTACATTTATATGTTATCGTCTTCTATTCGACACAATCGCCCAATAAACCATATTTCAACTGACACAACGTTCACTTGACAACTAATTATTTGAATTTCATTGTTACATTTATGTTATGGTAAGGCAGACACTTACTACGGTATTGATATCGTATTCTTCTCAATATATTCTTGATAATGTTCTATATGTTCATAAGCACATTGAGGAATTTGCTAGAAGCTATGACAATCATAATGTTAACACGAGGAACAAACAAAAACATGTTATGCCTACTACTTGGTTAAGTCGAGGTAGTAAATCTATTATTGGGCGATGTATATGCTTTTATCTACACCCATGCTATAAATCCTCTATTAAAGATTCTGAAACAGTTAGCTTATTGCCAACATTAAAACACCCAATGTTCTAATAACCATTACATCACCCAAAAGAGTGTTGTAATGTTGTACTGAATTTCATAACAACACTCCTATTTTTTTTTCATTTCTCGGTGCTTATATATATTCTTATATATATTCTTATTACTCGGTGCGTGGCATCTGTATGAATTTCAAAAAAAGAACATTTTGGTTTACGCGCGTTCCACGACACCAGAACGTCGCGCGCCGTAAAAAAAAGTATGTTATTCGAATCCCCGCCATTTTTCTTCGATAATTTTATTGTTTTGTTTATAAAAATGAGCCATTAATTTCCAAAAGAACATAATATTCAAATGAATTTTAATTATTGCACTATACAAAATGTAAATTACTACCAAAGTAAATAATTTTTTCATTAATACTTAGTTTATTTGTATATAATCAGTAATGAATGATATTAGGTTACTACTAGGACTGGCTGTTTTATTGTCAGCAGTAAGCTAACTGTTTCAGAATCTTTTAGAGGGTTCATATTATGGGTGTAGATAAAGTCTTGTATGCAACTATTGATAATTAGGTATTAAAACACTCATGTGATACTATTGTTGCGTAGCAACCCTTCGAAGTATATGACGAGAGTTGTCAGAATACAAGACATTGTTAATATTAACAGCTCCGTCAGCAATACTCGTAGCTCAGCGGAAAAGTGTTTACTTTAGACACTGTAGACCCGGGTTCGATACACCTACCAGTGTATGGATTTTTTTGGGTTTTGTAAAGTTAAAGCAAATTTCTAGTAAGTTCAGGATTAAATCGAACAAAAAAAAGGGATGGAAAATGTGTAAGCAGGATAAAATAGTTAAAAGAATTTTCTAGTACAATTTAAATTTAAAGATGGAATGGGAGAATCATATTGAAAATAGAACGGATCCCGGGGTATATAAGCCGTACTAAGCGTGGCCTACGGCAGTTCTAGTTCTGACTCGAAAGTGTAAAGAAGAAGAAAAGAAGAAGTGGTGAAAAGTGGAAGTGTTCCAAGAGGAAGAAGATAGAAGAGACTTAGTGTTCGGTGCGGTGTGACGCGTTGAAGCTACCGCCGCCCACAAGAGGAACAGCGGCAGACCGGCGAAGTGCAAGTTCAGAAAAAGTGAACGCAAATAAAGACTCGTTCCTATAAGCGGAGTATTATTTCCAATCCCTGACCCACCTCCGTGTCACTATTATCACACTCGGCTTCGCCTCGTGAGATAAATCCACATTCGTGTTTTAATACCCCTTATTACACAACAGTTGCATAAATAACTATTACAGAATGATCCCAGAAAATGTATGAAACAAACGTGTTACGAAATTTAAAAGAATTGTTAAAAAACGTTTGTGTGGGAAAGGTTACTATAGCATAAACGATTTTCTTAATGATACCACAGACTGGGAATGAGTGAACACCCTCAGACTCTCAATTAAAAATGTTTATTGTACGATATTACATTGTAATCCATATTTTTATAAGTAAAAAAAAGCCCACTGAGTTTCGTGCGCCCGTTCTACTCAGGTCTGAGGCAGTCTAGTTTGAATAGATAGTTTTTGACGTTCAATAAGTGTTTTCGTATTAAAATCCTATTTTGAATAAAAATATTTGAATTTGAATTAGATAAAGAACTAAATTTGCTACTGCCATTCAGGGCTTAGATAATTTAGACGTCTAGACAGAGGTCAATTGCTGTTAGACAACCGATAAAAACAGGCCAGGAATATTATTTAAGTGTGCCTGAATTGAATAATAGAGATTAGTTGTAAACTCAATTTGTTTCGACGTTTTCACAACTGTCACAGTCTATCTAGGCGTATAGATCTAAGATCCAGGGCAATAAATAGAAGTTTGGTTCTGTGTACGTCGAAATAAAATATTACTTATTATATCTTTTCGAATTATAAATTACCTTGCCAATGAAATGCAAAATTTCGATTAATATTTATTCCGAAACACTTATGCCCATGTTCTTCTTCGGTATTTTTGTACCAGTCTGAAGGTCGTGTTTGATTGCGTGCGGTAACATTTCTCGACCACACCGCACTTTCAATGGGGCGCAAAGATTGCATGTTACGTGTAAAATTAACACCATCTGGATTTGCTAAAGGTACAAAATACCTGGAAGAAAAAATGATGAAAGATTGACGTGGACTTTTCCAATTAAATTCACTTTATCAATATTGAAAGTCACTAAAGATTACAATATAACTGATTGGCATTACCTGAATTCCTGCATGCCGACGTAGAGGAATATAGAATTGTATAAAAACCATTTATTTAAAATATTTTATGTTTTAAATAAATAAAAAGGCATAAAAGGCATTTATTTTCTCAAAATTGATTCCTGTAGAATTCTTTTTGATGTCTTTTCTAATATACTAGATACTACTACTGCTTCTCTGAGAGAGAAGAAGCGGCGCAAGAAACTCTCCCACCACTCTATTTTTTTGCGCTCTTTTCAATAAAAATATACAATATTGTACAGTCATTTCTATCGCTATAAAATAATCACAATCTAGTCCCAGGCTGTCCGATCATTTAGATATTCAGCTGTAGAGTAATAGCATTTACGACAGAGCCATTTTTATAAAACATTTAAATTTATTTATAGATAATGCCTGAACAGTGGCTGGGACTTTATTATAGAAGTGTATACATTCACCCTTAAAGCTATTATGTATCTTATGAAGCCTACTAGAATTAGTCACAAGCAATCCCATATTTCTAGTGTTACAATAGATTGACTTGGCAATCGCAATAAACAATCTAATGTGTTACTTGCAAGATCCATTGTGTTTCTAGTACAAAAAAATTATAAAGATAGGTACACTGTGTTTTCATGTGATGGCCAAGTTAATCAATCTATTTAAAACATAAAATATTTCATTTCATATATTAAACATTCAATATTGATAGATATGGTTACTATAAGATATTTTCAGGTTAGCTAGTTACATAATAACTTAAGAAAGAAGGCCCAAATAAATTGACCGACTTGGTATTACTTGTATCTCACAACTTCTTACGGTAGAAGCACGGACGAGTAAAAAAGAGGGACTCCGCGCCGTGATATTAACAAGTGAAGCACCTTTATGCTAGTGTGTGTGCGGTTACGGGGGATATCAGTTACACAATTTATTTCCCTTAAATAATCATATATGGCCACAAATACTATTCAAGTATTGTTTTTACACTTTTTCACAACGCACGACGGCATTTTTTAAATATTTTATTGCGTCGCAAACTGATCTGTCACAGACGATGGCAAATCTCATAATGGCAGCCGATCGGCTTGTATTAGTGTAAGTGTGTGCGTGGGGCTAAGTATTTACACGTGTACCGGCTTGATTTGGTGCTTCACTGTTATGTAAGGTAACACGGAGTCCTTCTTTTTTTACTCGTCCGTGGGTAGAAGATTTGTTTTTTTTTTACAAGTTATGTTCTTGATGGCATATAGAATTACATAATATCGACCGTGTATTGAACTAATGATATACGCAGCATATTGTGTTTGAATAATTTGCCTTCTAATTTACTTTTTAGTGCCTATTTCGACCTTTATTAAATTTCAATACTAACCAATCATAATCGTTGAAGAATGGTGTCTGATAATTAGCATCAAATAGTAATTTATCTGCCAATTCGAGAATAGCGTTCGTTGCACCCCAGGCCATTGCATTAAGCGCTAGAAAAAAAGCACTATTTTTAATCAATACATATATGTTTAGACTTCATTACTGGTATATACTACTCACTGGATTTACACAAATAGGTACACTAAGGGATAACACCAGGAACAGACATAAACTTTTAATGTCTACTACTCGGCTAAGTCGAGTTAGTACGTCTTTGGTGGGGCGATGTATATGCTTTTACAACAAGATCCCAGAAAATGTTCAAAACAAGAGTATTACGTTATTCAAAAGAATTGTTAAAAGCGTTTGTGTGGTACTATAACATAAATGACTTTCTTAATGATACCACAGATTGGGAATGACTCCATTCCGCCCTCAGGCTAATAAATAATAAGTTTAATTGTACAATATTACTTTGTAAACATATTTTTTCGATGAAAAAAAAAGCCCGCTGTGTTTGTTGCGCCCGTTTTTCTCAGGTCTGAGGTATTCATTTTGGAATGTGTGATCTTTTATGACTTTCAATAAGTGATGTCACTTCCTATTTTGAATAAAAATATTTGAATTTGATACTGGATGTACACAAAATCACGTACAAGAATTACATTACCAAGATACGTAGATACACACAAGCTATTAAAAGCGTGTTAGTTATTACATTTTTGCTATTTTAGTTGAAGAAAACTGATGTTTAAAAGTTTATATTGTGTCTTAGTTTGGCCTATTGGAGATAACTTAGATAAAGGACTGATCTTCGCTGCGCTCCAACTAGATACCGCACTACCTAAGCACAATAGCATTTTTACGACGGCAACTATTAGATGCTTGTTTGCGTGGCATCTTGACACTCAATGGTATCTTTCAAATTTTGTAACATACTCTTCCTGTTATTTTACATTGAAATTAATAAAATACAAAATACTTACTGATGATATGTGATCCCAGTGTCTTTCTTATTTCTTGTAGTATTATTTTTACAAAGTTTTACTACACAACCTTAAAATTTTAGTTTCAATTATTAGCAAAGTTTAACAGAACATGTGCCACGTTAACGTCACACATTGTTCGAGACAGGCACGAGTACGCCCACTTGGGCGTAGTATTAGTTGCCGCATTTTGCGACTACGCCTGCGGTATCTAGTTGAAGCGTAGCGGAGACCAATCCTTAATCTAAGGGAAGATTATTTAAAAGGACACAAAAATCAAACGATATAATGTGTTTCACCTAGCCATAACCATATATGCCTAGCTTGACCAATTTCTGTGGTTTTTCTATTTTATTATGTACTATGTTCGAAGTAAATCCATCGAACAGCATTATATTACAAATATTGCTTAGTAGATAATATTAATTACTTATAACCATGTGTTGCCTTTAGTAAGGCAGTACGTGAGTAACCATTGATCAGTCCGGTCCTAATTACCATTAACCATTTGTCTATAACCATTATAGGACTGGTCCGAGTAACCATTTTAACCAATTAATAGTAGAAATCCGCGTACTCACAAGTAGAACCAATAATTATCATAGTTATTTAGCAAGTGTCATAGATTATTTAGTATCTTAAGTAAATAAATACTTTTACCATAAAACCAATATAGAAATCTACCCCTAAGTGCACCCCTTTTCATGGTCCTTCGAGCCGGATGTTTAGCTACAAATGAAATACACTTAAGACACAACTTCGAAAATGGCTTCTCGAACATACATTTTACTCAGTGGAGGAGTTTTAAAAGATCTCAGTTATTTTACTTACGGCCGTTCCCAATATTCAGTCTATCTCTTACTTGAGATAAAAATCGTAACTATCGTTGACTTTTCTGTCCCAATAATCTTATCGACGGTAACTCAACTTATCCGTACACGATCTCTTACAATGGAACGACGTATAGCTTACCAGCGATAGAAGTTTGTATGGAAATTTCAATTCACGCGTCCCAATATAAGACGATAAGAATGACTTATCGGGCATATTGGGACAGCTTCAGATTATTGACAACTAATTACTGATAGTAGAAGGTAGTAATTTATCTCTATCTGTAGATAGTATATTGGGAACGGCCGTAAGTAATACTTACATAGGTACCTACACTTATTTTACAAAACGTACTTATTTTTATATAACTCAACAACAATTACTTAATATTGTATTATTGTCAGTTAGGTACTTCCTTACTTAATTTACTGACTTGTAATAATGGTGTTATTAGTAAATGATTTGATTTGAATAATTGTATTATTAATAACCGTACATTACCCTAAAAATACAGAAAAAACAAGAAAACGTAAAAGCGGTCCTTAGTGAAGCGGTCGTTAAATTGTCAATAACAATGGGCGGCTCCTTGCACAGAATGCCGGCTATATTCATTCTGCCGTGAAGAAGTAATGTGTAAACATTACTATGTTTCGGTCTATGAGCGCCGTAGCTAGTGAAATTACTGGGGAAACCGTCAAACGAGACTTAAAATCTTATATCTGAAGGTGTCGAGCGCAATTGTAGTGCCGCTAAGAATTTTTGGCTTTTTCAAGAATCCTGAGCGGCACTGCATTGTAATGGGCAGGGCGTATCAATTACCATCAGCTGAATGTCCTACTCATCTCGTTCCTTAATGTCATGTAAAAAATAAAAAATGGCTGACCCGTGTACTTATCACATCTAGTTGCAGTGTTTTAGACAGTAAAGGACGAGACGAGCAGGACGTTAATCTGATGATAATTGATACGCCCTGCCCATTATAGTGTAGTTCCGCTCAGTATTCTTGAATTACCCAAAAATTCTTAGGGGCACTACAATTGCGCTCGTCGCTCCTTGAGACATAAAATGTTAAGTCTCGTTTGCCTAATAGTTGGCAGTTTTTAAGAAATACTGGTTCTGTGTCTTTTTCACATACTAAAATACTTCCAGGTATGCGAAGAAATCAAATGGGAATATATTTCATCTGTAAGTAGCACATTTTCTTTCTTCATATTGAATTTATTAAATTTAAATAACCCCTAGAAGCGGTAAGCGTTAGTATCACTGAGCGGGGAATTGAGGACCTGTGAGTATTGTGCACCGCTCTTGCTAATCTAAACAATTTGTTATGTTTTTAAAGTGATAACCCTCACTTCTGGGATTAATTATACAAGTTAAACTGAAAACAAAATGTTATGAACGATGCGGCAATCGTTACCCGCGACCACACGCGTTCCGAGAGAGCGCTCTTTCCAACTGAGCCAACCGTTAGATTGACGTATCGTTCATAAAATCTTGTATGCTTTGTTCAACTCTCAGGTTGTGCCCTCGTCTACAGGATCTACCTTACAGTTGATAACCTGCTCAACCCCACTAATTGCATATTAGAAAGTTGACTTGAGATGCCACCTTTGCTAATCTAAACAATTTGTTATTTTTTTAAAATGATAACCCTCACTTCTGGGATTAATTACACAAATAAAACTGAAAACAAAGTTTTATGAACGATGCGGGACTTTCCAACTGAGCCAACCGTTCGAGTGACGTTATCGTTCATAAAATCTTGTATGCTTTGTTCAACTCTCAATTCAAATTCAAATATTTTTATTCAAAATAGGATTTAAAATCACTTATTGAACGTCAAAAACTATCACCCATTCAAAAGAGACTGCCTTAGAACTGAGAAGATTGGGCGCAAGAAACTCAGCAGTTTTTATTTTTAATATAAAATATGGATTACAATGTGATATCGTACAATAAACATATATAATTAAAGAGCCTGAGGGTGTTCGCTTTATTCGCAGTCCGTGGTGTCATTAAGAAAATCGTTTATGCTATAGTAACCTTTCCCACACAAACGTTTTTTAACAATTCTTTTAAATTTCGTAACACATATTTTGTTTTGTACATTTTTTGGGATCATATTGTAGAAGCATATACCTCGCCCAACAAAAGACTTACTTACTCGACCCAACCGAGTAGTACGCATAACAAGTTTATGTTCGTTCCTCGTGTTAACATTATGAATGTCACAGTTTCTAGAAAATTCTTCAATGTGCATATGAACATACAGAACATTATCAAAAATGTATTGTGAAGCAACAGTCAAAATGTTTATTTCTTTAAATTTTTCTCTTAATGATTCTTTAGGACCTAGGTTCTCCTAGGTAGCCCTCTTCTGCAGCACAAAGATGTTATTAATATCGGCCGCACTGCCCCATAACAATATACCATAGGACATAATACTATGAAAATAACTAAAGTATACTAATCGCGCCGTATCTATGTCAGTTAACCGTCTAATTTTCTTAACCGCATATCCTGCAGAACTAAGCCTATTCGCCAATCCTTCAATATGGGGGCCCCACTGCAATTTGGAATCAAGAGTAATGCAGCAGTCATGCAGCAGATTACACTGGTTTTACCACCTCTCCATTTAATAAAATATTCGCATCTACATTTTTGACATTTGGCAAATTTCGGTAAATTTAATATATTTGGTTTTATGACTATTTAACAATAAGTTATTGGCGCTAAACCAGTACACGATATCAGATAGAGCATTGTTTACTTCGTTATATAAAACTTGGCTTCGTTTCACTTTGAATATAAGTGAAGTGTCATCCGCAAACAATACCACCTTGTGTTTTTTTTCTACAAGGTTAGGTAGATCATAAATATAAATTAGGAAGAGGAAAGGTCCAAGAATAGACCCTTGTGGTACCCCCATACCGAGAGGAGTCCCAGGAGATCTCCTGCCATTCACATCGACCCTCTGAATCCTATTATTTAAGTATGAGATCAGAAGATCGAGTGCAGATCCTCTTATACCATAATGACTTCCATGAATGAAGCCACAACCCGAGTGTCGCGAGATCGAGTCCCGCATCGTTAATAAAATTTTGTTTTCAGTTTTATCTGTGTATTCCTTATAGTTCGTTCTATATTCTGGAATTTTATTATGATGGTTATTAGAAGACAACACATTAATCAACTAACTACTAATGAGCTTACCTATCTTCAATGTATTAATAAGTCTAGATAATTGCTACAAATGAGAAAAGAAAGAGTTGTCATCTACCTCCAATTATGAGTATGCCAGGTTTCTTTGACTGCGCGTCGCTTTGTAGTTCTATTGCTATAATACTATTATTTGCTGCTGTGGGTGGCTTTAAACGCACTGTCCGAACTGTTTCAAGGTTTTCTACAGCCATACGATCAGTGACACCTTCTAATATCTTTTGATCAACAAAATGAGAAAATTTCCTAGAACCTCCAACACTCCTCACACTCCTGAGCTTTGCACCGGATCTATAAAGGTTTGGTAAACAGAAATTTTATTATATACTAAAAGCAAAAATAAATACGTAGGACTTGATGTAGGTCTTAAGTATCGAGATATTTAAATAGAAAATTTATTAAGTTGGTGAAAATACTCACTGAATGAAATTTCGTGGTGGAAATAAAAGCATAAATAATATGCCCGTCAAATATAATAATAATATCATACACGCTTCTATTTTCAGTAACATTTTAATTCTGTTTAGTATCAAAAACATTCATAAATGAAGTAGCTTTCAAGTTTTAGGTGTCAGATGTATGGAGCACAGAAAAAAAATGCAACTCATGATGTCGCTGGTATTTTTTCTTAGGCAGTTGCTATTCGTCCGCCAACTGGACAAATAAAATTAATTAGTCGTCCGATTATCGGATTAGAGAGAAAAAAGACATCACTGAATGAAATTTTGGTTAAAACTTAGTAAACCGTAGCACGAATTATGTGGTAAAGAATACTATAATATATATAATTTGTGAAGAAAGGGAAACGCCTAGAATTTGTTTGTGGCACTCGCCGGCCGCTGCCGCGGCCCGCTACGCTCGGCTCGTGCGTTGTTTTAATTGGTCTAACATAACCTAACCTAACAAATTTTTATTAATTATAGTTGATAGAGATTTGGTCCACGATTAAAGATAGTACTACTAATTTTATTACATTGAACAGTTTAAAAAAAAAACGAAAATATAATACAACCTCTAAACGGGTAAAACACGTAAATAAAATACAGAACAGAAAATTTTAATAGGTAATTAAAAAATCAGACAAATGATAAATGATTACGAAGTTTTTTAACACATAAAAAAGTAATCATAAAATTAAAAAAAAAACTTTCCGACTGAAGCACATGCATGCAGCATCCATGGTCATGAAATAAGTAAATAAAAATTCACAGAAGAAAATTCACAGGGAGATATTGAAAAATTTTTAGCGGACGATGAATTCATCCGATAATCGGACGACTAAAAAAATTTTTTTCGTCCACGAATCACGATTACAGCACATTTTTTTTTTGGCGTGGTTTTAATAATATAACATTCATTGTTTTGGACTGGATCTTGGATATTTCCTACTAAAATAGAAATATGTTTAGAAAAATATTTCCAAAACTTGGAGTTGGACAAATGTTTCTCCTCGACAATAGACAATTCTTTGAGTTGCAATATTAAGTTCTTCTTTTTCTTGTCACTTAAGATTGGCTTCAATTGACATATTATGACAAATAAAAAATATTTTAAACATGATTTATAGACTATTTTTAATCCTATTAGTAGTTAATAATATATATTTGGCTACATGTTTTAGTGGTAATCACAGTAAAGATGATCAATGCTCCAAGTGTACGTGGTCGTGTGAGTAATATTAGGGAAGACATATTACTTATCTATATAACTATGTGCTTTAATACTAATGTTAATTTACAGTGTTTCGACGTAAAAGAGCATATACTGAATATACGAGGTGGTACGCAAATGCTGAAACAACGCAAGAATTTATTGTAAATGTGTTGGAAGATGATATGACAAATCCAAAAATAAAACCTATTGTAGCTGTGAATATAGAGCCTATAAAAAAAGCGGAAGAAAAAATCATAATAGGAGCTACGTTACCAACAACAGAAACAACTAATGATTTGTTTGCAGATTATACAAGATTTATAATACCCACTCCAATAGTGTCGCGTTATGGAGATCCAGTTCTAACATCTGTATCTCACAAAAATTTACCTCCCGTAAAACCCAAATGTAACACACTTACTTGTTTGAATCGATAAATTTTTGTTTAATATAAATTATGCACATCCAATACAAATATTTTTAGTGCGCAAAGGTGAACAACAAATTGGTCCAATTAAAACATATGGTGGAGACCGAACGCACCACGATGAAAGTCCTCCAGCAGTACCTAAATTTATTTCAAGGTCTAACTCTCGTTTAATACAGCAGTATGCACCTTTGGCTTCGGTTAAGTTTACAAAACAAACGAGTCTGGGACCACTCACTCCACGAAATGAAAAGAAATTTGTAAGTGAAATCACTTTTAAGTAAAACAGAGTTTTGAATGAAATTATTATAGTATACTTTATTTATAGGTCCTACATAGAACTCAAAAATTTCCTACACGAACATCATTAATTTACACGAACGCGCAGGACGATACTAGTACCGATAATGTGTACCTTTCCCGGACGTCTCTCTCACCAACTACGCTAAAATCCAACTTTATTGATGATGATGATGATGACGTAAATTTCCAAATCACAAAAGATACTTACAGCAGCGATTATACAACAGCTCATAAACATAGATTTGATCTAAAAACAGCATCAGACTCAGACTCATCATATAATGAGATAGAGGATGAAGATAATAATATCGAAGGCACTAGTGTGAAAATTAAAACAGATGTTTTGGCTAATGAATACGAATTTGATGGTACTAGTCAATTTAATATTGGAAAATCTGAAATTGAACAAAGTATGATACCAACTACAGCTGCTGATGTAGATACACCTGTAAATGATAAGGATGATGAATATGAAAATGAAAACGAAAATGAGATGAAATCGCTCTCAATACAATTTCCAGAAATAAGAGCTCCTTCTAAAAGCGAAGAAGTAAAGCGAAATAAAACAAAATGTAATCTGAACAAAATTAGACCGTTTTCTTTTAATAGACCGCGTACACTTCACGAGGTACTGTTTTAAATTGATATTTATATCAAACTTTGAGGTATTTAAAAAAAATATTAATTTAAATATTAAATATTCGTTGTAGATTACAAGTCAGCTATTGCACTGGGCAGAAGTGAGCCCAGTGGCAAAATTGGTAGATATAACCTACAGTAACTACACAGTAATGGAAAATCCAATTTATATGATGTTAGTGGATGACCTTAGCAGGGGTCAAATCATTTCTGCCAAGCAAACTGTTATGATCGTTGCTGGTATGTTTTCAAAAATATCAGTAATCAAAATAGTTAAACGTGTATTTAGTTTACCGGAGGTTAGATGTATAAAATATTTGTTAGAAATTTTTAAAATCATCGGAAGCTAAATCACTTTTAGTATACTCCTAAAATTACATCACAGATTCAAACTTCCATTGTCCTTCGAATAGACAAGTTAATGGTAGCCTTATTCGGTTTTTGCCATTTGAACCGTCTGAACAGACCCTTAACAAAGTTCAGCGACAAAAATCAGTTTGAACTCTTTCAACTTTTACTGCTCCAACTCAATTGTTGAATGTCAACTGTCATTAGATTCGGTTGAACAATTTCAGTATATTTTATTTACGTCCTTCCTGCCTTCTAATCTATTTAGACGTTTATTATAATCATTTATTTTTTATTAAAAATGTTGGATATATAAGGACAAAGTCAACGAAACAAGAGAACCAAAATATTTTGTATATCAAGAATATCCTTTAATTAGCCTATTCCCAAAGAAAAATAGCAAGCTAAGTAAAATCCATATCATAATAAATATTCTTGAAGGAAAACATTTTTGTACCTAAATGATTCTCACTCATGCGGCAAAGTTTTCTTCTAGTAGTTTCACTTATCACTGGGTCAGAGTCTTGGCATCACTCTTAGTCAAACGTCATTTGAGAACAATTTTACAGTCCATAGATTCACTGTATTCATAACTGAAAGTTACTTCGATGCACCGGACATCTGACATGACAGTGTAGTGTCTTGGAGTGGAAAAATAGATGTTCGTTCGACGAACGTGAGAAGGCTTTTAAGTTATATTCTACTTGAAATGGTTTACATTCAATTGGGCTTAGGGTAGCTAGTTACGCACTAATCTGAGGTCCTTCACGCTAGCAAACTGAGTTCGCGTCCACTTTTGCACAGCGTGCTTGGGCACAACAACGTATCAGCAGTGATGACGACCAAGGAAATGATGATGCGTTTATGTCACTTGGTGTACACAATATACAATGTGTAATGGACATAATCGCCAACACTATATATATATCTGGCGATAGTCAACAAAATCGCGCGTTACACGCAGAGCAAAAACGCGAAGCAGCCTCAAATATATATAAAAAGACGTAGAGGTAATGAATTATGATTCGTACAGGTATCCAGGGTAGAGACCATCACGCGGTGTCTGCTGCCTTATACTTACTATACCAGCTGATAGACAAGAGCGACTCTCATACAGACCTCCTTACCAAGTATCGTTTCTGGATAATTCCTGTCTTCAATCCTGATGGCTACGATTACTCCATGACATTTCCAAAGGTAAACAGATATAGATTCAACTAATTAATTTATTATCATCACTATCACTATTCAGAAATGTTATTTTGTTGTTTATGGTAGAGAAGGGAGTGGGCGAAAAACCTTCGTCAGGATTGGGATTCATGCAAAGGCCGAGATTCGTGTAACGATTGCAGCTTGTATGGTCTCAGGTGCACAATACACGCATGTTATGGTGTTAACCTCGATCGGAATTTCGAATATCAATGGATACCACGTAAGTTTTGAAATTTATTTGGTGCTTTTTTAAATAAATCTGTGAGTTATTTCAAGTTGATTTATACAAGGGCTCTGCTAAAATAATTTAAGATCCCTTTAATATTTATTGATTTTCATTGATCATTAACGCGCATTCAGTGAGCTTATTTAGGGATCATTTATTTATTTAAAACATCACAAAATCCACAGAACTTAAATTAGGTTATAATAATACTATTTTGTAGGACTTACATCTAATAACGGATTTACAATATTTATAAGAAGACATGATATTTGTGCGTGTGTGTGTGTGTGTGTGCGCGTGTGTGTGTGCGCGCGCGCGCGCGTGTGTGTGTGTGTGTGTGTGTGTGTGTGTGTGTGTGAATTACACTAAATTTAACCTTCCTTTAGATTTTTATTAACACTCCTTTTAAAGCAGCCTTTTCTGTTATTAAAAAGTTCAGTACTGTTGAATAGCTTATTATACACTGGCCTGCAAAAGTAAGTATCACACTTTTCAAATTAATTTATTTTCTTAACTATAGAAGGTAGAGATTTAAGATAAAAAACGTTTTGTTGCAAATTTTATAGGCTTTAATTCTTAGAAACTAAAATTATACATTAGTAACATTTTTAACTTAAAAAAGATAAAACAATGAAAATAGACATTTTTAGTTTAGTGTAAAAAAATTCAACTAAAATGTATTACATGTTATTTAATTTTTAATAACTGGTATTGCCTCCTCGAGCTCTGATTACAGCTTCGAGCCGGTTTGGCATACTGATACTGAACACTAGGTTTCGGAGCCGATGTTGGGGAATATTCTCCCATTCTTCTACCGGGGCCTGCTTTAGTGCCCTGAGGGTAGTAGGTGGTGGTCTGCGATTTCTGACTAGCCTCCCAAGCTCATCCCAGGCGTGTTCAATCGGGTTGATATCAGAACTTCTTGATGGCCAAGCCATCACGCTGATACCGACCTCCTGAATATACTCTTGTACGATATGAGCCGTATATGGCCGGGCATTATCATGCATCAGCATCGATCCATCCCCATATTTGCTAAATACGGCCCTGCATACTCATTGAGAATCTCTTGAGCATATCTTTGCCCAGTGAGGGTGCCATTTTCTATGGCTACTCTGTGCGACCTTCTAAAGATATGCCAGCCCATACATGTACACTGCCTCCACCGTATTGGACTCTTTCTGAGATGCAGGCTTGAAGGTATCGCTCACCAGGTCGCCTGTAAACACTTCGCCTTCTATCAGAAGTGTAAAGGGAGAGTCGAGACTCATCTGCAAACAAAATTCTTGACCATTCTTCTTCATCCCACTGCATGTGTTCACGGGCGTATCACAGTCTCGCTACTCGATGCTGTCTCTCGAGTTTTGGGCCACTCGCTGGTCTTCGGGGTTTCAAATTTGCTTCAGCAAGTCTTCTTCTCACTGGACTGTCACTAATGTAGTCCCTCCGGGTCTGAAGTAGCTGTTGCTGGACTTCAACTGCATTTTGGTGGCGATTTCTTAACACAGTGGAAATAATATAACGATCTTCTCGGGCACTGGTACACCTGGGTCTGCCATTACAAGGTCTCCTCAGATGGTGTCCAGTCTCTTCGTACCATCGCTTTACCTTCTGGACCGTTCGTACCGTCACACCCACCATTCTTGCAGTGCGACGCATATTGATGCCTTGTTCCAGAAAAGCCATGATCCTAGCACATTCTTCAACTGAAAGAGGCATGATAAATAAATGTTATGTGCTTTTTAGCATAAATTTTTAAAACAAGACCCATCTTGAAAAAAATTTAAAACAGAAAGAAAAATGTGAATGGTAAAATTGTAATTCGGAAACGTCCACTTTGAAAAAGGAGGTTTTGTTTTTGAAGTTTTTTTTTCAGCCAATTCTTAAAAGAAGGTTACCGACTATAAAGTTTTTATGTACAAAATTAAATTTTCTTTGGAGTCCTTTTTATTTCGAAAGTATATCTTGTGAACTTAAAACGTTATCCCAATTTTAAAAGTGTGATACTTACTTTTGAAGGCCAGTGTAGTTGCATAGAGTGCGACAGATTATAGAATTTTCATTATAATTAGTGTGACTCAGCGGGACTTGGAATAGCGACGTGTGTCTAGTGCGAACTGACGGCACTCGAAATTGTATGAATAGTTCAGTTAGCTCTGTACTGTCGATCCTACCATGACCTATGTTATGAAGGAAAGAGAGATCCAGAACCTTGCGCCTGTCCTCAAGTGTCATCATATTATGAAACCTGCAAGATTCGGGGTAGTCAACATAATTGTGTTGTGCCCGATAGTTGATCTGTTTTAAAAATTTTGCTTGTATGTTTTCAATTTCTTGGACATGTGTTATGTATCGTGGGTTCCATATTTTGCTGCAATATTCAAGAATACTTCATACGTAAGCATAATATACTATTTTAATGCATTTTATGTTTGAGAAAAGTTTACTGACGCGCAGAATAAATCCCAAATTTTTGTATGACCTGGTTACTATTTCTGATAGGTGTTCATTGAATGTCATTTTAGTGTCCATTAAAACTCCTAGACCTAGGTCATGGATTAGGTTAGTTTGCTGAATGATCGTGCTATCTATATTATAATTGAAGTTGATGGTGCTTTTCTTTCTGGTGAAAGTAATAAACTTGCATTTGCATCATTTAATTTTCTTTATCGTACACAATAACTTGCAACTTGTATTAAGTTTACTCGTATCTTGCAAGAG
This sequence comes from Leptidea juvernica, assembly GCA_949711755.1. NCBI lineage: Eukaryota > Metazoa > Arthropoda > Insecta > Lepidoptera > Pieridae > Leptidea > Leptidea juvernica. The sequence continues at coordinate 7,351,622 of CATIXQ010000035.1, forward strand.
TGGTCGGCACTAGAAGAATCACAAAATTCAACTTTATGCTAACAATTTTATTTTCGAACACATAGCATGCGAGTTAACTCTGCTCTTATACAACGTATTCCGGCGATCTTGAACAAATCGTCGGTCCATCTTGTGGGGGGCCTACCAATACTGCGTCTTCCGGTACGTGGTCGCCATTTGAGGACTTTTCTGCCCTGCCCACTGCCACTTTGGTTTCGCAATTATTTGGGCTATGTCGGTGACTGTGGTTCTCCTACGGATCTCTTCATTTCTGATTTGAGCCTTATGTGATTATGCCGCTAATCTATTATGTATAGAAACAAATTACATGCACGTATACATAAATTCAGTGTCCCACTACGGCTTCCAAAAGAGATATATTTTGTAAGTCTAAAATGAGTTTTAAATTGCGACTTTCTTACTGGCGAATTTTTAATTTCTTGTGTATGGCCTTGATATGATTGTATTCCGATAAATATGATAAACTTAATAATTTTATTATTTTATGAATATTATTGGTATGAATATGTTGTAAAATTACTTTATTATTTGTGGCTGGTACCATTAAATAAATGACATTTTATAAAATAAAAAGTACCTACTTATAAAGGATTTCCCGCCAATTTCAAACACGTTGTTACTACCGCACCAATTATGTAGTTAATGGAAAGAAGAATTTCGATTCATTTGGAAGATTAATGAAAAACATGAAAAAGGGGAAAATGTGACGCAAGTCGCAAAATGAAATTATAAACTTACCACTGTGTCAACAAGAGATACACAATTCGTTAATTATCTATTGAAACGTAATGGAACCGGATTAAAAAAAAGATTGATCAAAAGTGAACAGTTAATTATCAACTACAAAACCAAGCGTGAACTTGAAGATTGATAGGTTTTGCTGGCAATTGCTTGCTTATATTGCTTGGGTTGATACCAGCAGCCGAATTTCATCACCAGACATGCACCACAAGATGCTTCTTGTTGATGTCTGGTATTCTGCAACCACGGCTTTTGCAAGGAATTTCTTACGTGACAAAGCCACTTTATCAATGGAGTCAATTACTGGCTGCAATTTTCATGAACCCATACTCAAGCATAGAGCCTGAGATAATTTATATGTCTAGATCGCGGACGAGTAAAAAAAGAAGGACTCCACACCGTGATATTAGCCAGTGAAGCACCGTTATGCTAGTGTGTGTGCGGTTACGGGGGATACTAGTTACACAATTTCTTCTACCTTAAATAATCATATAGCCACAAATAGTATCGTTTTTACACTTTTTATAACGCACGACAGCATTTTTAAAATATTTTATTGAGACGCAAACTGATCTGTCACAGACAATGACAATCCTCATAATGGCCGCCTATCGGCCTGTAGTAGTGTAAGTGTGTGCGTAGGGCTATGTATTTACACGTTAATCGGCTTGTTTTGGTGCTACACTGTTATGTGTGAAGGTGACACGGAGTCCTTATTTTTGTGTTCTAGATAGTCTCTAGCTGTTAGACAACCAATAAAAACAGGCCAGGGATAACACTTTAGTGTGCGTGACATGCTACGTCTTACACTCGTAATTTGTATGACACTTTGTGTTAGTGTGCGTGAATTGCTCAAAATAAAGGTTAGTTCTAAAATAAATATTTTCGACGTCTTCACAGCTGTCATAGTCTATCTAAACTTATAAATGATGTCAGCATAGAGCATACTCCCTTAAAGGCCGGCAACGCATTGACCCCTGATTGTGCTTGGATGTCGACGATAGGCGATTGCCTCACATCCCATCACGCAAGTTTCTTGTCTATTTGCCCGGTTTGTTAGGCAATGCTGTGTTTTTAAGGCAATAATGAATAAAAAAAGCAGCCAAAGCTCACTTTTACCGCAGGACCATCTAATAAGATTTCTACTGCCAACAGCTGGTGCTGCCAACAGAAACGTCTGGAATTGATCAACAAATAGGGGTTTACATTATGATAACGCCAGACCAGACAAACTTTAGCCACTCATCAAAGAGAGAGAGAAAGAGAGAGACAGAGTATTGATCTTGCTCCCTAAGATTTACAGCTGTTTCAGTATCTTCAGAATTCTTTAGATAATATAATAATAAGATAATACAATGTGTTAATAAACTCTGAAAAGAAAATAAACTTTTTCTCCGACTTTGATAAAGACACATCGATGCATCAAAGTCGGGGGCTGTTATTTTTTATAATCTGATTGTTATTAATTACAGAGATTATTTAGGTATCATAATGCTTCATCATCAACTTATGTAATGATTATCGTCTAATTAATAAGATAATCATAAAAATTATACATATTTATCAAATCAAATGTCAAACACGTTCTACGTTTATTGAGATTAGTCGTCGAGATTAGGAAATTATTATTAGTTTTACGCCGAATATTTTGTTTTGTAGTTGTAGCTATTTGAATAAAAGGTGTACAAAATTAACAAATAAAAAACAACCGACTTCAAAAAACACTATTCCTAAACAATAGATATAATATGCACTAAAAAGTATAAAAATAATTGCGTATTTTAATACAATCTAATTCTAGTTACGATTATTGTTATTTTTGGAATCGCCCTTCCGCCGCGACCCGCTCTCGCCTCTCGCCTCCTCACGACTCAAGCACATCTCACCTATAACTATGTATGTAGTTATAAACCTATCTTGGATGACACAATTGAGAACCTCCTCCTGTTTTGAAGTCGGTTAATAAATATAAATAAAACCGTACAGGTTTTTAGCTAACTGAGTCGATAGTCATACTTACTAAATTAAAAGTAACCACACAAAAGCGAGTTGGACTCACCCGCCGAGGGATCTGTACATATTAATTGGTAACTACCTATACGTATTTTCATACTTCGTCATAAATCGAAAACCATACATCATAAAAATAAATAACACGTACCCATACGATACCCCACATGAGACGGTTAACTTAATTCATGTGAAAGACCCTGTTTTTATTCTTATTATAACAATTAAATAGTTGTCAGACATTTCTCTATACTTGTAGTATACGACGGTATGTTGCTTGCCAAATTTCATAGTTTTAAGTCAACAGGAAATATGCTATAAAATAGTCCCTTGAGAGTGTCGTCGAAATATACAATTTTTGCGGCGTAAACGGCCGTATTTTTACATCAACTTAAAAGTCTTCCACAGCTTCAAGCACGATACATTCACGCGTACCCGAGATAAAGGTTCTTGACAGACAACAAAGTGAACCTATATGGTTCTATTTTGAAATAATAGAGGGCTTACCGGATGCGTTGTTGCAGGCAACGTTCCGGAAACAGGGATTGAAGGCAACAGTCTTCAATCCCTGTTTCCTATCCAAGATTCTCCGTCAGTCATAACTGTATTGAATGCATATTATATATATTATTCAACGACACCATAATTACTAAGAAATTTGATATTTATATGATAACCCTCACTTCTGGGATTAATATACAAATTAAACTTGAAGAGATAATTTATGTTTTTCATGGAATAAGGGACGAGACGAGTAGGACTGCAGTGCCGTTCAGGATTCTTGAAGAACCCAAAAATTCTGAGGGGCACTACAATTGCGCTCGTCAGATTGAGACATAAGATGTTAAATCTCATTTGCCCAGTATTTTCACTAGTTACCGCGCCCTTCAGACCGTAATACAATAATGCTTACAAATTACTGCTTCACGGCAGAAAAAGGCGCCATTGTGTTACCCATAATCTAGCCGGCTTCCTGTGCAAAGGAGCCTCCCACTGGGAAATGAGATTAAGATTCGCGGAGGCAGTAAGGAACGTAATGAAGATATAAGTAATACCCGATCTTTCTTTTCCATCATCCTCGCTATCTTGCAGATGAGGAGTTGCGGTCAGAGCACGCTTGTGGTGGGCTGTACTCCGGAGCCCGGCAGCTGAGCGAGGCTGAGACCAGGGCCTTCACGCAATTCTTACACGAACAGAAGACTCCTTTGTACACTTTCATTGCCTTCAAAGAGGGTGATGTACTTGTGAGTTTTTTTTAAATTTGTCTCATAGATGTATTCTTTACATGTGTTCAGATGCGCAAAAAGTTCTATCTAATGCCTGGTCAAATATTTTAGACTTTGGCCTATTTACTAAAAAGGTGGAGGTTAGTAATTGTCGACGTGTTCTTGTTTTTGAATAGAACTTTATAACCGACAGGGTATGGAGTTCCATTTTGTTGAGTTTCTACTTGATGATATAGCAGTTTCTTGATGGAGTCATCGAATTATCGAACAAGTATTTTGAATTAAGAAAACTGATCAAAAATATTTTATATTAGATTAACGATTGGTCTCTGCTGCGCGATTACAGCAACTATTAGATGCTTGTGTGCTTCTTGAAACTCAATGGCATTTTTAAAATTTTGTAACTTACGCTTCATTTTACATTGAAATTAATAAAACACAAAATACTAACTGATGATATGTGATTTCGGTGTCTTTCTTATTACCTGTAGTATTATTTTTACAAGGTTTTAATTCTCAACCCGCCATTTTAGTTTAACATTACATTCACGTGGCACGTCAACGTCACACATTATTCGAGACTGGCTCAATACGCCCACTTGGGCGTAGTATTAGTTGCAAATACGTCTGCGATACCTAGTAGCCCAGCGTACCTAGAGCGCAGCGGAGAACAATCCATAATCTATGTATTTTATTTTAAATTTAGAAATACAAATTTCAAGAGCGACTTTTCACACTTTTTAACATAATTTAAATATTGGTAAACCTATCCACTTTTTAATTTTTCAGGGCGTGATGTATCCATATTCCCATACAAAAAAGAAAAGAGCTTTTGATCATATCTATGTAAGTAATACATAATATATCTGTTATAGAATGATTAGATATGATAATAAAAACAAAAGCACGAAAGAAATGTAAAAAAGCGCAAACAGCAGTTGTTTCTAGTATCTGCATCAGTAACAAATGTAAGGATATTTACAAACAAACAATATGAGATACAATTATATAACATGTTGGGGAAAAAGTTCCTTCGCTTTAATATGATAAATCAAAATTAATTTCGAAGTTTATTGATATTTATTAACAGTATAAATGTGCCATTTTTTCGATGACTATTTGCCATGTTGTATTGTTGTAAAATTTTGGGCTTTTTAATCAAAAAGCAGTCCTCTCTTGATGTTAACCTGGCACTGCCTAAAGAATTCTGGACAGACCGAAACAGGCGGAAATGGAAGGTCTGTCAACCTGTCTTAATTTTTGCTAAGTTGCTAAAATGTGTGTGGTCTAGCGTTATCGTGATGAAAGAGCAAACGATTTCTCATGATCTTTTCTTTCACTCAACTTCTTGCCTAAATTTTGCCCTCTCATCAATGTCCTTCCAATTTTACCATACACGCAGCATTATGATCTTATTTTGAGTTAGCCCACACTTTTCCGCAGTTTGTGCCTGTCCGACTTTTTTGGATTTTCTTATCGCATGTGATCCACTTTTCATCACCACTTATGAATGTCTTCAAAAATGCTTTCGTCTCAATAAAGAATTTCAATTGAGTAGATGATTCATTAAGTTTCTTTAAGTGAGCTCCTATCACCCAAAGGTCGAACTGTTTTCAAATGGGTAAAAACTGCTTTGTGGTCAATATTCCAGTTCTTCAGCTTTGTCGTAACTAATGATATGCCGATCTTGCTCCAGTATTTCAAGAATAATGTCCATTTTATCCGTAACAGGGTGAACAGACCGAGGTATCTTTGAGACTTAAACCCACTTTGTTCTTCTGTAAGAGTAGCTAGTAAGATATCGCTAGAGCACACACATTTTAGCCACTTAGCACAAATTAATACAGTTTGTCTGGAAGGCACTTTCAGATTTCCACCTGTTTCGGTCTGTTCATAATTCTTTCAGCAGTGCCAAGTTACCATAAAGAGAGGACTATTACAAGTACTTGTCGCATTTATTGATCAGAAAGCCTAAAATTTCTACAACAGTAAGACATGACAAAAATTCATCGAAAAAATGGCACATTTAAACTGTAAATAAATGTTAATAAATTTTGAAACTAATCTTTGATAGGTGGGTAATTTTGAGTAGGTTTAAGCGTAATGGACACCGCATAAGGCCACAAATATTTTTCGCAGCTTGCGTTATATTTTTCGTTCCAATAGAATTTTGAAATGTATCGAATTTCTTCATTAGATTCACTCATTTTCACACAAAGAAACACAAATGAAAAAAAGCGGAAATAAAAATTTATATTTTTTTAAATATAATCTTTTCATATTATCAAAATCAGCCTTTTAATGGTAACAAATAGTGCAGCCGAAGAGATTTCATTACAAGTTTATGCATCACACTTCATGTGAGAAGACTTGCCCGACTTATGGTATTTTTATAAAATTATATTAAATGATTATTTCAATAAATCTTTAAAAAATTACATCATCCTCAGCCGGAAGACGTCCACTGCTGCACATAGGCCTCCCCCAAAGATTTCCACGACAATCGGTCCTGCGCTGCCCTCATCCAATGTACTCCGGCGATCGTCGGCCCATCTTGTGGGGGGCCTAACACCGCAGTGTTGGTAGGCCCTCCACCGTGTCGCAAGTCGCAACTTGCGTGGTCGCCAGTCGAAGATTTGTCGGCCCCTCTGGCCATCTGTCCGTCGAACTATGTGCCCTACCACTGCCACTTCAGTTTCGCTATCATTTGGGCTATGTCGGTCACTTTGGTTTTTGGTTGCCCCTACGGATCTCCTAATTCGATCTCGCAGGGTAACTCCGAGCATAAAATATTACATCTCTTGCCATGCTATAAATAGCTTGGTTCCAAACATTTATCATAGGCGACTTCGGGCATTTACCATTCTTTCTGTCCAAAGACTTCTTTGCACAGGATGCCTGCTAGATTATGGTTACCACAACGGCTCCTATTTCTGCCATGAAGTAGGAATGTGTAAGCATTATTGTATTTCGGTCTGAAGGGTGCCGTATCTGGTGAAATTACTGGGCAAATGAGCCTTAACATTTTCTGTCTTAAGGTGACGTAGTGCTGCTAAACATTATGCTTGTCTTGTCCCTTATTGTTATAAAAATACTTTTGTTCCTCAGAGACAGCGAGCCCTACGTGCAGCCGCAGCTGCCTACAGCATCAGCAGTAGACCCTATGTCGCTGGACAGACTTCAGAGTTTCTACGTGAGCATATTTAGGAATATTATATAAGAACGTTTGAAAACGATTTCAAAAAGCTACTACACCATCGAGAGTGTTCCATTGCTTGGGGCGACTTATGTTATCAACTGTAAAGTAGACCTTGTAGATTGGGCCACAACCTGAGAGTTGAACAAGACATACCAAGATTTACGATTCATGCGTCATTTGAAAGGTTGCTGGTTCAGATCCCACATTTTTCATAAATTTTGGTTACAAATTTAATTTGTATGTTTGATGAATCCCAGAAGTGGGGGGCATCACTTTGTAAATAACAAATTGTTTAGATTTGAAAGAGCGACATCTCAAGTCAATTTCCTAGTATGCAATTATTGAGGTTGAGCAGGTTATCAACTGTAAAATAGATCCGTAGTAGATGAAGCCACAACCTGAGAGTTGAACATTGCATACCAAGATGGCAACGGTTGGCTCATAAGAATGCTCGGACGGAAACTGATAGGTCGCGGGTTCGAGTCCCACATCTTTCATAAAGTTTGGTTACTAATTTAATTTGTATAATATATGACGTCTTTAAATTTTTCACTCAATGAATCTTTATTATGAATGATTTTACCTTAAATTACATACCTATATTCCATGCTGAATGCATGTACTCCTTTCATATTTTGGAGTGTTTTAGGTTTATATTGCTTCAACTTGAGCTTGCTTACAGCTCTGTATGCTGGTGGCATCGAAGACTGGGTGGACGGCCATCTGGGTATTGATAATACTTATACCGTCATGTTGTACCGACCCACCGACTCCTACAGCTCAAAGTTAATAACAGAGGTTAGAAATTATATTGAACACTAGTATATTAGAAATGACATCGTAAAAAAAGGTAGCTTGTAGGTTTAATGAGGAGTAACTTAGGCTACGTTTGTTTTAGAAAATTTCTTTTATTTTCATAAAATAAAGCAATGCTGCAATTTCCAAGAAACGGTCTTACTCTAAAAATATGTCTTACTCAAACAACGTTTGCCAGTTCAGCTAGTAGTAAATAAACTCTTGTGCGTGGAAATTCGTAAATAACTCATTATTAGCTGACGTCTACTTAGCGAAAGAAATATTCCAACTAAATTTCAAGTCTCTAAGCCTTATGTTAACGGAGATATCGTGATGAGTCAATACATAATATGTAGATTATGATATATTAAACACTGTCTTAGTTTGTGATATTATGAGTATTATTTTAATCTAGCTAGGTAATTAATTACATTGTTTAGATAACTACAATATCAGAAAAACTAAATTGTATTTATCATTAAAATATATATCACCGTCCGGTGATAATATATTATTTAATGTAGAGTATGTGAGGTAACTAGAATGTAATTAAATCTATGCAAAGAGCGTCGCACACCCAGCAGATATTGAAGCCACTGTTACTTAAATGCCACATTGGAAAAGTGACATATGCGCTATACGAATATAATAGAAATTTAGTTATTTACCAAAGGAAGTGACATAACATATTGCAACAACACTTAGTAAACGTCATGAAGCCGATTCATTTCGTAAAGGGTTTTTGACATGGGCAGAAGAACTGATAACACTTTAAAAAAGTTAACTATATAATAATAATAATAAAAATTTGCCTTGAACTTAATTTAAGTATACAATATCAGCTTATTACAAACATACATTAAGACAAAAGGGAGTAGGCTCAGCTTATGCTGCTTGAAAAAATAATTTCATGCAGCCCTGGTTTTCAGCCATTCCCATCTCCCTAAGGTGTAAGGTGGGATACATAGTAAAGAGGGCAAACTAATAACGATTACAATGCAGATCTAAACTTTTTCTAAATGTATCAACCTCTGTATAAATTATGAGTGTATTTGTGAGTGTGAGTGTGTGTGTTGTATAAATATATGAGTGTGTGTCAAAACGCATAAATAAGCATAAAAGGCAGTTTAAATGTAATATGAAACGAGTTGCAAATGTTATGGTTAAATCATGAAAAATATTTATTTAAGGGAAGTTCTTTCCATACACATTAATTGAATAATATAAATCGTTTACTTCCTTTCTAATAGCCATTGTGTCATTAAATGAGAACGTTTATAACTAACGAGATAGTGGTGAATTTGAAGCAGTTCGTTAAATTGCAGAGGATTGCTAAATTTCAAGAAAGAGCCACAAATTCGCCTGAATACCAGGGATCTTTTGTTAGAAAAGTAATCTAAGTATGTGTTTTAACAACGGGTCCCCACATTAACATATGATTCAACTGATAATATACAGCTAAGTTTTTTTTTATATAAGAGAGGGCGAACGGGAAAGAAGCTCTCGTGATGTAAGTCACCATTTATAATCATTCATAGACTTTCGCGACACCAGAAGTCATGAAATGCGTTGCTGGTCTTTACGTAGGAAGATACTCTAAGTTTGTAAGTCCCCTAGTCGTATTTGTTCAAGAAAACTGCAATTCTTTGCAATGCCAAATAATCTAGCCGATCGTGAATTACTGGATCGTCGATGATTCACCGCAATGTTCGTTGTAGTAGCGATAGCCTACTATCAGATCAATATACAAAATGAGAATCATAAGAATATAATATCGTTCCGTTTTTCCAAAAAATAGTGGTAAGAACGTTGCATGTTCAGTGAAACAGGTTACACGATGACTCTATTGTCATTTTTATTTATAAAAAAAGTATAATTTATATCATGCATATAAGAGTATGGTCCAATAGTAATAATAATAGCCTTTTATTCGGACCAGGTAAATAATATTACATATAGTAGAGTACCTACGTAGTTCTTAAATGTTTTGTGTCTATGGCTTTTTCAAATTAATACACTGTTTGCGCTTGGTGTGCGACTTTACTAATACGAAAGACAACATACATTATTCTATTCTTTTTCAGAGGGTAGTGCACGAGGCTTATGCCGCTGTTCACACGCTTCTTCTGGAAAACGTGGAGCCTTTAGGACCCCCGCCAGTTGTCCTGACGAGAGCGCACGGTTCCATCCGGACATATTCTATTAACGTTATTTTATTACCTTTCTGTTTTACGTTTATATTAAAATATTAATAAAATGTTATAGTTAGTGATGCCTGAACAATTTTTTATTTTGCGGCTTACTATCGGAATGCCGTCGGATACCAGTGATCGTATTTACAAGGTAGGTATAGTTCACGATATATGATTGCTTTTTGCTTAAACGCTTCAAACATATCTGATGGCTAGGAATGAGATCGGCTCCTTGCCAGTACCGACTTACGTAGTAGCTACGGACCCTCCATATTTATATGTATATTTCGTATCTGAGTACTTGAATAATATATTCCGTATAATTTTTTCTCTTTAAGATTTATTATTATTAAGATTCTTTTTTCTCAATTATTGAGTCCTTAAAATGTTATGTTTTCTTATGTGAAAGAACACATAGCATGACTAAACTTTAGTTCGTTCACGGAGGTCTATTAATTCTTAAATATTAATTAGGAGTCTCAGTAAGTACCTACCTAATCTCTTTCATGCACAGTTTTGAAGACAGATAGATTTATCACGGATTACGTATTGAGTCTTTGGGACACCTTTTGTAATACGTCTTTTTGTATTATGACTACGACGCTATTAACTGCCCGTACAAATTTGTGAATAAAAGGTTTGTCGGATCGGAAATTTATTGCTTAAATTTTTCATTTCTCCCGGAGTATATTCGATTGAAATTTTAAATTAAATTTAAATATTCTTGGGACATATCTACCATTTGATTGACTGACTCTTAAACAAACCCGATAATTTCATCTCATTTTATAATAATTTTATCATTCAAATGTTAATAATTCGATCTCTAGTAGAGCTAAGTTCTGAGTAAAAGCCTTTGCAGTGTTTGCAGGTGTACGCTTTTTGACTTATAAGAGGCATTTGCCATAGTGGACCACTAGTTTTCTTATGATATCGTCAAAGTGATATGAAGGGAACTTGCTTCGCTTTTTCATCAATGATAGAGACTAAATTGATAGCCACTGTTTATTATAAAATGATGTTGCATAAAAGTGGTTGCGCAGGGGACGATTAAAGGTCCTAGATTATTTGCGTTATATATAAATAACATGCCTATTTTAATAACAATACCTGATAAGATTAACAGAGTAGGTACATATAACGTAAATACTAGAGAGAAAAATTATTATTTTGTATGATGTAGGAGAAGGGAGAAATCTAGTACTACTTAATCTATGATCCATGATGGTATTTGGTAACGTCACACGTGGTAGGAACTCACGCCGTATAGCCCCGACCTTTATTTACTTATTATTTTTATTATTTATTGAAAAAAATAACCTCGAGGAAAACGTCTTTTGGATGCCAAAGTAGCTGCGTTCCAAAGGCCGTCGAAGGGGAACTTGTCCTTAGGAACCCTAAGGACGAATGAGGTAAGTGCTTTTCTCAGTCGTTCTATCGGATGCAGCGAAGTATTGACGTAAATGAACACTATTATGAAAACATATAATAAAACTAATTACTTGCTCGTTTAATCTGTTATTGATTTTAGAATAATTTTCAGTTTGAACCTCGTACTTAAGTTAAGATGACCATGTAGGTATTAATAATACTTATTATTGTCTCATTACGTAAGACGAATTCTGTGCGAATTAATTTTATTATGTGGGTATCACTGAAAATGTTTAGAACTGGCCAGTTAGAAGGATTGCTAATGAAAACATTTTTTGAATTTCAATTTGAGAACTCTTTGGTAACCTAATGTAGTAAAGTGCATTTATTTGTCATTTCTTTTTGTGAATTGGTGCCAAATCTAAAACTCTTGTTACACGTGAATATGAATAAAACGCGAGAAAATTTTCGGTCAATGATTTATTATAACTTTCGTTGGGAGCTTACTCAACAATAAAGCTATGAAAGGCTGTGATTAGCATTTCTTAATGAAGCCCCATCTCGTGCCACTATTTACAATTGGTTTAACGAGTTTAAGCGTGGACGTAGCAATCTCAATGATGATCAGCGTGAGGGACGAGCTTTAACAGCGACTACTGAAGATAACATCAGTGCTGTGCGACGCATGATAGAGGAAGATAAGAGAGTGACCTATCAGCAGATACGGGCAAGCCTAGGCATTGGAATGAGTCGAGTTCAAAAAATATTACACGAACATTTAGGCGTTAGGAAGCTTTGTACCAGATGCATTCCCCATGCTTTAACCGACGACCAGAAACACCTCCGCTTGGACTGGTGTCACCAAATGTTAGATAAGTTCAACGGCGGTGACTCAAATGTTGTATTTGACATCGTCACAGGTTATGAAAGCTGGATATATTGCTACGAACCCGAAACCAAAAGAAAATCAGCTCAGTGGGTGTTTCCTTTCGAGGATCGGCCAACTAAGGAAAAGAAAGGAAGAAGTCAAGGAAAAAAGATGATTGCCTCATTTTTTGGTCGGAAAGGTCATTTCGCGACAGTTCTGCTAGAAGATGGAAGGACAGTTACTGCAGACTGGTATGTGAATCGCTGTTTGCCTGTTATTTTGGAAAAAATTCGACAGCAGCGCCCTCGAAGAAGAATCCTCCTTCACCACGACAATGCTTCAGTGCACTCCACAAAACGGACTGTTGAATAATTGACTATTGCAGGTATCGAGATAATGAGTGATCCGCCATACAGTCCTGACCTGGCGCCCTGCGACTTTTATTTATTCCCAAGAACTAAAGATAAAATTCGAGGTATTCGCTTTACGAGCCCTGAAGATGCGGTGAAAGCGTACAAAAATGCCACGGAAGAGTCCCCTAAGGAAGAATGGGCCCACTGTTTTTCTCAGTGGTTAGTTCTACTTCAAAAATATATAAATATATATAATAGTTATTACTTCAAAAATAATAAAAGTATTGGCAACTTTCTACATTAAGCCGTTCATTTTCTAACCATTTTCAGTTTTATCTTGGTATTACCTGACTTTGTGTGTCCCAAGTATGACAATGCACTCGTAGATATTAATTGTAAACATCGATGTGAACATTGAAATTTGCAAAAGAGTAGCGTGTTTGACCTTGCTCTTACTTTACGTAATATGCGATTTACTGCCGAGTACAATATTCCATTCCATTATTATTCACTAGCTTTTAGCCGCGACTTCGTCCGCGTTAAATAGTTACTTTGGGCATTATTTTTTTATTTTTAGGATACTTTTCAAATAATACGAAATTTGTCTGGTGGCGTCACTTGCTTGGAGAAAGTGAGGGATGAGCACATCCGCGGCACTTTTAGAGTCAGGCCAATCCCAGAAAAGCTGTTGGAGACTAGAATGAGGTGGTATGGGCATGTCATGAGGCGCCCAAAAGATCATATGACCAAGAGAGTGCATGATATTAACACCGGGCCAAGAGGACGCGGAAGACCCCAATTAACATGGAAATCAGTTAATGGACGAAGATCTACAAAAAGCCCAAATAGATCCGCAGACGACCCAGGACAGAACGTCCTGGTGAAGACTGATTAGAAGACCTGACCCAAACTAAAATGGGATAGTGCGAGGATAAAGAAGAGACTTTTCAAATTGCTCTTTCCGCTGCTGGCAGCGCTCTTCTATGATACAGCCCATATCCCTTGTCACTGTGGACAATCTCTTTAATAGTATTTCCTTGTGAACTTTAATCTCCTATTTCATCCCCATCTAGGTCAAAGATTAAAATATACTCGAATTTACTTCTTATCAAGTGCCTTAATACAAAGTGTCATGGTCTTATCTTCGATAATGACGAATTATCATACAAACTGCCATCCCCTATTTCAACCCCTTCATTTATTTTTTTGCAATAAAAGGTAGCCTATGTCCTTTTTCAAGTTCTAATCTATCTCTGTACTAAATTTTATCATCATCGGTTCGGTGGTTAAGGCGTGAAAGAGTAACAAACAAACTTACATTCACATATATAATATTAGTAGATATTGAATGTGCACATGAGGCATTACACGTGTAGAACTAAACAGTATCTATGTATCGGTTCCTTTGAATAATATTTGTTATTCAAATGAACTTATATCACAATAGTTTGCTAAATGCGTCACAACTTTCCTGATACTATTTAGTAGTAACTATTTAAGTATACGTTATATTGTTTTTTTATGAAAATAAAGGACGAGACGAGCAGGACGGACGTTCAGCTGATGGTTAATGATTGCAACAACAACAATGCAGTGCCGCTCAGGATTCTTGAAAAACCCAAAAATTCTGAGCGTCACTACAATTGCGCTCGTCACCTTGAGACATAAGATGATAAGTCTTATTTGCCCAGTAATTTAACTAGCTACGGAGTCCTTCAGACCGAAACACAGTAATGTTTACACAATAATGCTTCACGGCAGAAATATGCGCCGTTGTGATACCCATAATCTAGCCGTCTTCCTGTGCAATATATTATGGTGTGCTATGGCTTGTGCTCACTTGTGGATATTGTAAAACTACTTACTTACAAATAAACTTGGTATAAAGTTATACCTGAGAATAAACTCAGAATATGCAAAATGTTGACTATATCATATCGCTGACAACACTGTCAATAAATCGGAAGTTTTTCGAATGTCAAGCAGCTTTGCAAATAAACGCGGGAAACGTGTTTAGGTCTAATTCAATCGAGGGAAAACAAAAAGAAAATTAATAAACTAAATGCTATACGAACAGATACGACTTAGGGACCTTCAAGAAAAAAGCATACCTCAAAGGCCGGCAACGCATTTCTTGACACACCTGTTGTTGCGGATGTCCATGAGCGGTTGCCTCACCTCTCCCCATCCCGTGAGCCTCTTGCCCTATTTTTAATGCTATTGTTAAGCATTCAATTTCAATTGTAAGATAGTTTTTTTTTTATTTACTTATACTGCTATTAAATATGTCTGTTTTTGTTTTTTACAAATCCGCGGCAACAATAATCATTACAACAAAACCAATTAGAAATCTTCTCCTTTTTTGGAAGTCGGTTTACACTTCACAGTATAAAATATGAGCATGTATAGAGTGTTATAACAAAATGTGATTGGCTATAGCCAGCGTCAAACACATATCAATGTATGAGATAGGTGTTCGCTTCTCTATCGACATCGATAAAGAGTATTATAAAACCAAACCTGCTTATACGAATGTCACAACATTCGTGAGTTGTTTTTTAGTGAAGTGATGTGCTGCAAGTTAAATGGTGTTCAGTGAAATTTCATTTGTTTTTTAAATATTTTTTTTTTAAATTAACAAAATGGTAAGAACTTTTTCTAATAGTTTTATCAATCATAGTTCAGTATAGGTATTTAAAATATTTTTTTTGCTCATCTCATTTACGATAAACGTTATTTATAGTCTTTTTTTTTTAAAGAAAATAAGGGACGAGACGAGCAGGACGTTTAGCTCAAATGGTAATTCCCAAACATAACATTACTGTATTTTGGTCTGACGGACGCGCGCCGTAGCTATCGAACTTACTGGGCAAATAAGACTTTACATCTTGTCTCAAGGTGACGAGCGCAACTGTAGTGCCGCGGCCGCTCAGAATTTTTGGGTTCTTCAAGAACCCCGGGCGGCTCTGCGTTGTAATCGGCAGGGCGTATCAATTACCATTAGCTGGACGCCTTGCTCATCTCGTCCCTTATTTTCAAAAAAAAAGCTTGAATGTAATCCTCACCATCTGCGTTTCAGGAGTTTTCAAGGAACGTACAACTGATCTAATATGGTTACGGGTACGTTTAAAATGGCGCTTCCATTTTTATAAAGATCAGCAACGTCCAGTTATTCCTCTATTGTTATTTGTTTATTATACAATATCTAACATTTCTTAACATTTAACACTAAAATGTGTTTCGAAATTTGTACAGGACAACTATATTTGTTAACACTTATGAAAAGAAGAACACAATATTAAGTAGTACTTATAACCAAACTAGCCGTTCCTGCCCGCTTCGATGAGCGAATTTTAAAAGGAAATAAATAAAAAAAGGAACGTTGGAATTCGAAAATATCCATCCATAAACCATCTTGGATAAATTTCGCATCGAATGGTGGTAGTTTCATGTCGATACAAAGACAGAACAAAGACCATTTTCATAATACCACAATACATCCACTCCCGCTCAACACCTTAGGGAGGAGGGGATGGCTGAAAAACAGCGCTGCATGGAAACATAAACCCATGATTCCATGTCAGGTGAAGCTGAGCCTTTTCCTTTTGCCTTTTGTTTCAACGCGTATCCTAATTGTTCATTTTATATTTGCAATGATTTGTATGGCAATAAAGAATTTATTATTATTATAATATTTGTATAGAAGATAGATATACAAAGATTAATCTTGAAGTGGTGGCCCCTACGCGATGCGCGCACAAACATACAAACAAACCGCCAATGTTATTATTTTGCGAAATCTTCTGTTTTTGTATGTAAAAATCTATAATCTCATCCCAAAGATAATAAGAGAGGTATCGTCAAATAGTTATTTCTCACCTAAATTGCAAATATACCTTAGTAAAATCTGATAATTTTTATTATTTTTGACAAATTGACAATTTTTTATAATATAATATAATAATAGAAATGATATGAGTAATAAGTTTAAAATTTTAATTTAATTGATATTAATGAAACTAATGATTTAATAATTTGTAATTTGTATGTATGTATAATAGATATATGTAACTATGTAATTTGTATGTATGTATTTTGTAAAATTTGCACTTCATAATTAAGGCAAAAATGTACCTACTTTATAATATTTATATAACATCAATCTAACATGTTTGCAAATACAAACTTTGACTTTGAATTTAATGCACAATTGGAATTTCAATTGGAATTGGATTCAATTTGGAAAATATTTTGGTTTAATAAGGTAGGCAGTGTATTCTTAGTAGGAATATAAATGATTTCGGTATTTGTATTTTCGAGGATCACCTTGCGGCAAAGAATATGTAATAGTAGGGGTAATGTTCATCGTTTGCTCACGAATTAAACAACTACCCCCTGATTCATGATGGTAATGGTCCGCTAACTTAAAACAGCCGCTAAGGAGTGTTTTTTCTCATTCTCACTTAGGTCAATAGAAGAAGACAGAGTGACAATTAGCAATGCTTTAAGTTAGCAGACTATTATGAATAAGGGGGCTAATCTATACCATGTAGTACTACACCCGGACACGTCCACACGCAACCAATAGCCGATTAGAACTGGCCTTCCGCTGTACTTTGCATTCCTTATATAGCACTCAACGTCACACGGTTAATGTCACTGTCAGTGTCGTGACAGTGACAATGATAGTTAACATATATACTCTGTTAAGACTAGATGTCAGTACACTACAGTAGGAACAAGTATTTGCGGCGAGACACAAGTACTTACACAAGTACTCAATGCGAGTATTATTAACAGTGAAAATATGTTTTTTACTTAATTATTTTTTTGATTTTAAGTGTTTTGAAGTTTTATTACCAAATCAAATCAAAATTACACTTATGAATGTCAGAAAAAAATAAAATATTATTCTTATTGAATCTACCGCTACTTCGTAAAGGGTTGAGCTAATGAGGAGAAGTAGCAAGAAACTCATTCCCACTCTTTTATATCAAGATTTACATTTAAGTAGATCGATTTACAAATCATTTCAAATTACAATATAATATGTAAAATGTAAAACACACTCAAACGTCAAATAGTCAATGTCTTACACGAGTAAGTCAAAAAATCGTTATACCATATAAGCTTAACTGTTGCATTTGATATTTTAGATGTGTTTAAGTTTTAATTGCCGTTAATTCAATTACACAAGTTATAGATAGAAAAGTAAATAATGTTATAATTTTATTTTGACTGATAAATATATTATCTATGCTGTAAAACAACACGAATCCAATTTGTTGAAATATAACTACAACTACTATTAAAGATAAAGATAATCACAAACATAGATAAAAAGGTAATCTAAGAATCCTTAATCCTTTTAATCGAGATTGTATTTTGAGTAACGAGTTTGGTAGAGTATTACGATTTTATTTAGTTACAAGCTGACCTAGCAAACGATGATTGCCGATATTAAAATCGCGATACAAAAGTAACTGTTGATCGTAGATGGTTGATAATTTGAAGTTGTATGTATTTTTTAATGCTGACTCATAATGATACAAATTTAAAAAAAAAAATGTAAAAAAAATAAAAAAAATAAAATAGCGTGGACCACCCTTAACATTTAGGGGGATGAAAAATAGATGTTGTCCGATTCTCAGACCTACCCAATATGCACTCAAAATTTCATGAGAATCGGTCAAGCCGTTTCGAAGGAGTTTAACTACAAACACCGTGACATGAGAATATTATATATTAGATATCCAATTCCACAATGTCTAAGTTGTATCACTTGTGTTTTAAAGTAAAAGTTAAATAAATTTGAATCAAATAGATTATTTTACAATAGCTGTAATATACAAAACAAATAAGTTTGTAAGGTGCTTTTTTTATGGAGTAGGAGGACAAACGAGCGTACGGGTCACCTGGTGTTAAGTGATCACCGCCGCCCACATTCACTTGCAACACCAGAGGAATCACAAGAGCGTTGCCGGCCTTTAAGGAAGGTGTACGCGCTTTTTTTGAAGGTACCCATGTCGTATAGTCCCGGAAACACCGCACAAGGAAGCTCATTCCACAGGTTTGAAGTACGTGGAAGAAAGCTCCTTGAAAACCGCACTGTGGAGGACCACCACACATCCAGATGGTGGGGATGATATCCTCACTTGTGGCGTGTCGTGCGAACGTGGAATTGGAAGGTGCTGCATAATATCAACTATTTCATAAAAAGTAATAAAGAATAAACTGTATAAATATATATTATCGTATATTGGATGTATCAACCTTAGTTTGAATTCATTGTTTGTGTCATGATGCTTCGTGAACATGATGGTCGTGATAACTGTCGTAATTAGTAATCGCATCAAAAAAACACAAAAAAAAGGATTATGTGGTTTTATTAAACCACGGTAAAAGTGAAACTTTTTTTCACATTATAGACATTTAACTAAACATTTTTGGAATAATATTTGGAATGATAATGGGAAATAATAAAAGTAGACTAAGTCTCCAACTAATATTTTTATTGAACACTGTTTGCGAACTATAGGCGCCGCCCGACCGTCACGCGACATGCAACATGCAGACGAAAAAGTTTGAGACGATGTAATAAAAGTTTCACTTTAATAATTTATTAACTACTAGCTGACCCGGCAAACGTTGTTTTGCCATATAAAGTATAATTC